>JBAMNC010000156.1:1200000-1567892 GCA_037902135.1 Cetoscarus ocellatus | reverse complement strand
TATAACCTGATGGAAAAATGCGATTAACCGTTTTTCCAGGTGCAATCTAACCAAATCTTCTTCCCCAGCGTGTTCTCCTGCCTGCAAAGGTCCCAAAAAGTCACTTTTTAGCATTTTTTGGGGGGGCCCAAAATGGCCAAACAGTCATATGTTAGCATGTTGTTATTTTTCAAATATCTGACCTGAGGGAAAATGTGAATAACTCTTTTTCCAAGTGCAATCTGACCAAATCTTCCTCACCAGCATGCTCTTCTGCCTGAAAAGATCCCAAAAAGTCACTTTTTACTGTTTTTTTGGGGGCGTCCAAAATGGCCAAAAAGTCATATGTTAGCATGTTGTTATTTTTCAAAAATTTGACCTGATGGAAAAATGTGAATAACTCTTTCTCCAGGTGCAATCTGACCAAATCTTCTTCACCAGCATGTTCTCCTACCTGAAAAGGTCCCAACATGTCACTTTTTACTGTTTTTTTGGGGGGGTCGGACATGGCCAAAAAGTCATTTGTTAGCATGTTGTTATTTTTCAAAAATATGACCTGATGGAAAAATGCGATTAACTCTTTTTCCAGGTGCAATCTGACCAAACCTTCTTCACCAGCATGTTCTCCTGCCTGAAAAGGTCCCAAAAAGTCACTTTTTACTGTTTTTTTGGGGGGGGTCCAAAATGGCCAAAAAGTCATATGTTAGCATGTTGTTATTTTTCAAAAATATCACCTGGGGGAACAATGTGTCTCACCCCTTTTCCTGGGACAATATGACCAAATCTTTCTCGCCAGCATGTTGTCCTGCCTGAAATTGTCCCAAAATGTCACTTTTAGTGTTTTTTTGGGGGGGGTCTGAAATGGCTAAAAAGTCATATGTTAGCATGTTGTTATTTTTCAAAAATCTGACCCGATGGAGAAATGCGATTAACTCTTTTCCAAGTGCAATCTGACCAAATCTTCTCCACCAGCATGTTCTCCTGGCTGAAATGGTCCCAAAACGTCACTTTTTAGTGTTTTTTTGTGGGGGTTCGAAATGGCTAAAAAGTCATATGTTAGCATGTTGTTATTTTTCGAAAATATCACCTGATGGAAAATGCGAATTACTCTTTTCCAGGTGCAATCTGACCAAACCTTCTCACCAGCATGTTCTTCTGCCTGAAATGGCCCCAAAAAGTCACTTTTTAGTGTTTTTTTGGGGCGGTCCGAAATGGCCAAAAAGTCATATGTTAGCATGTTGTTATTTTTTTTTAATCTGACCTGATGGAAAAATGTGTCTAACTCTTCTTCCAGGTGCAATCTGACCAAAACTTCTTCACCAGCATGCTCTTCTGCCTGAAATGGCCCCAAAAAGTCACTTTTTACTGTTTTTTTGGGGGCGTCCAAAATGGCCAAAAAGTCATATGTTAGCATGTTGTTATTTTTCAAAAATTTGACCTGATGGAAAAATGTGAATAACTCTTTTTCCAGGTGCAATCTGACCAAATCTTCTTCACCAGCATGTTCTCCTACCTGAAAAGGTCCCAACATGTCACTTTTTACTGTTTTTTTTGGGGGGTCGGACATGGCCAAAAAGTCATTTGTTAGCATGTTGTTATTTTTCAAAAATATGACCTGATGGAAAAATGCGATTAACTCTTTTTCCAGGTGCAATCTGACCAAACCTTCTTCACCAGCATGTTCTCCTGCCTGAAAAGGTCCCAAAAAGTCACTTTTTACTGTTTTTTTGGGGGGGTCCAAAATGGCCAAAAAGTCATATGTTAGCATGTTGTTATTTTTCAAAAATATCACCTGGGGGAACAATGTGTCTCACCCCTTTTCCTGGGACAATATGACCAAACCTTTCTCGCCAGCATGTTGTCCTGCCTGAAATTGTCCCAAAATGTCACTTTTAGTGTTTTTTTGGGGGGGTCTGAAATGGCTAAAAAGTCATATGTTAGCATGTTGTTATTTTTCAAAAATCTGACCCGATGGAGAAATGCGATTAACTCTTTTCCAAGTGCAATCTGACCAAGTCTTCTCCACCAGCATGTTCTCCTGGCTGAAATGGTCCCAAAACGTCACTTTTTAGTGTTTTTTTGTGGGGGTTCGAAATGGCTAAAAAGTCATATGTTAGCATGTTGTTATTTTTCGAAAATATCACCTGATGGAAAATGCGAATTACTCTTTTCCAGGTGCAATCTGACCAAACCTTCTCACCAGCATGTTCTTCTGCCTGAAATGGTCCCAAACAGTCACTTTTTACTGTTTTTTTGTGGGGGTTCGAAATGGCTAAAAAGTCATATGTTAGCATGTTGTTATTTTTTTTTAATCTGACCTGATGGAAAAATGTGTCTAACTCTTCTTCCAGGTGCAATCTGACCAAAACTTCTTCACCAGCATGTTCTTCTGCCTGAAATGGTCCCAAACAGTCACTTTTTACTGTTTTTTTGTGGGGGTTCGAAATGGCTAAAAAGTCATATGTTAGCATGTTGTTATTTTTCAAAAATCTGACCTGAGGGATAAATGTGAATAATTCTTTTTCCAAGGGCAATATGACCAAATCTTCTTCACCAGCATGTTCTTCTGCCTGAAAACGTCCTCAAACGTCACTTTTTAGTGTTTCTTTGGGGGGGTCCGAAATGGCCAAAAAGTCATATGTTAGCATGTTGTTATTTTTCAAAAATCTGACCTGATGGGAAAATGCAAATGACTCTTTTTCCAGGTGCAATCTGACCAAATCTTCTCCACCAGCATGTTCTCCTGCCTGAAAAGGTCCCAAAATGTCACTTTTTAGTGTTTTTTTGGGGCGGTCCGAAATGGCCAAAAAGTCATATGTTAGCATGTTGTTATTTTTTTTTAATCTGACCTGATGGAAAAATGTGTCTAACTCTTCTTCCAGGTGCAATCTGACCAAAACTTCTTCACCAGCATGTTCTCCTGGCTGAAATGGTCCCAAAAAGTCACTTTTTACTGTTTTTTTGTGGGGGCCCAAAATGGCCAAAAAGTCATATGTTAGCATGTTGTTATTTTTCAAAAATCTGACCTGAGGGAAAAATGCAAATAACTCTTTTTCCAGGTGCAATCTAACCAAACCTTCTTCACCAGCATGTTCTCCTGCCTGAAAAGGTCCCAAAATGTCACTTTTTAATATTTTTTTGGGGGTGTCGGAAATGGCCAAAAAGTCATATGTTAGCATGTTGTTATTTTTCAAAAATATGACCTGATGGAAAAATGCTCATTAGTTTCTTTTTCCAGGTGCAACCTGACCAAATCTTCTTCCCCAGCGTGTTCTTCTGCCTGAAAAGGCCCCAAAAAGTCACTTGTTTAGCATTTTTTGGGGGCGTCCAAAATGGCCAAAAAGTCATATGTTAGCGTGTTGTTATGTTTCAAAATCTGACCTGAGTCACAAATGTGTCTAACTCTTTTTCCAGGTGCAATCTGACCAATGCTCCTTCACCAGCATGTTCTCCTGCCTGACAAGATCCCAAAAAGTGACTTTTTAGTGTTTTTTGGGGGGGGTCGGAAATGGCCGAAAACTCATTTGTTCGGCTGTATGTCTGACCTGAGGGAAAAATGCTCATTAGTGTATTTTTAACCATTTTTTTCGACACAGTGTGTGTTCTTTTGCAAATGTAAGTGAAATTTAAAAAAAACGATTCAAGAACACCTTTTCCAGAAACTTAAAATATAAAGGTACTCAATTAAAGCAACCTGAGTAAATGTTCAAAGTGAATTTCCACCCCTGGTAATTTCTTCATAGTAAATTTTTTAATTCCTCATATTAAAACAGAATTTATGTATTTATATCTCTCTAAGAAAGTGTGTTGTCTTCTGCTGTTGTTTCTATCTACATTCTTGGCATAAAACAACCTAAAACTCTACACCAAAAGTGCTCTTCATGAAATATGCATACTTTGTAAAAGAGTTGAGCAGTTTTAGCTGAATGTTGTTTGATTTAGAAATAATTTACAACAATTTAATGATTGACATTAGGTACAATTATGATCCAGTGTTACTTGGTGACACTATTGTTTCTTTATATAACACCTCTGCAAAAAAAAAAAAAAACATATATTAATTCCAATTTTCCAAGTTGTTAATTTCATTTGATGATTTTGTATTGAGCAAAACTGCTGCAAGAGATTGAGACCAACTAGAGTATGTTGTCCTTTATTTATTGTAACAATATGACATCTGCAGGGTTTTTGCAAGACTTATAGAAGCACATTATTTTCTTCAATGATACTTTCACATCTGTTATTTGACACTGCGATAAAAAATTTATTGTATTTGATACAATAGAGGTACTGAAAACAGTGCCAAATCTGGATTAAACCTGAAACAATTTATGGATTTTGATGATTAAAAGGGGTAAATGAAGTTTATTTTAATGTTTTGGAAAATTACTTGTTTGACGTTTGGACCAGCCACTCATCTTAATAGTGATTGAAATTACTCATAATTCTGTCTTTTACATTTGTGTTATCTGCTGGATTTTTTGGAAGATAATTAAGACTCTGATCCAAACATGATAACTTTCCTCAGAATTTGTGATCAACAATGGAGACGATATGGCTTTATCAGTTCCGCCTGATCATCATCGGAGACTCCACAGTTGGGAAGTCGTGTCTGATCCGGAGGTTCACGGAGGGCCGCTTCGCACAAGTGTCAGACCCCACTGTGGGTGTGGACTTCTTCTCCCGCCTGGTGGAGATCGAGCCAGGAAAAAGAATCAAACTGCAGATCTGGGACACAGCGGGACAGGAAAGGTTCAGGTAAAGATACAACTCATTCTCTAGTCATCTTTTTTATTAAATGTGTCATGACCTTGAACAGAGTTGGTGCTTTAAATCTTCATAAATGAGGGTATGCACAGATCAATGAATGAATCTCTATGTGTATAACACCAGTTCATGACAAGTGTTATCTCAAGGCACTTTACAACAGAGCATGCTGAAGCCATACCCTTCATTTTATAGATACATGCATATGTATCCATCAGAGACAAGGGGACTAAAAATAAGAATGTATGACAGCGACAAACCCATGGACGTCCAGATCATAAGTCTGTCCTCAAACATGGATAGAGAGATTGTTCTAATTTTAACACTGATATTAATAATGGTCATAAACTGGAGAGGAATTATGGTGATTAATATATAGATGCATTGGTTTTCTTTTTCTTTTTCTTTTTTTTTAACAGATATTAGCCTATCTATTAAACCAGCTGAATTGTTGTCTTATACATTGGTATAAGCATTGGCCCTATTTTTTACAATCTGTGCATCATCTTTAAAAATTCCTAAATTCAAATGCTTCTGGTTAAAGGCTTTAAGTCTAAGCAGAATGTTTTCCTGATTGTTGTAAAGTGAGCAAATGTTTGCTGATGATAACTTTAACATTTTGCAGCACAGTTAAGAGTTAATTATCTTGTCACAACACGTTTTCTTTTGAAGACTATCAGGTAGTAATCAAGCAATTTCAAAGCCAAGTGTATTCACAGGTCATCTCATTTAAAATTTTTATTACAAGTACGGTTGTTTGTTTGGTCAATTGTTTATTGTTTTGATCGTCCAAAAAATGATCCAATATCAAATCAAATGATCAAATCAAATTGAGAGAGTCTTCCAAAGGGATTAATAAAGTTCTATCTAATCTAATCTAATTTAAATATGATTGGCGTGTGTTTTTCTGAGGCTTCCTACAACAGTTGCAAATGAGTGCGAGCAAACCGGGCATCGCCACCTGGATGCTGCTTGCTTTTTCAACTCTCGAACATGGCAGCAAAAATTGACACATCTGCAGTATCCTCTCAGTCAGGCTTTCTTCTTCAATGGTCTTTTCTTAATTTAACCTCTTTATTTTGCTGCAAACAGATTTCACAACAGGAGAGCCAAATAGAAACATCGGTCAGTCTTTATATTTGTAGCATGAGTGTGCATGTCGGGTAAAACTGAGTTCTCAGAAGAGGAATAACAGAAACAACCAGTGCTAAAATTTGGTTTATTTGAGTTATTTTGGATAACAACTGAGATCTGTCCTGTGTTTCCTCATATCTTCATATCCAGGTCCATCACCAGAGCGTACTATCGTAACTCTGTGGGCGGGCTCTTGCTCTTCGACATCACAAATCATCGCTCCTTCCAGAATGTTCATAGCTGGCTAGAGGAGGCGCAGAGCCACGTCCAGCCGCACAGCATCGTGTTCCTGCTGGTTGGTCACAAGTGTGACCTGGAGGCCCAGCGTCAGGTGACCCAGCAGGAGGCCGAGAAGCTGGCAGGGGCCTTCGGGATGCGATACATTGAGACATCTGCACGAGACGCCATCAATGTGGAGAAGGTGGGGGATGAGGCCCCTTTCTACATGAACACAAGAAAAACTTTGGCATATGTCTTTGTAGATTTTTCAGTCAAAATATTATACAACACTCACTATGATCCTCATTCAGCTGAGGTGACAGGCCCAGATTAACAGCTGATTTCAAAATATTGCAGGCATAGGATAAACCCCTGCATTGGCTGCATTAGTAAAATAAGCTAACCTGACACATCAGATGGATGGTGTGATATATACTATTAGAGCTATACTCAATTTATGGTTTTAATTGATTATTTTCCCTCTCAAAAAAAAAAAAAAACTCTGAGTGACACAAAAAATTACATGAATCACATTTTGCCTTGATGTTGTTAAAATATATTCCCAAACCGAACAGAATTTCCCTCTTAAATTTAAAGTGTGTGTCATAAAATATCAATTATGCGGTTCATATGTAAGCAGGTTTGTCTACATAAACACTGAAAGCTGAGCTATTTTCACTTCATTAACATGGAGCTCTGATCAGTATTTAATCTCATTTAGAAACAAATACAAGCCTATAAAAGTGCTTGTGCAAAACTTGACCCATCATGAAAACTGTACACTTTCAGTATTTATATTTTCAAACATTTCACCAACTTACAATTGGAGTAAGTCAAGAAAAAAAATCTTGATTTTTAAACTTTAAATCTTCTTCAGAAAATAATTCAAATTAATCGATTTAGCCCTATATACTATACAGAATACATTTCACTCATCCATCAGTCAACAGCCCAAAGAAAGTGTTTGGGAAGGGCATGGCCTTTCAAAAGCACATCCAGCAGATGATTGGAGGATCGTTCTGTCATTCAGATTCATTAAAGGGCAATCAGATAATGTAGTTGGCGGGCGCTACTGCCTCGGTGTAAAATACAAAAAATAAGCCACTTGATAGAACAAACTCAGACCAAAGTTGATGAGAGTGAAGTGAAAATATCATTTCTATTAAGAAATGCTTTCAGTGTCGTTATCTGTTTGTCATTTAATAAAGAAAAGGGTTCCAGATCTGAAAAAACTCCCACTGAAGCTGTTAGCACCGATGTTAATCTCTGTCCGAGCAGTCACTTCCTGCTCCCTCCTCTTCCTGCTTTGAAGCACACTGATTGGGCTGTGTCGCTCTGAGTCATTCACAGTCACTGTTGATTGGAGCTTGGCAAGATCTTAGTCCAGTAAGTGACAGTGTTTGGACATTTCCAAAACATGTGCTAATGAAGCCGGTACTTGTCCACATCTCTCAACATCAAGATGAGAACATGGGAGCTCTAAACATTACTCAGAACATGTTACTTTGGTGTTCCCTTAAGGGGCCGTTTACACATCTCCATTTTCGGATACAAAGAGTTTTTATTGCATTTTCACCTCCCGTTTACACGAGGACGGTGCCTGGAGTGCCTGAATCTGCAAACTTTTGAAACCAGGGTCCAGAGTGGAAAGTTTTGGAAATGGATTTGTTTTTGCTCCACGTAGACGAGATAGTGTACCCGGTAATTAAATACAATGAAGAAGAAAACGGGACACAGTAAACAAAGAGCAACGATTCTCTTCACCGGGAATACTGAGGAAGGTCTGCACCTCCACAGTAGACCATGGGACGCTCGATCTTGATGCCATTTTCGAAACAAAAAAGCCTTGAGAGTTATCTTCACGAAGACGAGTGGAGATTTAAACATGGCGGGGCTGTGTTGTTCTTTATTACTGCTATCGCGCGGGAAGTGACGTCTCCTTCGACCAATCAACAGGCTGCAGTGTTTCTAGCTTCACCTTCTGGGGTTGGATCGGTATGCTTGGCACCCCAACAGAAGGGTCCCAAAAACTAGGACAGTACGGTTCGCTTATAAGGGGTCCTGTCCCGGTTTTAGGCTATGGAAACGCCACAAAAAGCGAGCCGTACCAAGATGAACTGAACTGAACCCTCTGGTGGAAACGGGGCTATTGTGTTTCAGGGTGAAACGCTGATGTCAGACTCTTTCACATAAAGGCTGCGTATGCATACCAGGAACAACAACAGCTTTGGCCGTCTACCGAGTAACATGTGTGCTGCTTACCATGCTCGGTTTGTCATTCAGACAAAGATATCCAGACATATTTGTTGTCCAGACAAGTTGTTTGCGAAAAGTTTTTCTTCTTCGTACGTGTAGTGTAACACCGCGTTTCTCTGCAAACCTACATCACCATCTACTGGACTGGCATGCACGCTACAGCGTTTGCAGTCGTTCTCGCATCTCCATGTGAACGCGGATTGCTTTTGAAAACACAAAGGAAAAACCTTTCCATTTCTGGTGAAAACGTCTCTGCGTAAACGGGGCCTTAATCTGCTTAATGAAATGTCCCTGATCTGTTTTTCTTACCCAATTTGTCTTTGTCTGTGAGCCATTCTGACTGAGTATTGATCCTCTTTCTGTTTTATGTTTCTGTTGTTTGTGAAGGCGTTTGTAGATCTGACAAGGGACATCTTTGAGCTAGTTCGAAACGGGGACATCAAGATCCAGGATGGCTGGGAGGGCGTCAAGAGCGGATTTGTTTCCAACACAGTCCATTCGTCTGAGGAGGCGACAAAGGGCAGCCGGCAGTGTTTCTGCTGATTCATCTGCTCTCACCTGTCTGCAGTGTGAAGTTGGCTGGTGGTTATACTTGGACTCCATCTGCAGAAAATTTCTCTGACTATGGCTGCTCTGAGAAAAGATTTTTCTGGACTCAGAGTGTTTCCCTGCTCAGCTTCACACGTAATGCTACGATATAGTTTTGACTTTTGGAGCCTGTTTTTGGCTCTGTCCAATCCATGGACCACCTTGTTTATGTTTTTTTTTAACTTAGTTTTTATTTTTATTAAAATAACATCATCAAGTACTATGATAATGTACATTTTTCCTTTTTCCTCTTTTTTTCCTTTTTGGAAGAAAACTGAGAACAAGGGATTCAAAAAAGACAAAGACATTGTGTTATACATTGTCTACAATATAAACAATTTCAAGGGTCTACACTCTGGAAAAAATAGATTAATTAATTAGTTAGTTAATTAATAAAAAGGGGGGGGGGGTTGAAGTTAATGTGTATGTATGTGTAAACTGTGCTTACACCTGTTCATCGCTTTAGTATGGGTTCAACAAGTTTCCACCTTGCAAGAAAGGTTTCTCTTTGTAATCTCAAAGCATACTTTATTTGCTCCATGTCATGGATTTCCTGAACCTTCTCGATCCACATATTTTAGGATGGGGAATCAGATTTTAACCATTTGATTGTAATACATTTTATAGCAGCTGTTGTTAGTATTCATAGTAGATACTTTTTTTGTTTTTCCGTTTTTTGGTAGGTGTTAGGCCAAGCATAGCTACTTTTGGATCAATTATAAGGTTTTGATGAAATATGTTACTAAGGGCTTCAAAAACATATTTCCAAAATATTCTCAGTTTTTCACGTCCAAAATATGTGAGTATGAGTCCCTACATGGTCACCACATTCTCTCCAGCATTTATCTGGATATACTAAACTCGTCTTTGTCATCATCCTTGGACTTTGTTGATGTTTATTAGAGACATAAAGCACAAGGAGTCCTGGACCGCCTCTCACTGTTATGTGTGTGAGTGTAAAACCCTTCAGCTGTACTGACACACATCTTGGCCTTTTATTGGTGTGTACAGTTGCACTTCAGTTGACAGTTCAGTTATTTATGCACACATTCAAAGACTGATACTGTCAGTGTTTTGCATTATTCATAGATTTTAATTAAATCTTGATTAGGGATGCAAGGACTGTCTTTTATGCTTGTTATGTGAGGTTGTTCATGACTTTGTGTGGGTCATGTGTTCACCTGGCCAAAGCACATCCTAAAATTTTAACAAACAAGATGGCTTTGAGGATCTCCTGCTGTCATTACTTCACCTGGTCTTGTCTTCTCTTGATTTAGTGGCCGCATGGACCATCTCCTCTCCCTTGTCTTCTCAATAACATGTGTAAACACGTCAACTTGGTGGTTCTCCATGTTGACAAGTCATCTTCTTCACTAACTTCAGTTGAACCATTCAGAAATCAAACAATTTGGGGTTAAGCTTCTTGCCCAAGGACACAGTGACATGTGACAGTCAGCTGGGCTTGAACCTTCAATCTTCTGATTGATGGTAAAGCATACTAGACTAACTACTACTGACATCCCACCATCTTAATCATATCCTTGTCTCTGGTATTGTTGGTACTTAAATGGGGTGGAAGCAATGGCTGATAAAAAGGAGATGATGAGTATTTTCTGGCTAAATTATGAGTATGAGATTATGTAGTATCTCGACAAACAGTTCAACTTTTACACACACTTGTCCTCTACTTACAGGCCACACAAGTACCTTGCAAAAAATACATTCTTATGTGTAATACATAATGTGTTAGAATGAATAAGTAATAAAATAAGCAATAATTGTTATAAGCATAATGAGGAAAAGTTCTTATTTAGTGAATAAGGAGGAGAAATGTGATGATAAAAATGAGTTGTCTGTAGTGATTTACTTAAAGAAGTCAAATTTCCATGCAGGTATGATTGCAGACAGGTTTTTTCTTCATACAAAATAGATTTTAGATTTTAGATTAGAGGATTTTTTTTTATTATTTATCTGATTGTATTCAGATAATAGTCAGAAATTTTGGGACAACTTTGGCACCACTTTTGTCATGTTCAAATTTCCATGCAAACTGTCTCTTTTCAATGGAGGCTTTTTCTGCTTTTTATTTCACCTTAGCAAAAACGTATGCACTTACATTAGTAGCTAGCAGTGAAATAAAAAGGTCACTTCTTGTAAACTTACAGCAGTTGTGAATGAATACAAAACTTTTTATACAATATTATACATCAATATTGACCATTAGAGAAAGCGAACATTTCTTTTCAGTCTGTTGACATAATATACATCCAGCTTTTCTGTTTTCTTTTGTTGAAATGTGGAAAATGTAATGTGGCCCTTCATAACATTTGGGACAGAGACTGCTTCCAGTAGTGGCACAAATGACTACATGAGCCAAAAATCCTTGAGGAGTAAGTGTAAGTATATAAGTGCCTTTGCAGACTTTTATTTTTTCTCTTGACTAAAAACTTATTTGGGTCATCTTTACATTTCTCTTGGTTTACGTGGAAATTTTCTTCTCTTGCTTTCTCATTATTGCTTGCTATCTACTTCTACTTCCTCTCACTTGGTGTAGCATTTGTCCACAGTAATTTCAGAAACTCTGCTTGACGACAAACCACAATTCCAGTAAAGCTGACATGTTGTGGAAGACATGAATAAAATCAGAATACAAGGATTTTCAAATCCTTTTGAGCTATATTTAATGAAATATACCAAAAAGACAGGAAATTAGATGCTCAAACTGATCGTTTTTTTTTTTTGCAGATATTCACTCATTTTGAATTTGATGTCTGAAACATCTTTCAGAAAGCTAGGACAGGGGCAACAAGACTGGGAAAGTTGAGGAATGCTCCAAAAACAACTGTTTAAAACATTTCACAGGTGAACAAGAACAGGTCAATGTCAATGTCAATGTCAGCTTTATTTATATAGCACATATAAACAGCCAGCGGCCTACCAAAGTGCTTTACAGTAGAAGAGGCAGAACAGGTGTACAGGAGAGTATTAGGGCCATTTTAGATGGAAAAAATAATTTTTGGCAGGTTGAATTTAAAGTCGAAATAACGACAATAAAGACGATATTTTAAGATAAAAGTTGAAATGTCGAGACAATAAAGTTGAAAAACAATTTCGTGATAAAAGTCAAAATGATGAGATTAAAGTGAAAATGTTGAGAAAAAAAGTCAAAAGTCGAGAATAAAGTCGACTTTCGAGCTTTTTTTTCTCAACACTTCGACTTTTTTCTCGACATTTCGACTTTTATCACAAAATTATATTTCGACTTTATTCTCGTCATTTCAACTTTAATCCCGAAATTTCGACTTTAATCTCGATTTCCCCAAACATGGCCCTTACACTCTTTTGTACGGTGAGTATCATGATTGGCAGGCTTTTAATAAAATCATCCAGTAGGTCACACATTGCACCCATTCTTATGTCCTCGTGCTGACTCCTTGTCAGTCTCAGAATCCAGTCTAAGTTTCTTGTGATTGTGTGCAGAGCGTTGCATGACTAATCAATCACCTGTTTATATCAAAGAGGTTTTGAAGCCGTACAACACCAGCAGGGCTCTGAGGTCCTCTGATCAGGGTCTGTTAGTTGTTCCTTATACCAGACTCAAAACCAAAGGCTTTCAGAGTTGTTGCTCCAAATATCTGGGTCTGTTTCACACTGGAGCTGAGAACTGTGGACTCGGTGGACATTTTTTAAAACAGCTGAAGACCCATCTGTGCCTTTGTCTACTCTGTCAGTATGTTATTTTATGTTGTATATTGTTTTTATTTTTGCCTTTGCTTTGTAATGTTTTCATTGTGTGGCCTCTGCTCTATAAAGGTTCTGTATAAATACATCTTATTCACTTACTTACTAAACATCCTCTGAATAATTGAAATCTCACAGAAGTACCTAAGTGCTCAAGCCCCTTTTCAGTTTATTCTGACAGCTGACCACCAGGGGCCAGCAGAGCCTGCAGAGAGGGGATTTCTCTCTTTGTCCCACATATCAATACACCTGCGCCACTCAAGGTAAAAGGTCAAATGCCCCCCTCAAAAGTCATCATTATCTCTTTTTGCAACATCAGTTCTTGTTTAACAACTCACTACATGCATGTTTCTGCACAGCATGTCTGCTCACATCAGTGTTTTGTGGCGAGTAATCGTAACTGTGCCTTAAATTGTCACTGCGTTTTTGAAGGGGTAGGGGCCCCACACAGTGGGGCTCTTATCCTTCATAGGCAACCCAGCCTGCCATTCTCTTAAGTCCTACAATGTAGTTTAACCCATTAAATGCCCATTTGATTACATGATGTCACTGTTTTTAAGGGGAAAAAACACTCATAAATTAGTTATTTGCCATTTAATAAATCCTGGGGGGTTGTGGATTTTTTTTAAAGATCAGGCTTAAACATACATAAGATTAGTAACAAAATTGATTTTCATGCATTGTTTTTTTTTTTTTTTTTTTTTTTTTGTAGTTCTTAACTTTCTACCCTTTCAGGTAAACAGGGGACAAAAATGTCACATTGAGTCCCATTATAACTACAATTTTTAATCGCAGCATTTGAGTATTTTTTATAGTTGTTTTTACCATTGAGAAAAAGCAAGTGTTTTATTCATAGCCTTACAATGGGGACATTGTCCTATGTCATTGTAAACAGTAAAAATGACTAATTTTATTATTTTTCTCCAAAATGAAGCCCTGAAATCAGAGAATGCATGATTACGGTGCAATGAAAAATTGTGGTTATAATGGGACTCAATGGGACATTTTTTGCCTCTGTTTACCTGAAAGGGTAGTACGTTAAGAGTCTGACACTGCAAAAAAAAAAAGAAAGAAAAAAAATGCATCAAAATCAGTTTTATTGCTGGTCTTATGGATATTGATGCTTTATCTTTAAAAAAAAATACCTAGCATTTATATGGAAAATAACTCATTTAATCTGTTTTTTCCCCATAAAAACAGTGACATCATGTAATTAAATAGGCAATCAAAAGGTTAAAATGTAATACTACAGTGGACAAACTCATTGTAAGTGTGTTTGAGTGTCTGACCACCAGGGGGCAGCAGTGTCCTCAGAGAGGTATCTCTGCTGGTGGGATCTCACCCATAATAGACTTTAAGGACTTGTATAATTGTTTTACTATCATTTCTTTTTTATTATTATTTATGATATGAGTGACAATCGGTGTGTTTGATTTAGACCTGAACTATGAAGAGAGTAAAAGAGCTGAAATGCAAACACAAATTATTTGGGGTAATGACTGCTGTATGAATCAGTCTGATTGAATTCTTTGTATCCTTTAAACTTTAAAAATCACTACAACCTACAGTGACCACTATATATTTCTCTGCTGCCTGTCTACTTGGCTTATATATACGTGCTGAAATAATAAGATATTTTCTTGATGGTTGATGAGGTTTATGGGCATCATTTAATTTTTTCGTGATTTGTTTTCATATCACCCCATAAATTTATTTTCCCATTCTTTTAGTTATATTTTTTATATTAAATTAATATTTGATTTTAACCATGAGAAGATAACTAACATCAGTCTATAAAATATCATTGCAGGAAAGAGAACATCATAGCTCAGTGCTCATCAGACCTGATTCATTATGTTAAGATTATAGACACAGACATAGATACATTTTTAAACTCGTTTATTCTGCAACAGGGAACCTTTAAAGTCTTACCGTATGTTCCTTTTTATGTCTACTGTAAAACTGTATCAGTGAGTGAAGGAAGTAAAAAAATTAACATCTTCAGTCACTACATCGTCTCCTCAGGCGTTCCTGACTGAAAGTATTCCACAGCAGCCTGCATTTTTTTAGGGAAAGGGTGAACTTGACTTGTTTGCTTCAGACAAACAAGTCTTAGTGAGAGAAAGCCTCAAAGTGTTGCGTTACGTGTAAAGTATGTGTAAAATATTTACATGGTTTCTCTTGTGTTTTGAGTACTGAGAGAGAATTGTCTCAGACTTTTAGGGATCATTTAAAAATAACCAGGGAAGCTTCAATTGTAGTGTAAACCATTTAACTGCAAAAATGTCCTTGATATAAATAAAAACTGGTTGTTTTGGTGTCACATTTCAACAACGGGAATAGAACATAAACTGGTGTCATGATTGGATATTAAAAGGTTTACAAGCAAGGATGGGGCAAGGTTCACCACTTTGTAAACAACTGTGTCAGCAAATAGTTCAACAGTTTAAGATCAATGTCTCTCAACATAGAACTGCAAGGAATGAAGGGATTTCATCATCTACAGCCTATGATATCATCAAATGATTCAGAGAATCTGAAGAAATCTCTGCATATCAGCGCCAAGACTAAAAAAACAATATTGAATGCCAGTGACCTCCAATCCCTCAGGCTGCACTACATTAAAAAAACAGAATCATTTTGTAAACGACATTACCACGTGTGCTCAGGATTACTTCAGAAAAAACAACTGTCAGTTTACAAGTTAAGTTTGTCACTACATCTACAAGTGCAAGTTAAAACTCTACCATGCAAAGCCAAAGCCAAATATCAACAACACCCAAAAACCCCACCAGTTTCTCTGGGCCAGAGCTCATCTGAGATGGACTAACATAAAGTGGAAAAGTGTGCTGTGGTCTGACAAGTCCCCATTTCAAATTTTTCTTGGAAATCATGGACATCATTTCCTCTGAGCTAAAAGCCAGCATCTGTGATAGTATGAGAGTGTGTTTGTGCCCATGGCATGGGTAACTTGCACATCTGTGAAGGCACCATTACTGCTGAAAGGTACATACAGGCTTTGGAGGAAACTGAAGTTGTACAATTCCACCTACAAAGTTGACTGTAGAAAGAATTGGATGAAGTTGTGCAACGTCAGCGGTTTGATTTTCAGTGGAGTCCTTGGAATGTTGTCGAAGCCAGTGCATCAACTCAGCCATGTATACACACCCCCTGAACTGCACTTTAGGTTAAACCTCTGACTGACAAAGAGGCAGTGTAGGCAGAACTTCTCACCGATAGCAGTACCACAGTGGTTTGTTTGCCTGTCAATCATGTCCCCAAATATTTAAAACTGGAAACTGAAAAAAAATGATTTATGTAAAACTAGAAAGTGCTCAGAGTTTGCAAACCTCCATCAAGGTAGCTCACATATTGCTGTTACATCTATAAGCAATAGTTCAATGATAAAGTTACCATCATAGTATGATTCATGACCCTGAAAACCCACACCTAGCACTCAGAATCATGTTGATATCATTATTAGTTCGACAGTTATTGAGCAAAAACGATCATTCACTAATGGCGATTATCTGGATCACCACCAAAATCTAGGCATTTTTAAGTTGGGCCATTACCAACATCTCCTGAAAATTTCAGCAAAATCTGTCCAGCAGTTTTTGCGTAATCATGTTAACAAACAAATGCTGGCAAAAACATAACCTCCTTGGTGGAGGTTAAAAGAACACCCCCTGCACCAGGAGAGCCTTGTACTATATTTATAAACCAAGGAAGTCTGTTGGATCAGGTGCAAGTATGTTTATATGGCTGTAATAAAATTCATGTACTGCACACAATCATATACTGTAACTGCCTTAGTTCAAGTCTCAAGCAGACAGTCAAAGGAGCTACAGTTTTTGACCCTAAGCACTGGCTTCATCTTTCACAAAATATAATTGTGTTGAGATATACCAGACAACAGAAAAAGTATCTATGCACAATGTACAGTGCCATGAAGAAGTATTTGCCCCCTTCCTGATTTCTTACTTTTTTGCATATTTGTCACACTTAAATGTTTTAGATCATCAGACAAATTTTAATATTAGACAAAGATAACCTGAGTAAATACAAAATGCAGTTTTTAAACTATGATTTTATTTATTAAGGGAAAAAAGATCTCCAAACCTTCATGACCCGATGTGAAAAAGTAATTGCCCCCCTTGTTAAATCATGAGTTAACTGTGATTAACTGCATTTTCTTGAAAGCTGAGCTCAATTTCACTGACCACACTGAGACCTGATTACTGCCAGACCTGTTGACTTAAGAAATCACCTGAACAGAACCTGTCTGACAAAGTGAAGTAGGCTGCAAGATCTCAAAAAGAAACACATCACGCCACGATCCGAAGAAATTCAAGAACAAATGAGAAATGAAGTGACTGAAATCTATCAGTCTGGAAAGGGTTACAAAGCCATTTCTAAGGCTTTAGGACTCCAGCGAACCACGGTCAGAGCCATTATCCACAAATGGAGAAAACTGGGAACAGTGGCAAACCTTCCCAGGAGTGGTCAGCCTACCAAAACTACACCAAGAGCACAACGACGACTCATCCAGGAGGTCAAAAAGAACCCAGAACAACATCTAAAGAACTGCAGGCCTCACTGGCCTCAGTTAAGTTCAGAGTTCATGACTCAACAATAAGAAAGAGACTGAGCAAAAATGGCATCCATCGGAGAGCTCCAAGGCCAAAACCACTACTGACCAAAAAGAACACAAAGGCTCGTCTCACATTTGCCAAAAAACATCTTGATGATCCCCAAGACTTTCGGAAAAATATTCTGTAGACTGATGAGACAAAAGTTGAACTTTTTCGAAGGTGTGCGTCCCGTTACATCTGGCATAAAAACAACACAGCATTTGATAAAAAGAACATCATAGCAACAGTCAAACATGGTGGTGTTAGTGTGATGGTTTGGGGCTGCTTTGCTACTTTGCTGCTTCAGGACCTGGACGACTTGCTTTGATTGATGAAACCATGAATTCTGCTGTCTACCAGAAAATCCTGAAGGAGAATGTTCGGCCATCAGTTTGTGACCTCAAGCTCAAGCTCACTTAGACCTGAAACACGCTAGTAAGTCCACCTCTGAATGGCTTAAAAAAACAAAATTAAGGTTTTGGAGTGGCCAAGTCAAAGTCCGGACTTAAACCCAATTGAGATGCTGTGGTGTGACCTCAAATGGGCAGCTCATGCTCGAAAACCCTCCAATGTGGCTGAGTTAAAACAATTCTGTGCAGAATAGTGGGACAAAATTCCTCCACAGTGATGTGAAAGACTAATCACCACTTATCGCAAATGCTTGATTGCAGTTAGTGCTGCCAAGGGAGACATAACCAGTTATTAGGTTCAGGGGGCAATTACTTTTTCACATAGGGTCATGAAGGTTTGGAGAGCTTTTTTCCCTTAATAAATAAAATCATTAAAAAACTGCATTTTGTATTTACTCTGGTTATCTTTGTCTAATACTAAAATTTGTCTGATAATCTGAAACATTTAAGTGTGACAAATATGCTAAAAAGTAAGAAATCAGGAAGGGGGCAAATAATTTTTCATGGCACTGTACATGAACTGGCTGAATGAAGTCTGTATCAAAAATTCAATGAAATCTTATGGCATTTATGCCTGATCAGCAGAAATGAAGAAGTATCTGTTGACTATAGTGAGCCTGTTGCTGCAGGATTTATGTCAAAAGTCAGAGCAAGTGAAACAGCCAAAGGGCAGAGTAACTTAATAAGAGAAGACAGTTAACTTAGTTAAATGAGTCCTCATTGTCCATACACCACGTGTAAATGCAGCCGACAGCCTCAAGAAAGAACAGACAGTATACTGACAGAACTAAAGAGTTTTTTCAATCAAGGAAACAGGAGCTTTACATAAGCTTGAATCTGTTTTATTAAAAAACAAAAAAACATGGAAAATACAGCTCATTTGTACAGGACAGGCATATGTACAGTATAAAACTGAAGGACAAAAAACAGAGAGCGTTGCTGTTGATGACAGCTGCACTGAGGAGATTATGATTATTATTACTGAAGGCACAAAGACTGCTTTTAAGGGTTCTATAGGATATCAGCCACAGCCAAATCACATAACATACACAATATGATAAAATAACATTTTTATGGGGTTTCAATTAAATCTGCAGTTAAGTCTTGAACCTCAGATTATATTTGATCCATGACAGTGAGCAGCTCAGGAGGTTCTCCTCTTTAGGAGACAGTTTTATGCTTCACATCAAGTTTCATATTGACCTTTACTGTACCCTTAAAATGCCAAAAATGCTTCAAGAGATATGTCATTTGTTACAGAGGGCATTTTCTAAACATTGACTGAAGACCTTCAGGGACATCTTTGAAGAAACTCTCATTTCATCAACTAGGACCATCGTATCTGAAAGGAGGGGATGTTTTGTACAGTTGAGTTCACCAGCATCAAATGTTAAATGAAAGATTCAGAGGGTAATTTACAAAAACCTTCTCTTCACAAATTAGACTTTAGGTTATACTTCATAGAAAGTAAATTGTATAATTTACAGCATTAGACAAATACAGTTTAGACAGGTACTGTACACTATACAGTAAAGCACTTTACTACAACAATAAAAACTATATTATCAATAAGTTATATTGACTCTCGAGGATTGGGGTAAAACTTTGTTTTGTTTAAATTACAGAATTTAGAGACCAACTTTTAGTGGTCATTCTTTGAGAAGTTCATTTGGTCAAGAGGGATCACAAAATATCACAAAGAAACTTAATGATGATTCAAGACATCTGAAACAATAGTGATGTGTAAAAAGAAAAACAAAAGCACTAAAAACTGTACATGTAACAATTAAAACACATCTACAAAGCATATGAGTTGATTGAAATTGATATAGAAAGACAAATATTAGAGAAAGCTAACCCAAAGGCTATAACATTTAGATATTAACAGTTCTAGCAGGAAATGTAAATAAAGTAGTACAAATATTAATATAAAAAAACAAGAAGAGGAACCTCAACAGTCAAAGCTGCCAAGACCAAGTTTCAAATGAAACTAAAGAAAAAAAGCCTGTGAAAAAACAATCGCAGTATTTTCCACAAGGAAAATAAGCAAAAGATGACATTTTAGTGAGGATTAAAAAATGGGCCATTGATTTTAAAAAGACCTCCAGCTACCAGAGAGGAAAACTGATCCGACCAAAGACAAAAAGTCATGATAAATAATGTTAAAAAATTTAGAAAAAAAACCCCAGAAATCACAACTTAAGTGCAAATCTATCAATCTTCTCAGATCTGCATATACATCTGGAAACATTCAAGCAAAATATTGTGATTTTTTTTTAGTTCAAAGCTTTGAATGTTGTTAAATGAAACAATACTACCAATCAAATAATTAAAAATGTTTGAATGAAAGCCATTTCTGGGTTAGCAGAGCAGATGATGCAGCTTGCCCTGGAAAGCTGAGATATTAAATGAAGTAACTACCGTTTTCTTTTCCTTCAGTTAGTAAACATAATTTATCATACAAATTTGTAAAAGTAAAAGTCAACTAAACGCCCTCCAGCATTTACCAACATCTACCTGCCAAAATAACACAAACAACAATGATAATATGACAAACAACATGTTGATTTTCTGGGGGATTGGGGTCACAAAGGTCATAGTGTTAAAAGCTCAGCCAATCTGCACTGAAGACGATGATTACATTCTTCTGACTGACGCTGTAAACTACAGCCTCAGTCATGCCCTGTTTATGCACAAACAAGATGCAGTAAACAATGACCTTGAAATGTTGACTCTAGTGAAACCTGCTCATGTTTCTAATACATTCTGAGGTCTAGCTCACTGATCCATGTATCAAAACTGTAGTAAACGTGCTACTTCAAGAAGATTCAAAAGCAAGGCAACTGGACAAGTTGCCTTGCTTTTGAATCTTCAGGATGACCATGACCTGGATGAATGAGAATCTACACAGACGTGCTACTTCAAGGTATCTCTTTTGGGGGAAGTTGGACAGTGTAGTCTTTGTCCACCCTCCTGTAGTTTCACACGCAGCAACAGCTGACAGATAACGGAAAATAAGCAGATAACATGTAACAGTCTCCCAGTAAACACCGAAGGATCATCATGGAGGGGTGCTCTTTTAGTTGGATCCTTTCAAAGCAGGTTAGAGGCAGATCTCCTGGGGAGAGGCTAAGGCTAACACAGACAGACAGGACGAAACAGGCACACAGAACAGATATTCGCTCTGTCACAGTGTCCAGTCATCAAGTGTTTCAGCCTCGGAGTCAGAGGTAAAGATGTGTGTGGCATTTTCTTGCCTCTTCTGCTCTGAAAACTCAGAGGTTGTGTTCCAGGCTGCCTACACCGTTTCACTTCAGTTTCAGCGTTCTGCGAGTGTAGAGAGCAGTGAAATCTTCCCCAAGCCCGCAGGAGCCTCTATCAGGGACTGCTGCCCGCCTCTACGTCACTGTCGCTTGGAGCTCCAGTGTAGATCGGGCTCTTGGTCTGTAGTGCTGCCTCGTATTTGCGAGGGGACGACCTGTTGGTGGACTCACTGCTGTGCCTAATGCCATAGCAGAAATAGATGGCAAAACCTGCAGGACAATAAGAGAAGAACAAGTTTATTATTTATTACTCATTTTTTGAATACCAGTTTCCCATGTAAGGGTCCATAATTTACTCCCTTTAAAAGATTTACACTGGTCCCCCTGAAAACCTTTTGAGATTCTCTTCTTGATAAAAAATCCTCTTTGATATTGAATACTGGCGTGTCTATAGGCCCCTCTGTTTCAGCCCTGCTCAGAACAGGCTGTTTTCAAATTACATCATAAGGAGAGAATATTCAAACCGACCCAAAAATAGAAACTGTTCCCATGACAAATAGTAGAAGTCATGTGTCACTTAGTATGCTTACATCAGAGACTAAAACCACTTTTATTATATCTGATCTTATTTTTAAGCAAAGGAATACATTTGAAAATCCAAATAATTTTCCAAATCTTTACTTCTGTTTTAGTTACATTAAATAAAATGTTATTTTACCTTTATTAGTAAAGATCTTATCATACCACAATAATAACCCTAACCCCCTGCACATGTGGAGTAAAAGAGCCTAAGGAGTAATGATTGTCCGTACCGATAACCATCCAGACAGTGAATCGGCACCACGTTCCCATGTCCAGCTGCATCATGAGGTAGATGTTGACGAAAACACTGAACAAAGGTAACCAGGGGAGCAGTGGGACCTTCAGAAGATGGAGAAAGAAGTTAGTGGGAAAAGGTCAGCATGTTTAAGGAGGAACAATGTGTGCCAAAGCAATGCTGAGATTATCAGCTGCAACAAAAAGCTACAGGGGAGAGCTGATGTACTGCTTTGAGATGGGGAATGGTTTTAACATCCACAATGATTAAGTTGCCTGATAACAAATAAACAAAAAGATTTATCTAAAACTTTATTTTGTCTATTTTCATCTGTGTCTAATTGTCATGTGATGCTAGCATCAAAGCTTTATCACCATCACAATTAAAAAAAAAAAAAAAAACAGAAAAAAAAAAAACAAATCATACTGTCTGGTGACTGAGGTGCCGAGAAACTATCTTCATCTATCTTAACTGTCAAATTGTTGATTTCACAGAACACCCTGGCCCTGTATAAAAAAAGGCCAGAGATGTCTCCATTTTCTAAGAAGGCTCAGATCTTTCGAGGTCCGTGGCTCTATGCTGAAGGCTTTCTACCACTCAGAAAAAGAGAGCGCTGTCTTTTTTGCTATAACCTGCTGGGGCAGCGGCATGAAAGCTGCAGATGAAAACAGTATTAACAAGCAGCTGAAGAAGGCTGGGTCTGTTCTTGGGACCAATCTGGAGCCTGTGAGTGTGGTGGCTGAGGGAAGGATGCTGATGCCATCATGGACAACCCATCTCACCCACTTTACGACACCCTGACCAGGCAGAGGAGCTTGTTTAGTAGCATGTTTACTCTGCCTCGGTGCACTACTGAAATACATACATGCTCCTTCTTGCCCACTGCCATGATACTCTGTAATGCATACATGTTCAGACACATATACTGGGGACTGCGACTGTGCGCTTTATTATTTATGGTACTTTTAATGATGCTCCTTGCAACGTCTTTTACCCTGTTTTATTGCCTTGCTTGTTTTTCTGTGTTTGGTTGAGGTCTTATGATCTTCTGATTTTGTGTTTTTTTAAATTGTCTGTCTTTTTATTAAAGCTGCTGTGACACCCAAATTTCCCCACAAGGGATTAATAAAGTACCTACCTACCTACCTACCTACCTACCTAAATATCACTTTAACTACCTATATAACCCAGGCTAGAAGAGTATTGGAGGAAAAAAGTACATAGACATGCTAAACCTGTTGACAGTAGTTCTTTTACACAATAGCATCAAGCTAACTGACATGTACATAAGGGTCCATCTCTTAACCCACTCCCACATGGGGATGGGTCCAATGTGTGTAAGCCAGCCCTTCAAACAGGTAGTCCAAGTGTGGAGGTCAACTTATGGCCCCTTTCCTGCAGGTTATTCACCCTGGTTTCCCATGCTAGCTATAGTCCTGCCCTCTTGAAATGAACAAACAGGCAAAAAGCAAAAAACTACACAGAACTAACAAGAAAAGACGACGGCAGATGGCCTTTTCTGGTCACACAGAGGGTTTTGTTTTGATGTCTCAGCCCTTACCTTGAAAGTGAGGGCCTCTTTGCTCTCAGGCTGCCTCCAGATGATGATGACGCAGACAGCACAGAGCAGAGTAAGAATGACACAGGGCACCAGGACACCTGGCTGTCCATTTAGCACCTCGGGCAGACAGTTGGCCAGAATTATGCACAATATGGTAATTAAAACAGCTGCAGAGAACAGAGGGGGAAAAAAGAGTCAATATGATGACTTTAAGAATTCTAAGATGTAAATATTCTCTAAAATAATCTTTCAGGGGCCGCCTTCTTACAGATGATAGCAGTGGTAGCGTAGACAATGTTTCCAGAGGTCTGAGTTGGGTTCTTTCCACTCGGACAGAAGAGCAGCTTGACTGTGAATGTCTCTTTAGGTGGCCTGTCGTCATATTCGTCGCCGCTGTCCACTCCATTGACCGGCACTTTCTCTCCTTCGACCAGCTCCACCAGCTTTTCAGTCTGACTGGATGAATTCAGGGTGCCAGGCTGGTACCTGTGGAGGGAGGGGGGGGGGGGGGGGGTAGACTGAGTTTAAATATAACGAGTCCTTTTTAACCATTCATTTACCCATTCCTACATCCACAACTCCCTTAAGCACTGGGAGATAAAAGGTAATGCTGGGAATTGATGAAGGTTAACAATATTTTAACACCTCACAATAAAATTCAAAACAAGTTTTTTTTAAGTCTCCACTTAACTGAGCTCAACCTGTTTCTTCAATGTTTGCAGACTATTTGTGATTTTAAAAAAGATGTAAAACAAGAAAATCAACATTTGATTATTTAATAAATGAAATTTCGATTTATAGAAGTGGACATTAACTGATGATGAGGTAAACCATCATGGTACATTTGTACATTCTGCCCTTATTACAGCCAATATATGGGATATTTATGGCAAATTGATACCTGCAAAATATCAGCTGTTAATATCTGCTGCATTTTTCATATCTGTAAATACCGCTATACAAATTTTTAGGTTGCCAATATATAATTATCCGCGGATAACTATTGCTATCATAAAAACAACATTCTTAGCTGAAATCTATGGAAGCCCATTTATGCTATTTAAAAAAAAAAAAAAACAGAAAAGCATTGATTAAGAAAAGGATAAATTCTTCAATCAAAATTATATAAAAGATAAGTCATATTCATGACACATAAGTCACAGCTACAAAATCAAATCTTCAGTTATACAGTCGAAATTATAATTACAAGATTAATACTAATGATGGCAAAAAAAGTCACAATTACAACATGTGAATTAAAAAATCATGACCTGAGGGGTCATAGTTAGAAGACAGCACCCTGCGCACCCTAATGATGAAATAAAGAGCCAAAGTTATGAGATATAAACTCAAAATTATGATTAGAATGTTTGGGCCAAATTTCTAAAAAGCCAAAAATGACTGGCTTATCATTAAAAAAAAAATCATTTCCATCACTTGTTAAAAAAAAAAAAAATCCAATAAGTTTGTGTCCCATGGATGATCAACAGTGATATCCAATACTAAGCAAATGAAGCCCTAAAACAGCAATTAAACGAGTATAGCCACTGTTTAAAGTGTTACGCAACTGTTTAAGCTTAATAAAACTGAGCGTGCAAATAAAGAATTAAAAGTGCTAACCTGAGGATGAGGACACAAATTGCCACTAAGGAGTACGCAAGCAGTGTTCCAATAGACATGAGATCAACCAAGGCAGCCAGGTCAAACAGGAAGGCCATCAGAGCTGGAAAAAGATAATTCGATTAGATTATTCTGACAGACGCATTTGCACATCTTTTAGCAAGAAAGAGGAACAGCACTGCACTTTTACTGCCTCAGACTGCAAACAGTAAGCATGAAGGAAAAAACTAGCATGCTGGGCAGATATTTTTGCAACTTTTCTAAGGTTTAAAGTGTTATTGATTGTGAACCGACAGCAGGTCAGGACAGGCTGATAGACAGAGCCACGACCCTTTCACAGACTCGACAGCATAAGACAGAGAAAGTGAAAAAGAGAGCAGTCTGCCCGAAGATATGGTACACAGATAAAAATAAACACTGACAAAAACACAAGAAAAAACAAGAGACGCAGAGCTTACCTGCAACAATGCCTGAAGCAATGGTAGCAAGCAGAGGGGTCTTTGTGCGAGTGTTAATCCTGGAGAGGATACGGAACAGCAGCCCGTCCTCGGCCATGGCATAGATAACTCGAGGCATGGGGAACATGGAGCCTAGAAGACTGAGAAAACAACAAGATTTAGTACAACAGGTAAATGGTAAAAGCTTGACATTATGAAACTGAAAAGTTTTTCTGTACATCTTTACCTTGTGGACAGAGCACAGAGTGAGCCCACAGCCACAATGTACCGAGCTGGAGCCCAGCCGACAAAGGTGAAGGCCTCTGGGAGAGGACTCTGAGTGTTCAGCTGGTAGTACGGCATCATCAGGGTCAAAGCTGCCGAAACGCCAAAGTAGGCGAAGAAACAGATGAGCAGCGACGCCACAATGCCAATGGGTATGGACCGCATGGGGTTCTTCGCTTCTTCACCTGAGGACAAAGGAGAACAAAAGATCAGAGGGAGACAAATAACCAAGTGTTTTGCCTTAGTTGGGATTTTATGTCCTTTCCCAGTGACTAAGATTTACCGTAATTTCTCGTTTATAACACGCATTCTTTTGCTTTTAAATAAGGTCTAATTTTTGGGTGCGAATTATACACAAGCACGAGCAAAATATGTAAAATATTTTGTCTCCCTAAAGCTGTGTTTGTATAACGTGAAACTGTTGCAGCTTATTTCCTCCTCTTTTGTGGTAAGGAGTTGTTAGTCTGGATGGATTTGAAAAAGCTTTGTTGAGTCAGATTCCCAGCTTTACATGAAATTTGTACAAACTATAGCCAAAGCCCTCTACAGACAATTTCCTACATCAGAGTGGTCATAAACTCCACCACTATTACACCTAAAGATGTTGATTTAGTACACAAAACATTTGACACTGGTTAGGGTTTAAAAAAAAAAGTTTTTGGGGCTATATCCCTGAGCCCTTCAGTTACGCATTAAATTAATATTGGCATTTAAATTTAAAGTTTGCTATTGGGATACTGTGGCATCGTTGATAATTTTCTGACATTTCACGCATTTCAATCACTGATTCTTACTTGTTGTGGCAATACAGTCGAAGCCCACAAAGGCGTAGAAGCAGGTGGCAGCACCAGACAAAACTCCACTGAGACCAAATGGAGCAAAACCACCCACACCAAATTCCTTGATTCTGCATGGTAGAAGAAGAGAGTCACATTTTCGATCCAAAAATTATTTACAAACAAAATGCATTAGTGACAAAGGCAGCATCGTAATACTGACTTTTGAGCGTTGGTAATGTTCGTCTGGTTAATATAGCTGGTGTAGTTCTCCTCTGTCAGGTTCCAGTTTGTTGTGTCGCCTTTAACGAACCCAGAGATGATGACGAAGCCCAGAACCACCAGATTGATGCCTGTGAAGATCTTGTTCACTAGAGCTGACTCACTGACACCAAAGGCCAGAAGTCCTGAGGGCACAGAGCGCAGAGAGAGATGAGAGGGATGTAACAAAGACACTTTTGCACCAATAACAACAACTTGTCCTGCTATGTGGGTGGATGTGTCCAGATTTTGTGCCATCTTAACAACACCAGTCCTTCAATCATAACACTCCTTTTGGTTCTCAAGCTACCATGTTGGTGTGACAACTGTTAAGGCTGTTATGCAATTTTGTTATCACACGCTTGCAATGACTACTTCAACATGACTTGCAACTATGAAAGCAACACAACTTGATAAAGTTATTTAACTTCCGGCAGTTTGAACGGTTTATTTGAAACTTTTTTTTCTTTCTTAACTAAAGAAGCTATAATGACTCTGGTAAAGTAATTTATTACTGATCTGGTTCCTTGTCTATATGAAAAATTCCTTTGAGAATCTTTCAAAGGAGAAAGAAACGGCACAATTGTAACTTTTTTAAACATCAACATACTCTTGTTTTTCCAAACTTCAGTGATATTAAATAAGACATTATAATAAAAAACAGGAGATGACATTATATTGACTATGAAAAGGAATCTCTGTCATTTTAGCTTTTAGCAATAACAACAAATTTAATATCTTCCAGGTACTCCACATCTTATTTTTTTAGACAAGGGCCTTTAGAAAATGGTTTAAAAAAGCATAGACAAATCAGGAACAATGTGATGCGTTGCTCTCATCATGTCTTTTATCATGACTTTATTTTTTTCTGTTTTTTTACTGGTGTGTATTAGTCTAACCACACCCTTTCATTAACTGCTTTCAAACCCATGGAAGCTCTGAAAATTAACTGAATTCATCTGAAGGTGCTACATAAATACTCTAGTTGACTGATCTATCCTTGTACCTTCACTTGAGAGTAGACACTGAGACAAAAGGGTCCACCATTGAAGAAGACTAACTCACCGGTGAGCAGCAGGATAAGAATAAGTGCAAACAGGTCGGGGTATTCTGCCAACACGTTTCCTGGCACCTTCATTGCCATGGAGGCTTTAAAGAAGCCCGAAATCTTTTGCTCCACCAGGTTGTCAAAGGTCGAGCTCCAAGCTCGGGCCACACTGGCCGTCCCTAAAAGACAAGACAGGTTAAATCTCACAAATATGGTAAATTGAAAGCATGATTGATTTTTGTGTATTTTCCACTTTGAAATGGCAGCTTCAAAGCTGGGGATACAAGGACTTTCAACAGGGAAAATGGCCTGCTTTTAGCAACATATTAATTTGACCATGGGCTGTTATTCTCTAATGAAAAGTTTAAAAGCTTTATATCAATGTTAAAACACCAAGAGTCAGCAAAAACAGGCCAGTAAGCCTGTCTCAGTGCTGAGGCAAATAGGTGGAAGAGGATGGTGATAGAAGACACTCGAAAGTGAAAAAGAAGTTAGCCAGACAAGAGAAAGGGCAGATGCCACCCCATGGTCGAAGGCTTTTGCACGGTTAGGCCAACTCTAAAACTACCATTGCAAGGTGGAAAAGTGACATACATGTTTCAGTTAAGTTTATCTTGGATAGAATGTACGTTAAATTGGTGTGTTTAGAGAGCTCACCTATGACATACGAGAGGATGAGGTTCCAGCCTGTGATGAAGGCCCAGATTTCTCCCACTGTCACGTAACTGTACAGGTATGCAGAGCCTGTTTTGGGGACACGGGCACCAAACTCTGCATAGCACAGGCCGGCTAACATGGAGGACAGAGCCGCAATGAGGAAGCAAAGAACAATGGCAGGGCCTGCCTTTTCTCGGGCGACTTCACCTGCGAGGACATAGACACCTGCACCGAGTGTGGAGCCCACCCCGAGGGCAATGAGGTCCAGAGTGGATAGGCAGCGGGCGAACTGAGACTCTTCACCAGAGTCGACTAATACCCTGCGACGCAGCAGGATTTTGCCAAAGTTGGACAGCTTGCTGGCCATGTTTGCTTGACTGAGTGTGGGCGCTGAACCAAGCTATGTGTTTTAAATCCTGCTAGTGTGGGTTTGTGTGTGTGATTGACACAGCTTAGACACAACCCGTGTGACTGCACTGAGAGTGAGTACTTTAGACAAAAAGGGGAGGTTAACTTGTTTATTATAGGTCCTTTGCTGTAGGTGTGTTGACTTATGCAACAGTAAGTCGAGCCTCGAAGAACAGGAAGTAGCTGGTCTGTTGTAAGAGTACTTTGCAGCAGATTAGGACCTGTAAAAAAGCACAACAAGAAAATAAAGCTCAAAACAGGGAACTATTCACAAAGTGCCAAAGCTTACATTTCACACAGCTGTGTTTGGCGCCTGGCAGCAAGATTACTGCATCCTATTTTTTCTATCATTGAATAACTTCCAGGAAAGGTGCTTAAAGTGCAGTGAAATAACAAGCACGGGCCTGTTCTTTGTACGAGTCCAATGACACTGCTGCATAGGTTAACAGGTTTATTCTATGACCTGATATCAAACACCCTTCGTCTCAGTGGGGTTTAGCAGTACAGTAATATGAAGGTGTTAAAGCTGTGTCAAGCATAAAAGGGGATATTTGATGGGTCAGCAGGAATTTTGGGAAAAATAATAATTAAAAAAAAAAACTACACAAGAACCTGTAGTAACACTATTTCCAAGAAATCATACATGCACCTTTTTCCAGATAGGAACACATGTTGAGACACAGTGGGGCACAGAGCAACCTCACAAAGGTTTAAGAAACCCCTCCCAGGCTCACATTTTATATTAATTTTGCCTTAAAAAATAAACCTGGCATAGTAAACGCCCCTATGAAAACAATAAGACACCTGGCCCAAACCCTCTGCGCTCCCTCACTGTGAAGAAGAGCACTCTGCTGCCTGGGTTGTGTTTTCACAACAGACAGAGGCCGACAGGGAGAAGCCTGGGAAAGCCAGAGGCTGTCGGGAATGATATGGTCTAATTCAGCAAACTAACATCAACAAAAGTGGCAGGGACAGCGTGAACCAGCCACTTGATAAGATGAGCCAGCTGTACCAGGGACGAGGGTGATACGTAGGTTCGGAGATTCAACCAGACTGTGCATTAGCCTACATAAAAAAAAAAAAAAAAAAAAAAAAAAATCATAATGGGGCACTGCTGATAGTCTTAAATTAATTATACCACAGCGTGTTGTTTCCACTGTAACAAAAACTCTTTGCAATAAACATTAAGTAGTTTGGTTTTGTCATCACCTAACATTTAGGGATGCGCAACATTGAGTTTTTGTCGATATCTGATATGCCAATATTTGTAAACTCAATATTGATTTAACCAGTATTGATACTCATATCATTTGTCAAGAGTACAAAGCCTCCAATTTACAAAAATTGACCTGCTCCTTCCATTGTGACAGTCTGTCTTAGAAACAGAAATAAAGCATGAGTTTTATAATTAAACAAATTAAATTTTTGATCTATAAAAGTGAACATTCAGTGATGAGGTAAACCCTCAAAATATGTTTGTTATGTTATAATTTGGTGCTATACAAATAAAGATAGTTTGATGTCATAAACATCCAGATGAACCTACAGGTTAATGCTGTGTTGGTGGAGGGTTAAAAGAAAGATAGTAGTGCTGGTGTATGGCAGAGCTGGCAGAGAAATCAGCAGTATGCTTAATCACAAATACATTTCCAGCCTTGATCTACAATTTCCATTTGGCTCGCAATGTTGTCTGAGTGGCTGCAATAAAATTAAATGTGAAAAAGTTTACAGCACTGATATCTGACTATTATCCTCAATAGTTATTGTTAGCTGTCCAAATATTAAATATTAAAAGATACATATCCAAGTTCCAAGTCATATAAGAAGGGCTGGGAGTTGCAGGGTAACTCATAACTTGTAGAGATAGTGCAGCTGACTGTTACAGTGACAGTTAGTCCATGTGATTTTCACTTGTATGTGACAGTTATTTCTTTACAGGGATAAATTGAGCTTTATGTAATATAACTGGTAAGCTGATAGAGTGAGATGATCATTTGGTTCCTATCACCGAGCCGTGGTACACACACAAACTTACTGACGAGAGAAAGTTAAACAGGCCAAGGACAGTCGCTGAAAGGACACCAAATATTGTTGTTTGACTTTGGAGGCGGTCAGAATCCCTGATACATCTTCACACAATGTTGCATGCCTTGACGTAAATCCCAATGGACTGTGGAAACGTGTGCGTGCACGTCTATGTCAAACACAACACGCCCCATTCAAAACAAACATGCCTCACACCAGAATGTTGAGAATGAGACCTGGGGGTGTCGTTGTGACAGACGATAACTGATGCAAATGGGTTTAAATTATTCAAAGACGCTGCTTAGAGCTGTGTGAAATTCAATGTTAGGATTCGATGAGTAAACAACAAAACTTTAAGTGAAACTAAACAGTTTAATCATTTTATGTCTTCAAGGACTTGGGAGTAAGACATGGTGTGGGCTAAACTGGTTTGGCTAGTGAGTTTACTCCACCTTGAGTGAACGCTTCAATAGTATTGGGCAATGAACATTTCATCATTACTGACACTTGTTCAGATCATCATAAATCTTTAAGGCTGGTTGATATGGACCAAAGATCCAAAAAAAATTCATATAAAGGAATAACAAACAGTTGTCACAATGATGGAGATGTTGATATGATTTAATATAATTTGAGCTTATTAGATACTGCGGTAACAAAAACAAATGTCTACAAACATCCACCATTGATCAGCGTTTCATTTTAAATGATTAAAAAAAGCTCCTACAAAGTGCATTAGCAGTGCTTCCCATGGGAAATTTGACTTTAATTTGGTGGCAGAAAACATGTTCAGAAGTTGTGGTCTGCCAGTGCGCAAAATGTGTAGCATGCGTCTCATTTGTGCCAAAACTTAAGCAAAGGGTACATATGAAATGTCCAGAGATCTAAAGTTTTCCATGTCTTCACTTGGGTTTTTTCCCTGAAATAATTTTCATATATCCATTTTTGTTTACTGCTAGGGTATGTGCACAGTCACTAATGTTAAAAATGACCAGATTTCATATACAGAACACCCTGATCCAGACGTATGCTCTCTCTCGACACAGAGAAAATATCTTTAAATATTAGTGTGTAAAATTAAAATTCAAAACCTTTGAATTTCAACTGTTGAAAAAGTCACAGCCATAGCCTCTTAGTTGTGTACAGTGTACATCAGTAATATTTTGGAAAGTGGACAAGGAACCTTTTCTGCTCTGATATCAAACAAGTATCAGTATAACGTGATATTCACTGATAATTTAAGTGCTAAAAACGTCTTGTAGTAGATAAAATCATGACAGTTCAGATCCATTATTTCAAACAGATTATCTCTTTGTAAATAATTGTATTGAGCCTTTCCGTTATAGCGGGTATAGCTTGGCCTTGGGAGGCTGACAGTCCTTCATTCAGACACGTCATTATCATCAAGAGTGCGAATAAGTGAATGTGACTGTTGTTTACTGCTTGTTAAGTGCATTCTGTTATCTCGCAGGTTTGTACAGTCTTTATTATGCCGTCACGTGTGATCTACCTTTGTTTCTCCTCCCAGCACTGAATTATTCATTTTATCTTGTCCTTCAGGAAAATGTTTCTTCAGAAGTATTTTGAACTGAAATGTGTAGCTGTATTATCAGAGTCCTTGTGCTCACTCCGTGCTGAAACTCTGTTGCATCAGATTATACACAAGTTGTCACATGGGACACATGAAGGTCATGCTCATAGAGTCAAGGACTAGGCAATCTTATCTGTAAATACTATACTATTTTAAATATTATTACATTTTATGGTGGTTTATTGTCCCTCCTTAATGTTTTCTAGACTGAGACTTTCAATCACTTACACACTGGCCATGATTACATGATGTTTTTTTTAATTCAGAATTAAATAATTCTGAATTAAAGTATTATCCTTCGCGCTTACACGGAAATAGTAATTCCAAATTGAGGTTTACATGGAAAACACGTTTATTCGCCTTTATTCAATTCCGCTTAAGGTCTGGGGGTTGTGAATGTTTCTGACTGGACAGGAGGCAGACGTGACGCATTTAGGTCTACCGGAAGAAAACAAACTCCAGTTCAGTGACTTTACAACTTTTAAAAGGCCTGCACTTTTATGATTACATCCATCCACTCTTTTCATTTATTTATAATCGTGACAGGACAAGGGAACGAGCATGCGCAGAAGACCGGAATTAATTTAAAGCAGAATGAACGCATGCATGATCGAGGAATCATTTAACTCGAATTTAATATCAGAATAAACCAGTCACCAATTTCAGAATTAAGTTTAATTCGGGATGGTCATTTCCATTTGGAATAAGGTGTTTACAAGGTCATTTTAATCTTTTCAGAGAGGATTTAAGTTTTGTCCTGAGTTAAAGGGGAATTAAAGCTCTCATGTAAACATAGCCACTGTTAAAGTCAACTCCTTTTCTTTTATCATAAGTACATCTTTACAAATTCACTCTACAAAAAGACAGGTGTTAGTCTACTGTATTGAAGTATTGTAGTCTCAAATGTGTTGTCTCAGCAAGCTCAGAGCCATTGATTCAAGATACCCGATCTGTGTCAGTGAGCGCTGAGAGGGCAGACGAATGTTTCAGACCAGTCAGTCACTTCACCGTTAGGCAAAGTGAAGAAGTGAAACACGAACCCAGCAGCTCAAACCAGGTCAACTGTGTAAAACCGTGTGAGTGGTTTTGTCTGCCTAAACAGGAAATTTGCTGGTGTGGGCTTGGTTTTATTAAATACGTTTATCATAAGAAGTTTATCATTTCTACAACGCATGTCAATATGAACTTGGATCTTACCGTATTAAAGCACTGGCAGGATATAATCTGTCATTGTGGACTAATCCTGCCCGTAGATTACCAGCTTTGGCTTCCATACTCAGTTTATATACTTTGGTTTACAATGCGAAGACATTTATGTTGACATTGATTCATGAAGTACTGTTTGACTAAGTAAAAAGGCGTTCACTGTATTTATCTAGCTGCTTGTCTTTGCTGATGAAATGATAGCTGAGTGCAGTCATACAGGGGGCTTGCACTCTTTCACATTTTGAATTAAGGCATTTTTAAAGCAATATCCGGGTACATTTCTATGCTTTTCAAAACACATTACCGCTGTGATAGGTTATATATTCGTACTAATGCATACCCTGAAAAATACTATCTCACTTTATCATATTAAGACAGATACTGCTGTATTTCCCATTAAACAGTTGTGGATGTGTCCATAGATGGATGGCCAACACAAAAAGTCAGTAAAAAAAGATACAAGGCTTGCCCAAACAAAGGACTTTTGATAATTTGAAATCGATGACCATAGAAATACCCGTTTTGTGCCTGATATTGTCCTAGGGAAAAACAGAATTTTTTTACAAGCCTTATTTTAATCAGTATTTTATCAGCAATGGTATTTTTACAATAACAAAAAAAAATACCTGAAGAAGGAAAACTGAAGAAGCTTCAATGTGATAAGGATACTTAATTGAATCATTGACATGTTCACAGTAATCATAATCAGTGAGATCAGTCCCACTTCACTACTGCCCTACAAGGTCCACAAGTTCATCATTCACAGAGTTTCAGGTCACCCAGCATGAAAAAGAAGGAAAACGTCTTTCCGCTGTAGTTTATGTTACAGTCTAATTTTGGCTTCGCAGCACACAGGATCCAAGCCCTCACAATGTTTCAGTACAATCACAATATTCTATTAATACCAATAAAACAACACAACCCACTTTTGAAAGCACTTCAAAAGAGAATATCCTTCCTTAAACAGTGAAGTGATGGGAGAAAAAAAGTTCCAAAACAGCCGAACAATGAAATAAAAACAGAAAGAGCACCCAATAATAAACAGTCAGCCCTCTGAAGACCGATGAGAAACGGGTACACGGTGGAAGTAAGCCCACTCCCCGCACGGTGTGACATTCCAGTAGCATTTTCCATTCGCACCCCAGGAACTGAGATCTGAGGGTGTCCATGTTGTGTAAATAAACATTTCTTATTAATACTGTGCCCAGCTGTGTGCGACCTCCTGAAGGAAACACTCAGCACGCCTCACATACCTGTGAGAGGCAGGACACAGACTAGGCAAACTGGAAAAGCTCTGAATCACACAGAATTGCATGAGACATCTTATCCTTTAATGAACACTCACATTGTCACTTCTTGAATAATACTCTGTGTTTGGAGGTTGAGGCAGCAACAAAGTTCCACCACAATGTTACAGTCCTGCTTTCTGTGTGACCTTATTTAACGCTGGCCTCATTAAAACGTTTCTGGACCCCTCCTCTCACCCTACTCGATGCCTTCTGCACCTCAGCTTGTTGCTAATCTTTTCCTTGTGGTTTTCACGAGGGTGCCAATTTGCGTAAGTGGGGCAGATTGTGCCATGTTTTCTCACAAAGGTGTGTCTCACTGAGTGCGGTCTCTAAACTCCTCTGTGCACTACAGAGTGACTAACACACTACCTGCCGCCATTTTCCTTTTACCAAAATGAAAAAAAGGCTGTAACTGTAAAGGGCATAGAGGCTGTATGTTATGCGTTTCTCCTCTTTTAACAACACTGAAAATTTATTCTTATATTTAGTATACTGCTTTCACTTTGGAGGGCTGCTGCCATCAGCTCCAGCTAATATTGCTGTGGTCATAACAGGATTCAAGACTAATAAATAAACCTGTTAGCAACTTTACTTAGCAACGCAGTAACTGGTGCCACAGACTGTAAGAGGATTATTTGTCCAAGTAATAAACCTGCTAACCTCATTATACAGTAGCTTTTCTGCTGCTCCTTGCTCCATCCATGTAAACAACACATGGCTTTGTTTTGATGGCCACCAGTACAACAACAATATTGTAGTTTCATGGTCATATACCTTATCATTTGCTTAAAAAAAAATAATCAGCTCCAAGCTGAAAGAAAAACAGACTGCTACTGGTGAAGATACCAAAATTCAAAAATTTTCTGTATCTTAAAATGTCCTTCTCTTATTCCTGGCACCACATTTTGATCTTGTGAAAATGCTAAATTTGTTATTTTTCAAACTGATGAAAATATACACGGTCAACAAGTATTAAGTGAGGAATAAATGTGTTACTTCACCGGGTAATTTCCCTTAAAAATGGATATAGTAATTTTCTTTCAGTGTTGATGAACTAAACTGCGCCGGGGCAGACAAACTGTGGCAAAAGTGAAGCTGGGACATATTTTCCATTGGAGTCTCTCAGTGATAATTTATTTTAGACCTCCTGCCTCTTGTGAGCACGGCATGCACAGTTTGAGAGAAAATGTGATAACTTTTTATGATTGTGATAATGATAATAATAATAAAGTGGTGTGGGGAAAACTTACAAAACTGTGTGGGCTTAAAGACTATCTTCAGCCTGTTTTTCTTGCACGCAACAGGAACTAAGCATTTTTACCACTTCTTCTGTGTGAGTGCAAGTGATGGTTAGCTTGAGTGTCAAGTTCATACAACCAACCTCAGGATACAAACAATTAAGCAGACAAAGACATGGACGTCAGCTGAGTTAGGTCCATTAGCTCTGCTATTAAATGCACAAAATAAAAAAGTTCATGTTGTGCTGATCATCACAGCTGGGATTTTGGCTTAGTTTTTTTAATACATCTGCAGACACCATTTAACTTTGAGCTATTTTCTGTCAGTACCAATATCATGTCGATATCATCTGCATCCCAACTTGCACATTCAAATTTATTTCTCGTGTTAATTTTTTTTTGCAAATTTACTTAAAATGTGTATATGTAAAAATGATACCTGCTAAAGTATCACTGCATCAAAAATCCTTTCAAATGTCACATGCCATATTTGTGGGTCCAGCTGAACAAAAGGAACCACTTGTCCTGTACCCTGCGGGGGCTAAACATTCGTCGAGTGGAGGGAGGGCGACCTTGTGTAACCCTGTGAGGGTACGGCACATCATGGGCGACTGCTCGGACTCACTGAACCTTTTTTCAGCCTGCACAATGGATTTCAGGTGTTTGAAGATTATGACCATGCAGGAAATCGATGTCTGTACATGTGAGTTATGCAGTAGGTTAACGCAAAGACCTGTGTTTTTTCCCCAGGATGTGTATGAAAGTTTGTAGAAGTGTGTGTGGATGGACCGACCACTGAGACTGAACCTGACAACCTTAAAGTCACCTGGCTGAAGACCAGCTCTGCTGCCAAAAACTGTGCGCACAGTGAGATGGAATGTGACAAACTCGCACTCGGTTCACTTTCCCAGGACTCACCCCGGCAATGCTAACATTTACAGAAGAACAAAATTTTAACACTATAGACATGGAAAGGCACTCAGCACAACAACCTTAGATTTCAGGTTGTGACAAAGTTTTTAAACAAAGTATTAACCAATATCTGATTATGTTACGACGAACTTTCACATTTCTTCATCTCTGTGAAAAATCTTGACAGAACACACATGAAGTGATTCTGCTCTTCTGCTCCAACAACTTGTTGACCCAATTTTAATGAGTAACATAATGTGTCGGTGGCAAACCAGACACATACCCTTAAATGAAGTCATGAAGTGAGGTCAACTCCCTTCCTGTTGAGACACCCACCCATTATTTCTGATCAACTTTGGAGAATTTTGCTTGAACAGATAATTTAACACAATTACTCATAGAACATGATTAAGCCCACTCTGAACTCCCAAGAGGTGGGACTGCTGAAGATGATGTGAAATCACAGTCACAGGCATCCTGCATTGGACTAATATGTGCACAGGGTACATCAGTAACAATCACACCATCTAACTGTGAGCTCTGTTGGTTTTTGATTAAAAAAAAAATCTGGCTTTAACAGATGGAAATGTACAGCCTAGTTAAGTGATTTTCACTTTTGTCCAAATTGCTTTTGCATTACTTTTAATTGATTTGATTGGGTTTGGTTATCGGTATCACCCTCCAAAAGCTGTCAATTGAACATATGAACATGTCTGCAGATATTTACATCTCACACATTAGCATTAGATTTCAGTAGTAGTCAGAGTCAGAGCAGAACATTTTCAGTCAAAGCATTTACAGCCTGCTTCATCCTCCTCTGAAGTCTTTAATCTGCATTTAAGTCTCAAAAAATATTAATCTCAATCTAAAAGTACAATCTCCAAAAGTTAGTGCTAGTTTTCTGTCAGCAGAAAACTAGGACTGTCATAGTTTTTAAGGGCAGATGAAGCTTGTTTTTACTGAAACTGATTAAAGAATCCTTTGCATACAGTTTAGTATTATAAAAAAAAAAGATCTGTTACTCCTGTCAAATGGGCAGTGAATTGAAAACCTGTGATACATAAGTAAATCTGTTGGCAGCAAAAAAATATATAATCAGTGCATTCTTAGTTGTTCCCTTATTTCTATTTCTGCTGTTTGTCTATATGTTCTTTGGGAAGCACTCTGGGCTGCATATTGATATTTATAAAAGGTGGTTTATGTACATAAATAGGGCTGAATTAAGTTGAGTTAAGTTTTCATGTAACCCTTGCTAAAGTTTTTAATGGACTGCAAAACAGTTTTGGCTCTTTGGTCAGCACTGATGGCAATCTATTGATATGCAAAACACATCCCAAATATACAATCAAACAGCTCTCCCTTAATATGTATTGTACCTTTTGATGTGTTGATTATGTTTGAGTTTATATGTCCTTTCATAAAGCAGTGCAGCTGTCAATTTTTTTTTTGATCAGCCTTACTAATACTAAAATGGGGTTTAGAGCTGCAGATAAATATCTAACAAATCAGGTTTTTTTGGATTTGTATAAAAACTTAAATTTTTCTAAATTTCAGGTTGTGGTCCAAGGCTGTACGAATAATGCAAATGACTAAATGTTGGACTGCTTTTGACTGTGGCAGGGCTTTCCATGAGTGAATTATGCAGTGACCAAATGTTGGCCTGCTTTGATTTTGCTGCCTAGATCTGAAACTAACTCAATATCAGGAGAACCTACATTGATGTCAGGTACCGTGGCATGTGGCTACTTACAAGTGTAATAACAAATCTATACCACCGGTTCGAATCTTCAAGCTTTAAGTCTCTTTTCTCTTTTTCTGCTCACTATCCCTATACCTCAATATTATCAATAATATTTTGTGGATCATGGCTTTAAGTCGGCTGATGCAACACAAGCATGGCAACACCCTGTCCTCACACAGCCCGCTACATGCTGTATTAACCCCGAAGGATGAGACGCTTCAACGGCATTCACGGACAACCACTTAAAATGGGATTCTGGGCTGCTATAACACGTAAATTAATGGATAGTTAAGATAGTATTACTTACGGCGAGCGACAACCAAACAAGGGGGTGTTCAGCTGTCAGGGACGGAGATACAAGCTAGCGACGTGGCTCTACTCGTGCAGAGCTCATGTTGCTTTCAGACGTCACGGAAATGGCGTAATTCCGTTGTGAATACAGAAAAGCCATGCTTGTGGCATTAGTAATTGGAGCAATTACAACTGCCGAAATAGACAGTCTTGCAAAAAGATATGTAAGGCTACTTCAAATGCGACCGGTTTATTTTCGCTCTAGTAGGGCAGTCCATTAAAAATTTCGTTGGTATTTGAATGCAGCATGAGAGCTGAATTAGCACGCCCTGTTACTACAGGCGGGATGGACTAACCGACTGGGACCAAAACAATGAATGGAAACACTAGTAGGCATTTTGTCGAACAGCGTCCAAACAGTTAAAACAATCCGTTTAAGCGTTTCAAAAACTGTCGCTTTATGTACTGCCTCATTTCTATTTTGTTTTGGGCTCGCCTGAACGCGTCATTCTACCGTAATTATAACAGCCGATTCCCCGCTGAAATAGAAATTTAAAAAAGTTGGTCTGAACACGTTAGTTACAAATGAATAAACTAAACATTTGCGTTTAAAGTTCGGTGAAAACATGTGATTATCATTTATAACAAAATACGGAGTCAAGAAAAGAGTCTTCATTCATATTCAAACATTTGTGCGGCAAACTGATATCACACGCGGAAGGATTGCATCAGTCCTCAGCTCAAGTAACTATGCCTCACAAACGTAATCTAAACACAATTTAATAACTTGGACAAACAAACAGAACCATTATTTTGTATCAGGTAAACCATAATAGTCTGATTACCTTAATATCTTCGTGTTGATAGTAGTCGAGGAGGACAGAGGAGAGCAGAGAGAAGGAGGATGCGTGTCTGCCTTTACGATTGCTGATGAAATATCTCGTCACTCGGATTTATACCTAGACCTACTGAGGCTCCACCTCCCACTGCGGTGGGTTACCGCTCATGAATGAAGAGGAAGGCGGAAAAAACACCACAAGTCTGTCTGAAAATGATACAGAGGACTTGTCAGTGTTTTAAATCAGAAAACAAACACGAAACACAACATTAAAGCTAATGTTAGAGAGCCCAGAGAAAGACAGTGTTAAAAACGTGTGCGTGTTTATTCCCGTAAAAGGAGCGCCCATCGTCACCATCCGCCCCTCTTCCCAGCATCTTTCATGGCTGCCAGGTCTGCTTTTTATAAGCGACTTTGGCCTTCTTTTTTTTTGAAAAGTTGCATGTAAATATTGACAGTTGCGGGTTGCATTTTTTTGGGCTTGTTCAAAAAGTGCAGTTGCCCATTTGGGCTTGTTGTGCCCCCAAACCCAGGAGGGATCTGATGCACACTCAATTAACAATGTAAACTCAATTCAGAAGTTACACAGACTATTTTTCCCATTCCAAACACAAATGTAAATTTTACTGTAAAAAGATGGGCAAAAATGATGTTTCCACCAATAAGATATCCTCGTAGTTAGAATTAGATTTATTTCTAGAGTAGCTATCACAGTTTTCACCATAATACAACTGTAGAGGACCAACATTAAACTTAAAAAAAAAAAAGTCTGACTATGTCTGTTAGCTCATAAAAATCAAGGTTAGACAGACTGTTTAGTGATAACAGAGTTATAAATAACAGGACACCCTATCTTCACTTCTGTATAAAGGAAACGATGTTTCAACTCCAAACAAAAGGATGGTGAATAAGTGAATTAAAAGCCAAATAAGAAAAATGTCGCTGTGAAATTGAAATGAAAATCAGAGCACACTTTAAGTATATTTCTCTTTTAAAATAAAAAGTAATATATCGTAACAGAAAATGTTTTGGGCTTGTTTTTATCGACCTAGTTGCTTATTTCAAAAGACAAATCTGGCAACACTGCTAGGTTTAGGTCCGTTCTAGATTCTGCCACTAAAATGTACAAGCTCCTGTTTTGTTTCACAGATAAAAAGAAAGGAGGGAAATCAATGTGCCTATTTTAGGTGCATTTTTCCTCAATTAGCTCTTTATCGAGGCCAGTTTGATGTTTATAGCACTTTCTTTTCTTGTCACAAGAAATCGCGGACAGAAGTTTCATCAGTTAAATCTCATCCAAATTTTGGTATGATGTCGTCAGTTTTTTTTTAAACAGTGGCTTTTGTGAATTTAACTCATGCCGAAACAGACGCAACATTATGTCCACATATTGACAGGGTTAAGTATCATTTTTATACAAGTTCAAGTCTCTCTATTGTAGGGCTGCACGCAGAAATGTATGGGCCCCTGAAAAACCAGTAGGGTCCTACCAGATTTGATTTAGAGACATAAACTTGTGCCATTGCATAAAACACAACTTCATACCCGTCAATAAGCTTATTCTTTGAGTTAAAACTCAACTTTTCCTCTTTAATTTCAACATCCAGACCATTTAAAGCATTCAGCATGTTTTGATTAATCATTTGCATTTGAGGTGATTATTCAGTCCTGACCAATCTCTGATCTTTTAACACCAAAAAAGATTTTTAATTTTTGCAGATTATACATTTGTCTCACTCCATAACCTGTTATGCACCTAAGTAGTCCAGTCTGCTATTCAGATATTCAGACAAAATTAGCACCCTCTTATAAGTGATTAAAAGATCCTCTTTTTGTTTAAATGCCATTTTATGGGAGTTTAGCAATGCAAAAGATGAAACAAAAAAAGATCCCCAAATTAAATTTTTGAAATGTTGATGATTTCTTCTATTTTTATGTAACTTTCAAAAATCTATCAGATTGTTTGACATTTATCTAAAAACTGTTTACCTGTATTTATAAAGTGCTTTACATAGGTAAATCTCAATGCAGGATCATTCTGAGCAATTAAATATGCCTGAAATCACAAATGTATTTCAATATTTTAAATAAAATGTTACTGTCAGTTTGTTAAATTATAAACCTTGAATTATTTTTTATTTAGCAGGGCAGATTTTTTTTTAATATTATGAGCATTTATTTGAAGCAAATCACTTATTATTAATCAAATGATTTGTTTGTTAATCTTTCTGTGTTCATCAGTTCATTGTGAGATCCTCTTACATTTTCAGCTTTTGTTTTTATAAATTAAAGTAACATGATCTATTCACATTACTTTAACATACTCACAGTACATGGTGTACAAGTGTGAAAAAGAATTCTGAAATGAAAAATATATACATTGATAGAAATATCGAGCAACCTTTTTATTTAAATAATTCAATGCCATTGTAATTACTGTAAAACTGTTTTTCATATAAATTAATTCATATCATGAAAATCATGGTATGGTATCATCATTTCATAAATTGGCTGTCATTCTTAATGATGATTAGTATGAATACATATATTTTTTTCATTTTATACCTGTTTAAATAAATCCCCTCAGAATGTCTTTACTTGTAGTTTGCAGTAATTAAACAGAATGATTTATTAATTGATTTAAAAAACAAACAGGTACCCCATTAACAAAAGCCATGGCAAGAAAATTAATCAAGTATGAAAATAACCATGTGATCAATCAGATACAAAACAGCCTATGTTAAATAAGCTTCACCCTAAAAACAGAAAATGAAGTTTTGCATCAGTGCCAACCGATTATTTGGCACAAAAATCTTTGTTTTGCACACTTACTCCTTACTCCTCCAGCATGCTGGGAGTACTTTCTTACATGCTGTATACCTAACATTTCCAATTCTTGTCTTTTACTTACAGCAGAGAGCTTTCTCAGAGGGTTTTTCAAACTTTTAATTCAAGATTCAGTGGGAATTTTTTGTTTCTGATTTAAAAAATACGGTTGATACTTAAACCATTATGTGACCTCAAAAAGCATGATACCGTCTTTGTTAACTTTGGTAATTGCTTTATAGGCATTTTTTCAAGTTATCCACAAGTTTAGGCTAAGTTATTTAGTCAAATCCTGGAGAATGCCAAAAGTCAACACAGTGAAAAAGTTCCTCACAAGAGCTGAAAAAGTAGATACATTAAACATTGTGATTCTAAGAGTTTTCCCTTTTTTTAACATCCTTTTTTGGCATAAGACTCGCTGTGACCACTGCCCTTTAATGCATTTTGGGGTGCTCAGGAGGGCAGGGATGGGAATGGTCAGTTGCTGTATATGGGAGCGGCAGCTGCACTTCTAAAGGCACCTAGCGCACTTTTCCTAACCTGGCACACCAGACGAGCTGTTCAATATATTTCACTAATCCATCTGCCAAAGAGCCCATAGAAAGTCTTTGGGGAGGGCTGAACATTTCAGAAGCATATCAGGCAGGTGATTTGACAATATTTCCATCAAACATTTATTATGGGCCAATCAGATAATGTTGTTGGTGGGAGCTACTGTGCTACAGAAGGTGAGCCTCTTTGTAAAATAAAAAATGCCAGAAGTGGAGCAAGAAAAGGCTGCCACTGGAGCCTTTAGCATATATGCTAATCCCTGTATGTGCAGTCACTTCCTGCTGTATTCGTACAGTTATAGATTGGAGCTTTGCAAGATGGATCATGAAACACTGAATCAGGCAGGTCCAGCTGCTGTACAAGGCTACACTTTTCCTGGACCTGATCCATACTACAACCCCTGGCAAAAAATTATGGAATCACCAGTCTTGGAGGATGTTCATCCAGTTGTTTAATCTTGTAGTAAAAAGGCAGATCACAGACATGACACAAAACTAAAGTCATTTCAAATGGCAACGTTCTTGCTTTAAGAAACACTAAAAGAAATCAAGAAAGAAAATGTGGTAGTAGTAGTAACAATTACTTTTTTAGACCAAGCAGAGGGAACAAAAAATATGGAATCACCCAATTCTGAAGAAAAAATTATGGAATCATGAAAAACAAACAAACAAAAGAACACTTCAACACACCACTAGTACTTTGTTGCACCACCTCTGGCTTTTATAACAGCTTGCAGTCTCTGAGGCATGGACTTAATGAGTGACAAACAGTACTCTTCATCAATCTGGCTCCAACTTTCTTTGATTGCAGATGCCAGATCAGCTTTGCAGGTTGGAGCCTTGTCATGGACCATTTTCTTCAACTTCCACCACAGATTTTCAATCGGATTGAGATCCGGACTATTTGCAGGCCATGACATTAACCTTATGTGTCTTTCTTCAAGGAATGTTTTCACAGTTTTTGCTCTATGGCAAGATGCATTATCATCTTGAAAAATGATTTCATCATCCCCAAACATCCTTTCAATTGATGGGATAAGAAAAGTGTCCAAAATGTCCATGTAAACTTGTGCATTTATTGAAGATTTAATGACAGCCATCTCCCCAATGCCTTTACCTGACATGCAGCCCCATATCATCAATGACTGTGGAAATTTGCATGTTTTCTTCAGGCAGTTGTCTTTGTAAATCTCATTGGAACGGCACCAAACAAAAGTTCCAGCATCATCACCTTGCCCAATGCAGATTCGTGATTCATCACTGAATATGACTTTCATCCAGTCATCCACAGTCCAAGATTGCTTTTCCTTAGCCCATTGTAACCTTGTTTTTTTCTGTTTAGGTGTTAATGACGGTTTTTGTTTAGCTTTTCTGCATGTAAATCCCATTTTCTTGAGGCGATTTCTCACAGTTCGGTCACAGACGTTGACTCCAGTTTCCTCCCATTTGTTCCTCATTTGTTTTGCTGTACATTTTCTGTTTTCAAGACATATTGCCTTAAGTTTTCTGTCTTGACGCTTTGATGTCTTCCTTGGTCTACCAGTACGCTTTCCTTTAACAACCTTCCCATGTTGATTGTACTTCGTCCAGATTTTAGACACAGCTGACTGTGAACAACCAACATCTTTTGCAACATTGCGTGATGATTTACCCTCTTTAAGGAGTTTGATAACTCTCTCCTTTGTTTCAATTGACATCTCTCGTCTTGGAGCCATGATTCATGTCAATCCACTTGGTGCAACACCTCCAAGGTGTGATCACTCCTTTTTAACTGCAGATTAATGAGCAGATCTAATCTGATGCAGGTGGGAAAGGAAATTGACAGGGTGATTCCATAATTTTTTCCTCGGAATTGAGTGATTCCATATTTTTTTTCCCTCTGCTTGGTCTAAAAAAGTAATTGTTACTGACTACCACATTTTTTTTCTTGATTTCATTTAGTGTTTCTTAAAGCAAGAACGCTGCCATTTGAAATGACTTTAGTTTTGTGTCATGTCTGTGATCTGCCTTTTTTCTACAAAATTAAACAACTGAATGAACATCCCCCAAGACTGGTGATTCCATAATTTTTGCCAGGGGTTGTACATACATACTGGGTACCTAGGACCCAGTGGGTTTGACCAGGCCACAGGAGAGACCCCATGTATTGTGGAGGGGTCAGCTTGGAAGAAGAGTTGAGGAGTTGGAACATGGGCCCGGCACAGACCTGGACTCTGGCTATCAGGAGGCCGGAGCAATACATGGACCAGGCTTACGTGCAAGGTGCTGAATCAGCATATGCTACCTGACCTCACCTGATCTGAAGGTTCAATAAGAAGACACAATACTACAAAATAAACTTTATTGGATTGATGGATGTATGTCTCCATAGAGAGATTTGTCTGTTATTTAATGTGGGGCACACGTTTTGTGCCTTTTCAATTAAATCAATGCATAAGACCAACAGAAGCAAAGACAATTAACATGTTAACAGAAAAAACACATACCAGTGTAAACCAGCTTTAGTCTTTCTTTACTCAAGGCAGGCAATGTGTTTTTTACAGCCTTAATGCTCTTTCCAATGAACAATTTATGATTCTACCAGCAAATTTTTTTACATGTCAGTTTGTACTTAACCTTCAGTTTAGAATGAAACACTATGAGTACAATACCTGCGTTAGCATCAAAAAACTAAAGTCATTAGGGAACGGGATCATTGACCGAAGTCAGGTCACACCATTTGAGCCACCAACACATATTGAAAGTATGACTTTCCCAAGATCCTTGTTTTGGTCAGAAATCTGTGGATCTTTAACTGGGTGTGACAGTTCATCGGTGTTTTGGTCAGAGCAGAACCACCTTGTTTAGTAACAATGCTCATAAACTTTGACTATTTTTAATAGTCACCAGAGTTTCTTGGAAAGTGTTGCAGGACAGTTGCAAATAATGTAGAAGTAAGTGTTAATATGGAAAGAAACACAGTCTTGACTTTACCAAACACTCCTCTTTCCACTGATCTCATACTTTTCTGTAACAATGACTCCACCCAAGTTTAAAAAAAAGTTCAAGGATTTGGCTGGCTCTGTTTTATTTGAGTCAACACAGGGTTTCTCGGACACCCTTATTTTAACAACAATCCACTACAGTACAGATTTGAAACCACCAGGTGATTATGATTAAATCGAATTAACTGATACCACAGTAACAAAATAGACCAATGCATCTAATACTGGATAATGTCTTGCTTTCAGTTAACTAAAATTTCAGGCAAACTCCTATACAACTATCTTAAGTGCTTCAATATCCATCCATCTGTTTGATCTGGCCTTGGTAACCTGTATCTCCTGCCTGAGGACAGGAGATCAAATTCTAGGGCTGGGCATTGTTAAGAACCTCACGATTCGATTCAGTTTTGATTCTGTAGGTGATTCAATTCAGTATTGATTCAGTAAGAAGTAGAAATACACAAATAATTACTGCACCTGTTGACAGTTTTTTTATTTTTATTTTGATGTCAATGTGAACATATGTGGTATGTCACCTCACATTTTTGAGCAATCAAACATCTGAAAATAAAAATTTGCGCAGTAATAACTTATTTGTGCATATGGAGTACAAAAAGTAAAAACATGACAGTTAACACTATAATTATAAATGTCCACCTGGTCTTTTTTGGAAATAAATGTGTCAGGAATTGTCCTTTGAATACATTTTCACCCTTTTTTCACGAGAAATAAAAGGTAACAATTCTGGCAAGTATTTGTCATTATTACTTTATAAACGCTTAAAACAGTGTGTAATTACAAGAAAAGAATAAAAACAGGTTTGAATTTTTAAACAGTTCTCTTCATAAACAATAAATGAACATGTAGAAATTTTCTGAGATGACCAAAAAGAAACTTCACATTTTTGTTTGTCTATAGCATTTAGTGTCCATGTTACAGCCTGTTATATTAGACCATGTTCAGGTGTTTTTTTTTTTTACTGATGGTAGTCCCTGAAGCAGTTCCTGTCCAGCTGAAGACCGAGATCTCAACATTTCTTCTTCCAGTATTTCTAAAATTACTATTTATAGAATCCATAAAAAACAAACTATGATGAAAAAGACGATCAATAACAAAAAAAGAAGGTAAAACACGTCGGAATTACGGCAAAACACAGAGAAAATATGGCAAAAAGGATGAAAAGAAAACACTCCAGAATGATACTAATGCTAATGTGATTAATATTTTACATTATTTACACAGAAAATACTGATAAACCACCGTTAAGTCACTCTCATGTTTGGCTCTCAGTGCTATCACTCTGACAGCATGTCTTCTTCTGCGACCGGCGACAGCTCGATAAACACTGAAAAAGTGCACAGCGCCCCCCACTGGCCAGGAGGTGAATCGATTCAGAAGATTTGCTGAATCAATATTGAATTGGGAGGAGAAATATTGCAATGCATTGATGAATCAATATTTCTACCCACCCCCATCAAATTCCACATGAAGAGGATGGTCAGGACACTGAATGATGTCCCGAGCCTTGGATCTTACTCTGTCATGGAAGATATCAGACAGATCAGGTAATTTAACACCAATGATTTTGTCAGCAACCTTTACAACATGTTCAAGCCTCTTTTTGTCGGACAAGGCAAGGCTCCCAAACCAAGAAATAAAAACAAAGGTGAGAACAGACTCTACCATGGAATTATTAAAGATAGTCATCAGCCTAATACTCACTCCAAAATGGTTGAGTTTACGAAGGAGGTGCAGCCACTGTTGACCTTTCTTAAAAACTGCACCTGTGTTGGCACTGAATGCCAGCCTGTTGTCAATGATGACACCCAGGTACCTGTGGCTTTAAGTTTTCTCTATTGTCTCACCTTTTATAGTTAAAAAGGGGGTGACTCAGACTTCTCTCTAAAATCAATCTACATGTCCTTTGTCTTGGAAATGTTTAATTTTAAAAAGGAGTCATCGCACCAGTCAATAAAATCATCCACCACTGGTCCTGGAGCTGTGTCCTCCTCCTTTAACAGACTGACTATCACTGTAATATCAGGCAGGTGATTGGACGATAGTTCAGTTAATCAACATTTATAATGGGCCAATCAGACATTGATCCCTACAGTACTACATACATACTAGGTACCCCAGGACCCAGTGGGTTTGACCAGGCCACAGGAGAGACCCCGTGTATTGTGGAGGGGTCAGCTTGGCAGAGTTGAGGAGTTGGAACATTGGCCAGACAGACCTGGACTATAGCTATCAGGTGGCCAGAGCAATACATGGACCAGGTTTACATGCAAGGTGCTGAACCAGCATATGCTACCTGACCTGACCTGATCTGATGGTTCAATGAGATGGGACACAATACTATAAAATACACTTTATTGTCTTCATTGAGAGATTTGTCGTTAATTTAAAATAAAATCTAAACTCAGTAGGGAACAGGATCATTGACCGAGGTCAGGTCACACCATTTGAGCCAACTACACAGATCGAAAGTATGACTTACCCAAGATCCTTGTTTGGTCGGAAATCTGTGGATGTTTAACTGGGAGTGACAGTTCATCAATAGTTTAGTCAGAGCAGAACCACCTTATTTAGTACCAATGCTCATAAACTTTGACTATTTTTAATAGTCACCAGAGTTTCTTGGAAAGTGTTGCAAGACAGTTGCAAAGAATGTAGAAGTAAGTGTTAATATTGAAAGAAAAGTCTTGACTTCACCAACACCCCTCTTTCCACTGATCTCATACTTTTCTGTAACAATGACTCCACACAAGTTTTTAAAAAGTTCAAGGATTTGGCTGGCTCTGTTTTATTTGACTCAACACAGTTTTTTTGGACACCTTTATTTTCACAACGATCCACTACAGTATAGATTTGCAAACAAAAACAGCAGAATTTGAAACCACCAGGTGATTATGATAAAAATCGAAGTAACTGATACCACAGTAACAAAATAGACCAATGCATCTAGTACTGGATAATGTCTTGCTTTCAATTAAGTAAAATTTCAGGCAAACTCCTATACAACTATCTTAAGTGCTTCAATATCCATCCATCCATCCATCCATTATCTATACCCACGCACAGGGATCGAACCAGCAGCTTCCTTGCACTACCTGCTGTGCCACTGTGCTGCCTGTGCTACAATATGATGTGTGCAATTTAGAAGACATTTAGTCATCTGCAGTTTTCTTGGAAACATTCCTCTTTAATGCCTTACCTATTAATTTGGACAACTCAAAAATGGTTTCATATTTTGTTTCTTTTGTACTGCTTTTTTTTTTTTTTTTTTAAAGAAAATTCATGTTCATATATTTCAGTCAGTTTCAACAAGTTTACACAGGTCCTGGATGTCCCCAGAGCATATTTCAAGTTTCTTGCACAGATTTTGGCATGCACATAAACCCCTCGGGTTCAGTCCAACACAGACCCGGCTGTTTTAATGTAAATCCTCATGAACATTGTCCAGTCACACCTTGACTTTGCAGTGCTCTGCTCTTTTGTTTACTGTAGCAGCACTGACATGGTCCCTCTAACTGGACAGAGGAGCATGTTTGTCACATCCTGTTTTGCTATTGAAAAGCTATTTAGAGTGTAGTGTTGCTCTGTTCTGCTAACGCTAATTAAAACTACTTGATATTTGACATTTAAGCCTTGAACATACTTGTTCAAGGCTTGTTTGATTAACATACATTCAAACGTAGTAAAGTTAAGTAAAAGCACTCTCGTTTCCCAGAGGCCACTTCATTTCAGTTCAGTTCTTTTCTGCTCCTAGCTTAGCTCTTACATTGAGTTGGTTTAAGACAGGCCATGGACACATCATTTTGTAAAAAGAAAAAAAAAAAAAAAGAAAAACATTATTAAGTGTGATTTGTACGGAAGAGTATAAGGGCCATGTTAGATGGACAAAACAATTTTGGGGAAGTCGACATTAAAGTCGAAATTTCTAGGTTAAAGTTGCAATGATGAGAATAAAGTCGAAATACATTGTATGCCGACTTTATTCTCGAATTTTGACTTTTTTTCTTGACATTTTAACTTTAATCTCATCATTTTGACTTTTATCACAAAATTGTATTTCAACTTTATTGTCAACATTTCAACTTTAATGTCGTCAATTCGACTTTAATCTGTAAATGTCGACTTTATACTCGTCATTTCGACTTTAATCTCGACCTGCCGAAAATTATTTTTTCCATCTAAAATGGCCCCAATTTTCAAAACATTAACGATGATTTGTAACATTAAAGGGATATTTCATTAGTTTTGAAGTCGGGTTGTATCAGGTACTTGACAACAGTAAGTAAAGTGTCTGAAAGGCTCCCAGCAGTGCTGTACCTTTAAAGAGAATGAGCAGAGACTTCTGGTAAAGAACACTGCTGTTGATGGGTACAATCTTTCTGCAGATTTCTGAGTTTTACACACAAACAAGCCACAAAACCACTGCATTGGCTCTAAATTTTTTAGAATACTTTATTTTTCCTCAAGTCCGTTTTGTACATTTTTACATTGTAGGAAATGGTTATGTTTTCTTCCGTTTACGTAACACACAATTAGGTAAAATAATATCCTGTCAACAGCAGTGTACCTTATGGGCAGTTTCAGCTTGCTCTCCTTAAAGGTACAGTATCACTGGGAACTCTTTCGATCACTTCACTAATGGTTGAAAAGTACCTGATACAACCTACTTTCAAAAATACTGTAACTATCCATAAAACCTTATGCTGGCAATTTGAGGCAAAAAAAAATAACATTTTAGGTGTCTGCTTTTAGAAAGCAGTGCAATGCAAAAATCTATAATGTTTTTGGTCTTATTCAGAAGACTGTTTTATCGTGAGCTACATACAGATTAATACAAGTATGCCCAGGACACTCAGCATACCCCACCTGATGTGTCTTAAAACGAGTGATTTTGTTGTGGCCAATCAGATTTCAGGCAACTCTGGCTCCCATCGGATCTGCCCCTCATCATAATGAGAACAAGGTTAAGGTGGTTTAGAATATGTTTTATTACATGTTTATTTTGCCTTGGAAGACATCAAAAAGCTTTTGATTTTAGATTTTTCAGTGTTAAAATGAGAACGTCTGCCATCAGTGATTCAAATGCTGTATATGTATCACTGGAGTTCCTGTTTTAGCCAGAATTAATCATGTGTCATGTGCTCATTACTGATGTAATGTTGTTCTATGCTTTGCACCAGAAACATATTGAACTTCTGATTATATTGATGTATAATTGTTTAAAAGATTCACACTGTCTCCACTAAAACTCATTTATATTTCTTATTACTGATAGACAAGCCATGTTTGTCTGCACGAAAGATGACTGCAGTGGGAACGTGAAGAAAAACTGTTAATAAAGCCAATGTGGAGATACATATTTTGTCCCTGGCTCTGTGTCTGATAGCAGACACTCGTCGCTTCTTTTGTCCCAGCCCAGTCAGACCGCTTTGAGTTGCTCTTTTCATTTACTTCCACTTTATCAAACTAACCCAACTGGGTGTCTCTGCAAACACAACAAGCGTCATGGCTGCACACTGGGCTCCAGCGTTAGAACCGTTTAACAAAACACTTCCTAATCTCTGCATTGGCCTAGTCGGCCCATCCTGTCTGTACACTTTTATTACCCAGGACAAGGCCATCACTTCAAAGCTCGCTGCCTTTGTAGGTCACAGACCCGCCTGACGGAGAAGGTCAGGGTCAGTATGTATCCCAGAGTGCACTTTGAATCATTCTTGTTCATTCTTTTACATTTTCTGCAGAGGTGGGAATAGCTGAACTTAATCAAGTAAACCTAAGTTATTTTAACAAAACTTGTCTAAACTTTAACACTTAAAAGAAGGACTCTGTGGATCTGATATGGTAGTAAAGATATTCTTGAGAATGCATTTGTAAACTCTGTGAGACATTGTTTATATAGTCACACGGTGTTTGACCAAATATACAGTGCTGAACAAACTTCTTAGACCACCACCCAATGTAAGGTTTATGCCACAGTTGTCCTAAATTTACAGCAGTGATAATTACCAAAATTATTTTTTATCTTTGTAAAGGTTAATACACCAGTATGTAGAAACTCTTTAACCTAAGGGACCTTTTTTTCATGCTAAAATATAATTAGTATTGCCATCCATGAATTTACAAATGTACCATTTTGAAAAAAAAAAATGAAAAAAATAGTAGAGCATGTTACAATTTCTTGATAAAGATGTTAAATTATGGTCATTTACTTGCATTTCGGAACGGAAAAATCAGTTTAAGTGATTGAAAGTTTGCTTTATTGAGACTGGGATCCACGTTCAAGATTTTCTACTGCTAAAGAGAGATTTTTTTATCTTGCAGCCATGATGAGGGATTCCTGATTGATTATTTGGGTTCATGTTGGGGGTTGGATGTATGCATTTGTATATACATGTAATTTGTGTATATATGTAAATATGCATTTATGTGTATCCATAAAATGATGAGTATGTCTTCAGCCTGCACTACTGTAAAGTGTCTTGCGATAACATTTGTCTTTATATACAAATAAAGATTTATTGATAGATTGATTGATTGATTTCTGACCTCTCAGAGAAACCCAGTGAGCGGACTCAGATTTTGGTACAAAAAAGAGAATTCAGTGTAGAATTCCTCATTCCTGTTCAAAATGGTGAATTGAAATAACAATGACATTTTTAGTTTTAAATAAGTTTTTGAAAGATCTGTAAAATATTTATGTTTTCCATTTTTATGACAGGTGGTCTGATAAATTTTATAAGCATTGTATATAAAATACATAAAAATGGACGAAAATTGTTTCTACTTTAATGTTAAATGTCTGAAACTTGAATAATGCTGAAACTTAGATAATACTGTTAATAAAATGCCAGCTCCAAAATGTGACAATTCTGAGCGTGCAGTACAAGTATCTTAAAAGGTTTGAGAATTTTGTGACTAAACTTATTATCAAAGTTATTACAAGTATTATAAACTCAAAAAGTTGCCACTGGATTTTGATGAATTTTTTTGGAGATGTTGTTCATGGCACAAGGAAGAGATGATTAGATTTTGGTGGTGATCCAAATATGGATGCGGCTCCAGCAATTTTCTAAAAGATTTGTTAATATTGCAAGATTGGCCAATTATTCAAAATTTTACTAACAACAAAAAAAATCTCAACACATTTTTCTGAAATTTTATATAATAATTTATATAATATTGAATATTGGGCATGGTAAAAGAGATAATTAAATATATTTAGCTGGTGGTAAGAATTGCAGGCATATTCCTTTAAAAATATTCTTGGACAGCACAATGGCAGTTTCTGCATTTCTGATAAGAATGTCTTAAATGCCTTGGCGAGGATTGGGCTCCTGGAGCACTTTTAATTTTTAATTATTTACAGATACTGTAGCAACACTGATAGAAAATTTTGATAAGTTCAGCTTTTCATTTAATTTTACTCCTTGTTATCATATTTCTGAAATAACTCCCCCTTTCATTTTCCTAATCCAAACAATGTGAAAGGATTCAAAAACTAAACATATTGTTTTTGAGTCAGTTTGTTTCATAAATCTGAAGTAAAAAGTGTCTTTGCACATTTTATTTGTATAGTTTATCTCATCAAATTTATACATGCATTGTAAAGCTCTACCTTTATAACTGTACCATCAAAAAGTCCTTTCTAAAGAAGTCTTTGAAGGCTACAACAGTGTCCAATTAAAGCCGCGTCTCCTTTGGATCACTTGCAGGTCAAGTTCTGCATCACAAGATCGCTATTCTGGGACAACTTTAATCCACCTGGGCCAGAATTCCTCAGTTAATCCCTGTATTTCCTGCAGGCCGACTACAACGGGGAAAAGATTACTGGACTTTAAGATTCATGTTCAGTGAAACAAATTGAACCATTGTGCCACAACTTATTCTGATGCTCACGTAGTTCCACATAAGCAGTGTTTGAATTTAACACACTAATACTGTAATATGCTCAGGCAACATGCTTAAGCTGAGATTTGTGTTATAATTGTTATGCACTGATGCTGTTTGTACACAACTGACTTTCTGATGTTTTTACCCTGAAAATAAGATTTTCATTTAATTGGTGCTTATGATAGATTGCTTTGATAGTATAAGCTGCTTAAGGGCCAGAACAAAGTAACCAAGGGACTAGAACTGTGTGACAATGCCTTCTTGTGGTTTACGACCTCTGGAAAGTGAAAGTACGATGATGGGTTAAGAAGTAAGGCTGGAGTGTCTCTGTTGTCGTGGTAGTGGGATTCATTAAATTCTAACAAGAAAAAGACAAACATGTGGCATAATCCCCTTGACTCTGATCCTCTAAAATCTAACCATGAAGTCTTAAGTTAGAGTGTGTATTTGTGAAGATGGGGACATGGTGGTGTAGCAGGTAGTGCCTCACAGCAAGGATGTCGCTGGTTCAATCCCCAGGGCCTTTCTGTGTGACGGTTGCATGTTCTTCCTGTGCATGCGTGGGTTGACTCCTGCTTCCTTCTACTGACCAAAAACTAAAGATTGATTGGTGACTCTAAATTACCCCTAAATGAGTGTGGGCATGAGTGGTTGTCTGTCTCTCTATGTGGCAATGCAATTGGCTGGCACCTGGATACCCTGCCTCTCACCCAAAGTCAGCTGAGATAGGCTCCTGCCCCTTGAACCCCAAAGGGATAAGCGGAATAGCTAATGATGGATGGATTTGTGAAGTAGCTCAGTCCAAAAGGACTTCATGTAGGGACTAGAGGGTAAGTCCTGACTGAACCATGTTTAGAAGTTGGTAGTTGGAGAGATACCAAATGATTCCCTGAGCATGGTGTGCCCCTTAGCAAGGCACTGAACCCCAATCCTGCCTGGTAGCATTTCTTCAGGAGCCTCAAGGCATCACTCACTTTAGAAGTTAGAAAGATGCTGTTTATTCTGATGAGTCTTGATTTCTGCTGAAACATCCAGATGGTAGGGTCAGAATTTGGCATCAAGAACATGGAGGCATGGATCCATCCTGCCTTGTATCAAGGTGTAATGGTGTGGGGGATATTTTCTTGGTATGGTTTAAATGCCACATCCTACCCAAGTACTGTTGCTGACCAGTGGTGGACAAAGTACTAAACTCCATTACTTGAGTGAAAGTGTAGATCCTTTTGGTAAAAATTACATTTTTTAAAATTCTTGACCTTTCAACTTTGAGTCAGTGCACAGAGTATCAGTTTTCAGTTTTGAGCTTTTGATAGTGCTGAACTTTAGCATGGAAATCTTAAGTTGGAATACTGAAGTTTCATTTATTTTTGAATTGATGGCGAACATTAAGAAAACAGCCTACATTGCAAAACAGAAATCTAAACATATTTTTCCCCAATAACTTGTCAGGAGTACCTTTTTCATGCACCTGAAAAATCAAGAAAAAATGTATTTCAATGTATAAACAGCAAAAATAAAGCCTTAACTGTCTTCAGGTTTAATCTGCCAGTGCAGTAAGCAGTTGTTCAAACTAATTTACATAGTACATCACATTTTCAGATAAAGAAAACGTAAACTGGTTTATTTTCTTATTACAAACAATTCAAGTCTGGTTTTTTTTACTTTATGAATTTAGATGTTTAATTAAAAAGTGGTGAATGTGGTGAATATGAAATACAATATGCATGATTTGATGCACTGGCTATAGTAAATGCACACATGCCCTTAGATTTAAGTTGCTGCAGAGGGGAATTTAAAGTTGAAGGCAAATGTTCAGTCTTTTAACACTGATAAACTGTGACTTGTTATGGAGAGGATGCTGTAGTTTGATCTCAGTCAAGCAGAAGGTAAATCAGTAAAATGTTATAGTTAATCCAACAAACCAGCACTTAAAATACTGTCCCTTATTTTCATGTTCTCTCAATAAAAACTTTGATGTGTTAACAAAGATGATGTGGTTCAAAGTTAGTATGACAGCTGAACGTTTTTGCCATAATTTACCACAATACCCCTGAAAGTGATAGTGTTAAGTCTTTCATGCTCTGTTTTCATTTCATCCTTAAATTAGGTCATCTGTCAATCTGCCGGTTCATTCGGTCCATTTATTCAGCTCCCATGACTAAGATCTAAATATCTATTATTTTGTGAAAGGCAAGTGTTAAGTAAGTTTTCTTTACATTATTGATGAACTAAAACTTTACTTTATTGCTTTAATTCATAATCTATAAAACAACATTATTCATGTATCTTTAAAAACTAAGTTATAAATGCTTTAACCAAACATCAGCAAAAACCTGCTTCAAGAAATAAACAAAAGTACTTTCTTGAGGCATTGGTAAAGGATTAGGTTGAACTATCTGTGTTTGTGATGCATCAAGTGATCAGGTCACTGCACACTGGAAATACTTACCAAAGCCTTTTTAAGACCTAAATTTACAGAAACACTTGAAATGAAAAACTTGAGTTAAATTGTTCAATACTCTTGCCCTGTTGTTCATTTAAAGGGATAGTTTAGTGTTATTACTTCCGCCAAGAAGGTTCTGTTTTTGCTGGCCCCTTTGTTTTAGCTCTAAATCAAAACACTGCACAGTATGTGTCCTTGCACCTGGATTGAAGTAGAGCCAAGGCAAAAAAAACCCCGGTCATGGTCATCCAACACCGATCCAAGTGGCAACTACACTGGTTAAGATCCTTGAAAATGTTTTGCCTCCTCTCCCAGAGCGAAACATCCCTACGAAGCCAAATAAGTCAAGGTGCCACTTGGACCAGCGTTGGATACAGTGAATTCTCACCTCAGAGCTGTATTGGTTTGCGCCCACGTAAAAATTCCAGCACTAACACAGAGCTCTTGACCCCATTTGTAGCAATATACAACCTGATTCTGTCTGCTCTCTCCTTACAGGTGAAGAGCTGATCAAAATCATTGTGACTAATGTAAAATGACCTTCATATAACCCCATTTAAAGTATAACTATCCCTTTAACCACAAATAGGTTTATCTAGGAACTACTTTGTATGTGACCTGGTCAAATGTTCTCAGAATGTGGACTTGTAATGTGCAAGGCATCTTTTTATGTCTGTGTTTTTACTTAGCTTTAAATTATTCTTTTTCTTTCACAGTTATTTATCTTTGGCAGACTTTCAAGTGTCAGTGTTTAATTATCCAAGAGGGCCACATGAGGGTGCCATGCCAACGGACAACTTTGTCAGTGAACTAACTACAGTTATGTTCATAATAATAGCAGTGTGTTTAAAAAGGTGAGTAAACCTAAAAATTCTTCAAATAAATTTGATTTTATGCACACAAATGCATTGGGGACACTGCACAATCTATTTCAGAGCAAGAAAATTGGAAAAGTAATTGAATTTGATAATATTTTACAGAGAGTCAAGAAATATAATGTTCAAAAAAATAGCAGTGTTGACATCTTTATTTAGAAACTCAAAAATGTAGTGTATAAACTAAGAATTGCTTGATGATTCAACTTTCCTGAGAATCATAAACTAATATTTAGTTGCATGACCGCTGTTTCTGATAACTGCTTCACACCTGTGGTGCATGGAGCCAACAACTTCTGGCACCGGTCAACAGGTATTGAAGCCCAGGACAATTGTACTACGTTCCCCAATTGCTCTGCATTTCTTGGTTTTGCCTCATGAACAGCATTTTTTATGTCAGCCCACAAGTTTTCTATGGGATTAAGGTCCGGGGATTGTGCTGGCTACTCCAGTACTTGAATTTTGTTTGTCTGGAACCATGATTTTGCTCACTTGCTGGTGTGTTTGGGGTCATTATCTTGTTGAAACACCCATTTCAAGGGCCTTTCCTCTTCAGCAAACAGCAACCTGACTTCTTCCAGTATTCTGATGTACTCAAACTGATCCATGATCCCTGGTATGCGATAAATAGGACCAACATCATAGTACAAGAAACATCCCTATACCATGATGCTTGCACCACCATGCTTCACTGTCTTCGCTGTGTACTGTGGCTTGAATTCAGTGTTTTCAGGTCATCTGTCAAACTGTCTGTGGCCCTTAGACCCAAAAAGAACAATCTTACTCTCATCAGTCCACAAAATATTGCGCCATTTCTTTTTAGGCCAGTCAGTGTGTTCTTTGACAAATTGTAACCGCTTCAGCACGTCTTTTTTTTAACAATGGGACTTTGCGGGGGCTTCTTGCTGGTAGCTTGGCTTCACATAGACATGGTCTGATTGTTACAGTACTCACAGGCAACCTTAGATCTTCTTTGATCCTCCTGGAGCTGATCGTTGGCTGAGCCTTTGCCATTTTGGTTATTCTCTGATCCATTCAAATAGTCGTTTTTCTTTGTCTTCCTCGCTTTTCTGGTTTTGGCTGCCACTTTAAAGCTTTTGATATCATTTTAGCTGAACAGCCTATCATTTTCTGAACTTCTTTGTAGGTTTTCCCCTCTTTTATTAACTTCTTAATCAAAGAACGCTCTTCTTCTGAACAATGTCTTGAACGACCCATTTTACTCTGTTTTTCAAGGACAAATGCACAGCCAGCATATGCAGCGTCAGTTGCCTTGATCCTTAAATAAGGGCCACCTGTTTAACACCTATTTCTTTTCACACAATCAATTACCTCACTAATTGAACTCAGCACTGCTATTTTTTTGAACACGGCCCTTTCAGTTAATGATTCAGTTTCACAGAATGAGCAGCATGCCCGTCATGCCTGTTGGGTCTGTTGTGTTTCTATACCTTTACTAAACCTTCTAGAAACTTACTTCCAGTGTAGAAGTCGAAATTCTAACAAAAACAGTGATTTATCTTGCTGGTGATGTGGGACTGCTATTTTTTTGAACACAACTGTATTTCATTGTCCTCGTGTATGGTCTGGTAGGACTAAATAAATGAATTATTCTTGTTAATATAAGGTAAAACTTATCTATACTTTTAAGAGGGAAGCAGCGTGATGCTAACTTCTAGGTGGGACTACGAAAGTATGTTACCGCTGCACCACTCTTTATCAAAAATATGTACAAATATACCATAATGCTCCAACCTTTCACGAGAGACATTAAACTTAAAAAAGTTACGGTATCATTGTTGTGTTTTTGCTGCCGTTTGTCTGTTTGTTCGTTTGTCTTTTTGCGTGATAAGACTCAATGAGATTTTGGTGATCTGAATCTGGATCCAGCAATTACTTAAACAATTCAACACTGCAAGAAAGAGCAGTTTTCCACATTTCGCTAATGACTCAATAAGTTCTCAAAACATTTTGATGACATTTCCACAGAATGTTTGTCATGGCAAAAGGGAGAATGGATTTCATTTTGCAGGTGCTACAAATATGGATGTGGATCCAGGAATTATTTTAAGTATTTAACAGTGATGCAAGAAATGCCGGTTTTCAACATTTTTGACAATAACCTATCTGGCAATGTCATAAATGCCTTGGTAGAGGTCTATGCTCTTGGAGCACTTCTAGTTTATGATAAAATCAAACTTTTTTTGACGTGTCCTCCAGAAAAGACTATTACAATGAGAGGAACAGGTCAATTCTAATGTAGTAGAGACTTAGTGTCTCCTACAGAAAAATGTGTCCATATTGGCATCTGCAAAAATTCAACATCATGAAACATGCATAAAATTAGTATAAAATAAAAAATAAAATTTACAAATGATGAGTATTTTTGTGTGCTAAATAGTATGTAGATAGTTAAATGTTACACATTTTAATTTTTATTTATGATAAAGGACAAACGGACAGGAGTCAGCAGGCAGCAGGAAATTTAATAGTTGGACAGATTTAACAAGGAAGTTCCTCGTCACCCATAATGGTACTGCAATGATAACATGTATTAATTCACATCACAAAAATATTGAAGAAAGAATTAAAACAAGCGCAGAATAAGCCTCATGTCAGATCAATAAACCAGGTACTGATCACGTCTTTAAACGATGAGATATTGTTCATATACTGAACCTCTTGTCACAGTGCTTGGATATGGTTATTTCTCTAACATTCCCCATAGCTGATTAGACAGCACATAGCCAAAGTGTGGGCGTACAATGTAACTAAGACAGCAGAGTTTAAACAATAACAGAGCTGTTTCAGGAAATCAAACTCAAGTGGAAAGTAAACTGAGTGGAATGACACATCACTGTCTTATTCATAGTGCTACATTTTGCTTCACTTTGGGAGGTTCTCTTCGCATCCTGGCTGATGGAGGAAAATGGACGATGACAGCAGAATCAACCCTCATTTCAAATTTGATCAAATCAAAAGACATTTAACAAATACAAAAAAAAAAGAAAAAAAAATCTTGCCATGGCTGAAGTACATATCAAAATGTTTCGTTTTCATTGATAACAAATCAAAATAAAACATGAGGAATGACTGATTAAAACACAACATCAAACAGACTCAAAGATTCGATGTCTTAGCTTTGTCCCAGGAGCATTATTCATATTGCACTGTTGAGACTTATCAGTTCAGGCATTTCCACTGGCTTTTAAATGACGGGGGTGTAGAAATAAATGTACATGGGGCAGGTGCAGCAGTCTGTATTGTCTTTGCAGTGAGAGAGAAAAAGAGACAGACAGTAAACATGAGGATAATCAACACACATTAACAATTCAAGTGGATTTGGTTGATGCTGTGAATCTCTGAACAGAATCTATGAGCTAAATGTCATGGCGTGATGATGCAACATTGTTCACTTGAATCACAAGATGAAGAAATGACAGTGGGTCCATACTGTACAACAACCCCAAATTAAATCACGTTTAAAATAATCCAAATTGAACGCTTTGTATACTTAATGTGTAAAGGATTTGTGGAGTAAAGGTGGCAGTTTGGGAATCTGAATCTTCACACAGACAAAGACAAACAGGGTGTCACTCTCTTTAGCGAGTTTGCTCTTGTTTTCTCTGAAGGTCACATACTTTGCAACCTTTTGACAGATTTACTCTGGCTTCAAAACAAATTTTTTAAGAGACTTGCCATAAAAAACACTCAGATACTGAATTTCAGCATGGCCTTAAACCCCATAGTTTCAGCCCTACTCAGAATGGATTGTTTCATTGTAATTCTACACAAGCTGTACCCAGTGTTGGACCAGTTACTTAGTAATTGTAATATATCTCTACTTACTCCTCACTCCTTAAAAAAGCAATAAAATTAATAGTGAAATATCAGCAGCAACTAATTGCTTTGCTTTTAAGTTAATACTTTTCAAACATGAAAAAAATCTATAGCAGATTTAAAACAGCAGCAAATGAAAATGAGACTTCTTTGTAGAATTTAAGTATAGCTTACCCTGTTCCCCTAATCCTTGATGCTGAGTTTAACTTTAAAGCTAGTCAATGTGCAAACAGCTTACTAAGCACAAAAAGTAACTAACTTAGCATTACTTTAGGTAACACTCTCAAGACTTGACTCACAGTGCTCAATCAATAAATCTTTATTTTTGTAGCACCAAATCCTAACAGATCTTCTCCCAAGATGTGTCAGTCTTACAAAAGAGTAAGTCTACAGCATACTCCTCTTTTTTCTAATTAATATTATTTTCATATGGGTAGGCTCATAATGTCTAATGTCAAAAGGAGTTTTGCAGCAGACTTTTTTTGAAAGGTACAGCAGGCAAAAGAGCGAAGTGGTGGGGTTTATAGACATGCCGTAGAGACATATTTTATAGAAAATAAAAGGAAAACTGTTTTTTTTTGATAGCGTGGGACCTTAGAAGGAAAACAAGGCAGAAATGATGACTGTTCTTCCGCTGTACACTGAGTCATTCTTTCTTGGTAAAGTCTGAACATGCAATATCTTTCTTAATTTAGCAAAAGACAGAAGTTGAGGTGAAAGCCATGTTCAAGCCAAGCAAATTTCAAAATCTTCACCTCTAGTAAAGGAAAATGTACATTAAGACATATTTTTTGCTATATTCAAGCAACATACGTGTCTTTTATATTTATGTTGTCTAAACAAATATCCCAGATTTTGACTACTCATTATTTTTTTTATTTTTAATAAATTCACACATTGGCTGATTTGTTCCTAATTGCGCTGTGTATACTAATATCAAATGGTTGCATTGTTCTTTTCCTGCATCTGTCTGATTTTACTCACGTTGCTACATTTAAGAAGCTTCCTCCAATTTGTCCTCCTAAATAAAAGTGTACTTCTGTAAAACTCTAAAGGGGTAAAAACGCAGTTGAGTAAAATCTATCAGGGCTCTCAACAACAAAAAAAGACTAGCAGAGACAAACATACAGTTACCTCTGCCCAACTCCTCTACTCTGAAATGTGGACTCTATCAAATAAAAACCCCAGAAGGTGTATTTAACACTTTCTCATTTATTTGATACATTTCACAAAACGAGGGGAGAAAATTGTCAATTCCTGCTTAGCATTTCAAATGAGTCTTCAGTTTTAAAAAAACAAGAATTAGAAAGTGAAATTTGGGCAACAAAACACAAAGCCAGAGAAAAATTGTGGCTAAAAACACGAGTGGCAAAAAACACTCTTTTCAGGTCTTTTTAACATAGATCGTTTTCACGGCATTGTTTAACATGTAGTGTCTGTCATAGCAGCTTAGCCTTCACAGCCTCCAGAACAAGATACGTCCTGTTGCAACTGTATACCTTTAAGATTTCTCTGACTATCAAAACCTGAGGCAACATTTATAGTATGTAAATGGTCAACTGAAAATTATATACAGCAGGATTAACCAATTTTAAAAAACAGTACATACTGTATCTTAATGGTGACACTCCATTTGAAAAGATGTGGGAGGTGGAACAATGCAACCATTTTACATCACTTCCCAGAATGCATTGCACAGCAGTGACAACCTACATGTGAAACTATTTTTGCTAAATATGCAGGAGTCTTGTATTTCCTTGAACATCCATTTATGAGACACCTTTGCCAATTTAACATGTCTTAATATGCAGTTTTCCTTCCAAACTTTTGTCTTCAGATCGACTTTCCTTTGTGTACAGATTGTAACTTCAATTCAGCCAGCCAAATGAGTAAAGACTACATTGCCTAAAAATGGTGGATTTCACATGGCTGCATGCACTTTAACGACTCTGTCATTACACCGAGTGGCGTCAGTGCAATGATTCTTGACCGATAGCATAATTCAGCATGGGACAGGCATTGATGTAATCTGCCCATATGCTTAACAATACCCTTATCAATACCTTACACTCAGTATATGGCTTTTAAAAAATATGGCTTTATACTCCCTCAAGAGGCAGTCAGCCACATAGGAGTCTAGACAGTTGTCATGGTAGTTCACACAAGAAGTGCCAACAGCACAATGTGTAAATCCGATTGTGTGCACCGTGTCTGACACAGAAAACCTGTGTGGGACAACTTTTTCCACACAGAAGATTCACAAGAAGGAAAAGCACTTGATAAAGAACTGGATCGATAAGGACAATTGACAAATACACTGGCAGCAAAAAGATTTTATCAATTCCCATCCCACGGTGTGAATTATGCCAATTTCTTGCCAAGATATTACAATATTTTATCTGTTTTTTGAGACTTGAATGAGACAAGTGTTCAGTTGACTTCACATCATGTCTTGTTGTAGTTTTATTCAACAGATTTAGTTCGCTAGACATCAAATGTGTCCAGTGAACTTTATTGTTGATGGACAGACGCAACGGAAAGGTGGAACTTGAACATGATAAAACATAAAAATGCAGAACATGACAGTGTTTATCTTGTGGCAACATGAAGACAACAATTGAACTGAGGCAAATAAAGATATGATCTGACACATTAAGCAGAAATGATGGTGATTGGTTGTATTTATAATGCGTCATCAGTGAGACTGACACGCATGTATTGCAAGGAAAGCGTGCAAAGTTTGCCATGCAGCGAATGATTAGTGTGGTAGACAAGGATAATGTATCAGAATTAGTTTGAATAGACATGTTTGTAAAAAGAGAGCTCTTGTCATTGGTGGTGTACAGTACTTATTCCCAGTAAACAATAGTTCACAAAACTCAAAAAACACAAGAGGGGGTTTGTGTTTTCCAATGGCTGTAGATGGGTGGATTAAGAAACTTCTGCAAACCAGTTACAAAGAAACAGCTGATCAACTTATGACCCACTGAAAAATTTAAACTGCAAATGAGATTTCGCTGCTTCTTATTATGCAGAACTGGCTTGAAGAACTTTCCTCTTTTTGTGATACAAAATGATCACTCAGATTTTCTTTGTAGGGGATAGTTGGTTGTTTATTTGACAACCAGGGACTATGTGTGGCACTATTACAAGTTTAAACACAGTGCAGTCAGATCTCTGCCATAATGTTGATCTGGTATGAACATAACAAGTATCTGTGAACTATCGCCTTTGGTCTTAGAGTGCCCATGCAACTTTTCTTTAACTTCTAAAAAAGCTTTTGGAGTCAGGATATAATAAAGCAAACTTACTTCATTCATACCTAAAATGAAAAAAAAAAACAAAAAAAAGAGAACAAAACATGATCAGATATCTCATTTACAGCCTGGAAGCATCCCTAAGGTAAACATTAGTGCCAACACTCATATTTAGATATTATTCTACTTTATTCCCATTATAATACAATCATGATATATGTAACACTCATCAGGGAGAGACTGAATGTATCATACATTATTTTCAATCCTGAAATTGTGATTAAGAGCCAAATCTACACGATACAATCACAACTACAGAGGGGTCGCCTTCCTTTTGTACAGTTATAAAACAAATGCACAAGAGAGACATTATTGATGCCCAAATGTATTGTAGAGGAACACATTGTAAGCCCAAGATAAAAAATAATATGATTAAACAGTGGTATACACAGACAGAAAAGGGAGGCAGGTAAAGCAGAGGAGAAGAACGAGAGGAAGAGGATACGGGAGGGGAAGAAAAAGGCAAGAGACAGTCCAGTCTACACCCAAGGCTTTAACCCCAACCTCCCTCAGAAACCCTAGTGTCGTACTTTTCCAGGAATGTAGTTACGGTCAATGCCTTCCTCCTGCAGGAACATGTGAAGACAGCGCTCATTCTGGGCCAATGGGTGACCAGCGATTCTGCAGAAACATGCACAAAGAGGTCAAATAAACAAAATGTCATCATTCCAAAAGATAGTCAAAGATAGTCAAAGTACAGGTTAAGATTTGAGGCACAGGCTGATTAAAAGAGCCAAACCCCATGTGTTGACACAGAGCTACAAATGTGTCATATACACTAAAGGTGGGCATAAACTGTGCAGTTTGGTGGCAATTTTGACCCAGTTTTTTGACAGTGACTGTCTTTGTTAGGCAGGATTTCTGCCTATCCATTTTTTAGTTGTGCAGAGCATGGTGCTGATCACAGCCCACTCAACTGCTGCTGACCTGCGGGGCACATGTCTGACAGTCGATGTTCTGGTCATGACTGCATTCACTAAAGCAGGGTTCACACATAAGCATTTTCTAAATCTGAAGAGATGTTTTATCTGTTAGAGAGCCCACACATGAAGATAAAAAAATCAGGCACTGAACAGTTTTAATCGTACTGTGTGTGGTGCGCTCCCTCAACACAGCACACCACACACATAACCATTCTGTCCCACCACCGATCTAGAATCTGGTCCTCCAAGCCAGAAATCTCACGTTACCAAACTTGATCTTACAAAAACGAAGAACATTGGCAATTTCTTGCCAACTCTTGTCCTAGTTATATCGGTTGTTGTATGACTTGGTGGAGATGGTGAATAAACATTCTCGGGCTTCCCACGGCTCCACGAGCTGGTCCTCCATTTTTGAGGTCCATCAAACTTTATGTTTCAGGTCGGCCGTGCTTGTTTTTATTTACGCCTGCTTCCCTGTTCCTCAGTCAGCTCACTTCTTGATTGGCTACAATCTGCTCCACGTCACAATTCACGGCGTCATGACTCAGGAGTCGTCGGCTTTCACCAAACACGTGAAGATTTTTGGTCGTAAATATTGAACAATTTTAATATTTACGATTGTTGGCCCGTTTCAGAGCCGATTATCAGGACAAATTCACTCTTAACACACCTCAGACCACAGGATAATCTTATAAAACAGAAGATAGTCTGGCGTTTTCCGTCCTTGATAGGGGATGTGGAAAGTTGGGACAAAAACAGCCTGAAAAATTAATAAGTAAATAATTGGTAAAAATGAGAATATTAAATCCTTTTTTCAGCTTATTTCCACTCAGGAAAATAAAGTTTGAAGTTTTCCTTAAGCAGTCCAACTTAAAACAATTCATAGAAAGATTTGGGAGCGGAAGATCATCTTAAAAGGGGGGTGTGCAGGTTAGAGACCACTATGAAACAATGTGTAGGGGAATAACTAGGAAAAAATAATTTCACAAGAATTTTACAAGTTTATACCCTACAGTGAGCTCTGGAGTAATTTTATTTACTTCCGCATTAAAACTTTTGACTAGGTGTGATGTAACAAGAGGGAGCATCTCTGAGTTTGTCTATATTTTACATTAATAAATGTGGATCATAATAATGGTTTTAGTGATCGAGGAGGACTTTTTGTCATCTATAGGTATATTTATGTCAGCAGACCTCTGATAACAAACCTGTGAGCTGTCAGAGAGAGCAGAAACAGGTCAGGAAGAGGAGAACTAAGGAGAGCAGAGGTCAGAGCAGGAGTCGGGTGAGTGATGAGTGTAAACTCGCTCGTTCATGCTGAAAATGACCACGTTTTTATTTGAACTGTTTTAAAGTCATGTCAAACCAAAGCAGAGTCATCACAGACAGACAGGCTGCTCCAAAAGTTTGTGTTTTTCTTTTAGTTTTCAATGTCACAACTTATTCTGCTTTAAACCCGCTCCCCCTCAAGCCTGCAGCATTTACCCTTTGAGTCTATGTGAGCAGAGACAGAAGCCTGTAAAAGTCCCTGTGAATGAAGTTTATCAGACCAGATGAAGACGTTTTCTATCACTCTTAGTGAGACTCTCTGTAGTTTCAGCTCTTACCACGGAGTTACTGACAAGCTGTTAGCCCTCACAGGACTTTGATTGTAAAGAGTTTATAGGGAACACAATGTGTTCATCATCTAGCTTGTCTTCACTTTTACAGAGTGACATCCATATGACAAAATGAGGAGATACAGTACGCTGCCGAAGCAGTGTTTTTGTTTTCAAGTTGGAGAAAAATGGAATTAAATGTAATTTATGAAACTGACACAAGAAGAATATAAACCCATCTCATCAACAAGTAAATGGAGTGTAAGAATGTTAAGATGGTGTAAATATCAGGGTTCCCACTCTTTTCAAGAAATCATTTTCCAGGACTTTTCCAGGACATTTTCACCCCCCATAAAATTTATTCATTTTTAACTCTCAGGCATGAACATTTTCTGCTAGCTATCTTTTCAGTCTGGCTTTTATGTCTTACTATTATAAATTTACAGTGTATACATTTTTTTTTTATCTTTATTTACTCTGTTTATAATAAATATATTTTGTTGGTTTACTGTTGAAATAGCCTAAATTTTATTTTGCCATTTTTTTTATTATTTCTTCTTGTCACCATTGTTTTGAGATTTTATATTCTATTCCTTAACTTGCATTATTTTATCTACTCATATGTGCAGTTACCAAGTACATTTTTACTTCATTTCCTGTGTTTGGCTTTTGTTCATTAACAAGGTAGAAGGAAGATAAATCATTTTCCAGGACAATTCAAGCTTTTCCAGGACATTGTACTTTTTTTTCTCATTTTTCATGACTGGAAAATTGGTCAATCATTTTTCAGGTTTTCCAGGACGTGTGGGAACCCTGAATATAACATGAAACAAGAGCTCAGACTCTACAAAACCTATTAATGTACATTGATTATGAGCACGAATCCCTGATGTGAGGTAATATGACTCAGTGTAGGGAAACTGAATGCTCTGGCAGCTTCACTGAAAACAGGCACTTTCCCATCAATTTAGAGCCTTTTTATTTGGAAAAACATTGAATATCAATTGTTACCTTACATAACAGACCTTGACAAACAAGATCCTGTCAAATAAATTCAACCTGCACATCCCTCTTTTAAGTCTGAAGCAGCACATGGTTGACAGAGGGCTGTGATTTCTTTGTCCATTATTGCCATGTATTGGTGGGTCAAGGAATCCATTTAACTCTTAAAACTCATCTAGCATGCAAAGTTGAATTCCTTTAGTTTTTCCTAAAAGATTAAATTACAATAGGGTCTGAACCATTTGGTATTTTTGTGTCCAAAGCCCTGAGGTTTATCCTGCACATTTGAAAGTGGATGTTGCTTTTTGTAATTTTTACAGTCAACAACATCACAACAAGTTGCCACTATTAACACCAATGACTTGTTTTTTCTCACCTGAGCATCATGTTAATACTTACAAATCCTTGTTTGCTCAGAGATTTCAGAACAAAATAGCAATGTTAGCAGACATATTTTAATCTAAAGAATTTTGTTGCTGCTCAGTGCAGCATTGAAGCTTACTGACTTATTCTAAAACAGTCAATGAAAATTCTTCACATAAAACAGAACACAGGTTTTAATACCAGAATCGTTTTATAGGTCCAATGTAGACAAAACTTCTATTAAAACGACTAAACTGCCTTGACTGAAGAAGAGTAGAATTTCATAAATAAGGGCTGGACAGCTTACAGAAGACCTGGAAATTGCATTTTAACATGCTTTTTTTTTTTTTTTTTTACAAGCATAAAAAGAAAAACTTGTGGCTTTTAGTTCCTCTTTAGTTCCACTTTCTTTGACAATTTAATACTCATTTATTCCTTTTTGATAATTACGTTGCTTGACTTATTTGTGAAACCTTAAGGTATGAATTCCCTTTAAGGGCTGTTGAACCAACTGACTTGTTGATGAACTGCTCCAGGCCCACTCGCCGTTCCTCAATGAAGCCTTCCTCAAAAAGGCCATCATCTCCACGGAAGGGCAACTGTCTCTTCAGCGCTTTGCTTGGTAAAGTTGGTACTACAATCTGAAAGTGTCAGAGACAAACACAAGTCAACACTCACTGTGATTCAGGGCTAAAATTTCAGAGCCCAATGATGCCCCTTGAGATAGGGTTTACAGGGGTGACACCACAAAACGTACACCTTTATTTCTGCACTGGCACAATGAGTGACCTAAACTTAAATCCTGCTGTTTATTTCATGTGATAAAATAAATGAGAATTTAATTTTGACACTTCTATCACTCACCTTACTGTCTCTTTCCAGCTCATTCTTTAACCACTCGAAATCGCTGTATCTTCTTCTCACACAAGAGTCCTTCAGTTTGAAAATGGGAAGGTTTGTCTTCAAAAAAAGAAGAAGAAAAAACGAAATCCCTAATTTAATCTATATTCATTTTTATATAAACACTTTATGAAAGGAGGAATGAAGACCATTGTGTTTCTGTGATTCAGTCCCATGGAAGTGCCTTAAAACACAGCATGCTACAAAATTAAGAAAAAGAAAAAGAAAAAAGAAAGATTTTTAATGTTGACAAGCATTATCTATCCATCCATTATCTACACCTGAGAACACATGCACCGGGAGAACATGCAAACTCCACACAGAAAGGCCCTGAACTACACTGGGATTGAACCAGCAACCTTCTTAAAAACTTCTTGGAAAAAAACTGCCAGGGGTGTCCAAAGTTTTTACGACGAAGGCCAAAAAATATTTAAAAAAATGGATGAGTTTGGTTTACTAGAGTTTGTAAAACTGATCCAACTTTGATTTATATACGCTGAATTTATGAAACTCATGAAGGACACAACACAATCTACATCACAGCTTTTAATCAAAGGTTTGACAAAGAAAAGGGTTAACCAGTATAAGAGATTTGGGTGAAACCAATTAAATTTCAGGGGGTACTGGTCTGCCCTGGCTACCTTGGGATCAGCTCCTGGTCAAGGGGGTAATGACCCTCTGTATTGCAGAGAATGGAAGCGGACAGCTCACCTCCACTTTCAGACTCAAAACAAGAGCAAACTGCAAAAAAAACCCTGACAAACTCTGTAGGAGAGTTGGTGCTTAAACTGAAAACAACATTCTTTACAAATCAGACCTCAAGGCCAACACAATAGCTAAGCACTTTAGGGGGATTCATGCTGCTATCAGTTTGTCATTATGAATCAATCAACACTTGAGTTCCCATGAGGGTCAAATATCCATAATTTGGACACCCCTGACTAAAGGTAGTGTTCAGCTAATCAACTTCTCGATTAAACATTAACACTGTATACTCAACACTCATCTTCTATTGACTAATTTTAAAAAAGATGAATGGTTGATTGCTTGGTAAGGACAGGATACCCAGTGAGCTACAGACATTATTTTCACACTGATGTTTGGTTGTAAAGAGGTTGAGATCAAGTCTAGATATTTAAGACATATCATCAACTAAGTTTCAACTTGCTAAGCTATGCTGACAGTTTTACTCCTGAATAATGTTGCAGCAGTGAGTAAGATCTGGACTGTGCAAGGACAAAATTTCATCAATCTTGTTTCTATTAAGAAATAATAATTGTGCTATCACTGTAAAGGCCTCATAACATGAACTTGAGGCACACTAACAAAAAAAAAAGGCATGAAGTAAGATGTAGTGAAACAAAGCTTTCTCTAAAGGCAAGCCTCTGCTGGCCACTGTTTTAAGTGGTAATGCTTTCTATAGTAGTTTAATCCATCTTTTGTATAGAGGTGGACAATAATTACAGCCAATCATTTCATGACACCTCTGATGAAGAAATTATAGTGCAATACACCTGCAGACATATCTCAAGGTCGTGTTGATAAAACTATTCAACCTCCAGGAACAGTCAATATTATTGTTTGTTTGATCTTCAAGGAGATGGCATCAAAACAAACATTGCAATTACAGAGTTAGCATAAGCTTTCTGAAAACATTTAGCTGTCGATGTGTATTTGTTTCCCACGCTTGACAGTTTAGCTTTCCACAATGAAAATATCAAAGTTAAAAACTACCACTGACACTCCTCAAATTGTTCATAAATGAGAAAATAAATTATTTGTGCACCACTTTTAGAAGTTTCACATATGCTGTGTAACTCAGAAGTATGTTTGTTTGGATGCTAACTATAGATGAACATACCTTTCTTAATCATTACCTCTGCCAAGGAGGTTCTGTTTTTCCACGTTTGTTAGGTTGTGAACAGGATTACTCAAAAACTAATGCATGGATTTGAATGAAATTTTCAAGAAATGTTGGCTGTGGCACAAGAAAGAACTGGTAAGGTTTTGGTGATGAACTAGAGCAGATGCAGATCCAGAAATTTTATCAAGGGGTTGTGAACATTGCGATACAGGGCACTTTTCCCATAACTCAATAAGCTCTCAAGTGACTGTAGTGACACTTTCAGGAAACCCTGGTCATGTCAGGAAGAGAAGAGTACAGGTTTTGATGGTGATCCTAGTCCTGATGCTGACTTGTGATTTTTTTTTTAAGAATTTAACATTCAGAATTAGGGTGGTTTTGCACATTTTCCCTAATAACTCAATAAGCTTTCAATGGATTTTGATGACATTTTTAGGGAATGTTGGTCACAACAAAAGGCAATGATAACATTTTAGTGGTGATCTAAATCTGCATCCAGATCCAGGAATTTTATCAAGGATTTGTATCCATTATGAGATAGGGCAGTTTTCCACATTTTCCCTAATAACTTAATGAGTTCTCAAGTGACAGTCATGACATTTTCAAGAAATGTTGGTCATGTCATTGAGAAAAGTGATTCGATTTTGACAGTGATCCAAATTCTGAAGCAAGTTCACTGATCTTTTTGAAGAATTTGTTTGGATCGCGCGACAGGGTAGTTTTCCAAATTTTCACTATAACTCAATAAGTTTTCAATGGATTTTGATGACATTATCAGGGAATTTTAGTCATGGCTAAAATAAGAAGTGATATGCTTTTGGTGGTGATCCTGATGTAGCTCCAGGAATTTTTTAAAGGATTAACTATGCAAGACAGGGCATTTTCCACATTTTTAACAATAACTTGGTCGACAATGTTGGAAATGCCTTGGCAGAGGTATGTACTGTTGGAGCACTTCTAGTATTAAAAATAGTTTTGATTGCCTAAAGTATCCCACAAGTTGTAAGAACCTGTCCCCCTGGTAAAGAGAACACATTTAATGTAGCCCTGTTAGCGCCTCAGTTAGCATCCATGATCTGTAGCTTACAGCTGCAATGTCATGTTAAATCCTAGTCACAAGTTGTTACTCTCCAAATCATGTAATTAAAGCTAGGGACCTAGACGGCGATTTTTATACGTCGTCTTGCCAAACAGTGTTGAGACAAGCCTTGTTTGTGACAGGCTTAAACCTGTTAGCTTCAAAGTACCAATCATAACTCTTTCTTGTCTGTCGTAATGTTTATTTCCGTGGTACAGCCTTTTACTTCAGCAATCTGACATATATTATTACAGTTCTACGACTACTTTGCTTTCGTTTCTTTAAATTGGCTCCACTGACATTTCAAAGACAAGAAGACGTAACAACTTGCAGGCTGTTCGGTCAAAAGTACAATCCAGGCCATTGAGAATCCCCGGGTTTGATTTTTTTCTGCGACGCCATCTTGCACTCCTCAAGGCCGCTTACGTCAACGTCACAGCCCCGTCCCCGACACAGGCTAATGATGCTAACTACTGGTAAACACCAGTTAGCTTAGCGAGGTACTGCTAACACAGCAACAAGGTGTCTTAGCAGGAGATCCCAGCACCTACCCGCATCCGGACTTCGTAAGTTGTGTACCGGTTCCGTCCAACTCCGACGATCTGTGGGTCATATACGTCTATTTCAAGGAAATTGCTTGGGGGGCCGTAAGCGTCGTTCAGGTCCTGGGGCTTAGAATGCAGCCGGCGAGTGTCGGCCACCGTAGGCTCTGACATTTTGTCGGGCTCTGTTTTTTTTGGACGTTCAACGACAAATTAGCGTGAAAGCAGCTAAGTGCCCGGTTTATTCTTCGATTTCATCTGAAAACATCAAATGATAGCGGTAGCTGATCAGTTCAGCTAGGGAAGTAGCCTGGCTGACTTAAATCGCTCTCCTCCTGCGTGGGCCAGCCACCCTGCGCCCTACCCTTCATGAATGCGAAAAATGCGTGGAGCAGAGTCAGACTGGTCCGTGTGGGACACTTCGCACTCCCTCTAATGGACAACCAAGATAACTATGATATATTGAACTTGGTTACGCTTTTATCAAAGAAGGGATTGATAAATACGTTTTTATTGACAGTAACGTCATTGCTGAGGCTGCTTATTGATCCCGTCCTTTATTTAATCCTGAAGAATTTATGTGGAGAAAGTGTCCCACATGGGGTTTCTGAATTCACAACATCAAACACAAGGGACATCTGCAGGGGTGTTGCCAGAAGTTTCCAAACAGCTCTGGACAGATTGTCAAAATATTCATGTCATGCAGATAAATACATAAATGTTATTTAATAGAATCTATAAAATGGACTACTCATTATGATGGCCAAGTTCTTCTGCTAAAATACACAGTTAAGATTCAATTCTGAACTTTTCTTGTTAATATTATGCCATTAATTCTCTATTTAACCCTTTGTATCTGTATTGCCATACTGCTTTGACAAATATTTCAGCATGTTCTTCTTTCCACTCAGGCCTAAAATCTGAAGACATCACTCTGTTAATTTTGGGTTACTTTAAGCCACACTTTGCACCTCTTCTGTCCACCTATGACAACTTACTCAACTCCTTTGTTGTCATTTTTTCAATGCATTCTTAAGGCATGCAAATAGTACAGTTTTGGGTCCAACTCATGATCCAAAGTTGTGAGAAGAAACTACTTGGATTTAAGAAAATTATCAACACATTGTATTGTGTTGAGGTAACTTATAAATCAAATATAATCTGCATTAAATTGCTGAAATTTATGACAATATTTCATAAATTACCTACCTGGATGGCAAAATAATCCATTTTAAAAGTACCAGAGAAAAGGGAGCATGTGTGAACTGAAAACCCCATTCTGTTTTTTTATTTATTAAGTATAGTTTTGGGCCTTTTGTATCTTTTTTATAGTAAAGGGAGGCAGTGGATAGACTTGTGAAAGTGGGTGAGAGAGATGGGGAGGACATTCATCAAACAAACTTCAGGTGGGAATTGTATGGGACGTACTTGTTTGCGTACCACTGTGCCAAACCAGCACCCCAGTGGCCACATTCTTTACGAAAAGTGTGTGCACAGAAGTTGGCCTGCACTACTGAGTTTACCAACTCGTTACTGGAACCCATTCAACTGGTATGTGACGTAATTCCCAGTTCTGATATCCAAGTCCAAGTAAATGGAGCACAGTGATAGAACTAAGTAAAATGAATTGATTAAGGAATTGTTAAGCACAAAGTCAAATGATATAAATTCCTCAAACTTATTGGAACTGGTTCCCATCTCAAACCGGTTCTCTATTTGCATCCCTATAAGAGACAGTAAAGTTAAACAAATCAACAAAAAAACTATAGATGTTCTGACATTTTATTTGCAAAAAGCAAACAAACAAACAACCACAGAGTAGAGGGAAGGACTATACAACAGGCTTAGGTAATGACAGGTTATTATATGAGTTTTACAAGCACAAGCAAAGTTAAAATATATCATTACATATGGAGCAGGTCCCAAAAATAAGAGTATACAGTAATGGTGCAAGAAAGATTTGTGGATCATGTCACCACCTTGCAGGGGTTTGTCAGGGGAGACTACAAAATGTATAGAATTTGAGATAAAGCACATATGCTTTGCTCATATTTTACCCAAATTCAAGAGAAAGCAATAATCGTGTTACTACTGAAGTGAAAGTTAAAAAAAAAAAAAAAAAAACATCAAAATGTTCTTAAAGTACTGATTAGACATTTTTCTGTATCATGCAAGGCGGACAACAGCTGGGGTGTGATGGGTCAACTTCAGTTTTTCTGGTATCTAATTGTGTCTATCTATCTATCTACCTAGATAGATAGATAGATAGATAGATAGATGAATGGCAGTCACAATGCAGTGCAGCATCAGTTCAACATATAACACTTGTGGCTTTGCTTTTCGGTCAATACCATTGCAATGACCAGTAATATCAGGCTGATGGAGCCCAACAGAATCAGCACTGGGGTCCATACAGATGTTAGATTGTTGATGTTGTTAGGGTCTGTGAAAGGAAGGAGAGTGGATGATTATAACTCAAGTAGTTACTTATAAAACCATTCACCTCTGATCAGAATGTGTGTGTGTATAGTTTGCTTGTTTGACTTTGGTTTGTAGTCAAATGTGTGTGAAAAAAAAGTCTATAATTCACTTAAGCGTTGAAATTTACCTCATAACAGAAACATAAGCAGATACATCAGCTGCTAAGAGAGAGGTTCTCATTGACGTAGAGTTTTCTGCCCTACACCAACCATCTTATAGAGTACACTTGTTGATTTATAAGGCCTGGATAAGAATTACTGCAGCCCAAAATAAAATCCTGACTTGAAAACTCAGGAATATAAGAAAAGTTTCAAGAATATTAGAAAAGTGCATATTTCCTGATGTAAACTAACAGGCCATTTTAATGCATAAGTCTACAACAGGATCTACATCGCGGTTCCTGACATTGGTGTATGAACTGGTTACCTATAGAGGTCAGTGATAGCTTTATTAAGAAAGGCTCCTGTACTGAATTTCCCCTCTTTGGATCAATAAAGAAAAATATCTATATTAAAATAACTAAAATATCAAAATTAAAATATCTTATGAAGGGTTATCTTCCTACACAGTAGAGCTGAGTGATAAATAAAGTTTTTAGGACGTATTAGGATATTTTCAAAGAAGAGACAGGGTTCGATAATAGTGCTCATGTCAATATAGTTTAAGATGAATGACAAACAAATGTCAGGTCAAATGTAAGTAAAAAGACTGTTTACAGTCAAAAAACAGTAAGCGTAAAATGGGACCAGGAGATCATCTAATTTCAATGTTTAGTCAACATGAATAATTAATATCAATTAAGTGTTTTCTACAGGGAGGATTTGTATTATCAATAAAATCGAAAATATTGATTCCTATATATACAATGTATTAAACAGTAAGTCCTTGATACACAATAATGGGTAGTATGCTGTTTTAAATTACCAAATATTGCAGGCCAACTCTTGCACAATGTCAAAACTGCAAAAATATGTTGGCAAAATTTGTTATTTAGAAGCAACCCCCCCTCCCCACACACATACACACTTAATTAGAAATAAGACTGAAGATGAATATGTTTCTGTACGCTTTGATACCACACATCCATAACGATAATTAGGATTTTATTATTTTGAAAAACCTTTTGGAGTGAAAAACAACCTCAAGGCACATAAATATCACCAATGATTTTGTACAATTTAGACACTGTGTTTTGGAGTAGGAGTAGGAAAAATTAAACAATACTGGGTGTTTGTGACTTCAGTTTGTGTTGCCTGTGTATCAAACAGGTAGCAATGTTGTTTAATTTTTACTTGAATCATATCAAAGTTTATGATTCTTGTACTGTGGGAGTCTTTTTTACAGGAAAAATGATGCAGATACATATCTTGTATTGCAGTTGATAATAATTGAGATATGATACCTGGTTCATACCCCAAAGTGATCCCCAGACAACAGGTTCACTCCAGCCGCTCCAGAACTCTGACTGTCCACATTTGTCTGCAATTCTGCTCTGTACCTGCACCTCATACCTGCAGCTGCTGCAGGGCAGATTAATGTAGTAACTCTGCTTCCCAACTCTGATTCTAGTTATCTGTGGACAGCAAAGGAAATAGAATAGCAAAGGCATAAAGTTAATGGAACAAGTCTTAAAAAGAAGAAAGATGAAAACTGAAATTAGACAGTGTTGCTTACATCCCACTCCTTATCATTGATCCTGTAGCGGACTTGGCTCTCCACACATTTCTTTGCAGTCTGGATCCAGTACAGCCACAGGTTAGAGTCAGACTCAGTCTTGATAGTCACGTTGGTGGGTGGATTTAACCTGACTACAGATGACAAAAAAAATCCTCTCAGTGATGGGGACTGTAGTGATTATGTGCCAAGTTAACCTGTCACACCAGTTGGACCGTTAAATATATTTCAGTAGTCCATCTGAAAGAGCCCACAGAAAGTGTTTGGGAGCACAGAACCTTTCAAAAGCATATCTGTCTGGTGACTGGATGTTTAATCTGTCAATTACATTCATTACAGGCCAATCAGATGAAGAAGTAGTGCTACTGCTGCAGTGTGAAGGACAGAACGTAAGCTACTCCGTTAAACAAACTCTCTCCAAACATGTCTGAAGTGGAGTGAAAATATGCTTTTATTGAGAAGTTTGTAAAGTTATTTGTTTTTAATTTAAAAAGAAATGTGGCCCAAATCTGATAAAACTGCTTCAAAGGACTCTGATTGGTCCATGCTGCTTTGGGCTGTTCACAGTTGATTTAGATTGGACCTCAGCGAGATGGATCTATCTGATCATAAATCAAGCTGGTCCATCTGCACTGCAAGGTTAGCATTAGCCACTACTTATTACAACCCAGGTATAAAGCAGGATGGACCCATGCTTTCATGTTCTTTAGGCCAAAATCTGACCCTACAGTACTATCTGAATGTTGCAGCAGAAGTTGAGGCTGGTCAGACCTTTAGGCATTTTTGGCCTGAGAACTGCCACAGACCAGATAAACTCTCTTTTTCAGACCATTCTCAGTAAATCCAAGAGATAGCTGTGCTTGAAAATTCAAGCAGATCATCAGTTTTGAAATACTTCAACCATCCCATCTAGCTTTAACAACCATGCCACATTTCAAGTCACTTAAATCACCTTATTTTCCTTTTTTGATGCTCACGTTGAACAACATCATCTCACATTGACCATCTCTATCTGCCTGAATGCACTACTGCCATGTGATTGGCTGATCAGCTATTTACGTCATGGAGCAGTTGAAAGAGTGTTCCTAATGAAGTGACCAGTGAGTATATTTTCTCAGATAACGTCAGATTACAAGAGTGAAAATTAAAAATAAATCAACTGAATAAGAATCTCATCCCTTTAAAAAGTCTACTGCTCTAGACGGGGATACAATTTTAATACTGAACCACCAGGAAATGAGCATACCTTTATTCATGAGGTCATGTTCCTGTGACTGCTTTTTGTTGCCATCTACCAGCACGGTGTGAAATGTCAAGAACCTGTTGCGTTTGTCGACGTATGGCTGGTTACATCCAATGTTTGTGCCATTTTCTGCCAGATAGCTGTTGCACTCAGTCTCCGGCTTCTCATTGTCAAACCTAAAAGGAAAACAAACAAAGTAAGGGAAAAATAAACAGACTTGTCAACTTTCAATTTGATCACTGATCGTACAAACCATATGACCAAGCAAAGTGACAAAACAAAAATGTTTGTTCATGTTTAAATATGCCCTTTTTATTTTCCTCCAATTCCTGTGATAACATGTTATTTTTTTTTACATTCCCACAGATTGTTTAAAATTAACACGCTTACATAGTAAAACTAGCCTTGTGATCTCAAGATTATAAGGTAAATAAGTCAATATTTAAAGATGACACCAAAAGTATAACCAAAGAATCAATGCAAATTAAATGAACTAAAACATTTCTGTGTATCACTTTTTGTTTGTGGGCAAACATTCATGACCTGCTATAAACAGCTCAGTGACCTGCTTTTGGGTGCTGACCCATCAGAGGGGCCTACACTGTTAAGTAAAACATTATAACATTTCTTGAGTTAAAATCTCAGCAGTTCAATCCTTAAATACCAACCAGGCGTAGAAGGTGTAATTGCTCTGTGGAGTACTGGGCTTGTTCCAGAAACACTGAACATATTCAAGATGGACCACCAAACAGTTCACATCTGCCAGTGACAACAGAGAGGGACAAACAGAAAATAGACCATCAGTGGTTAGTGTTGGATAAATGACTCATTAAATTTAAATAAATCAATTGTTACTCATTACTCATGGTACAAAGTAATAGCACTACTTAACTTATCACTCAAAAGTATCTCATTACTTTACTTTTGTTATTTTATTAATTTAACCTTTATTTAACCAGGTAAAAGGCCCATTGAGGTCAAGACCTCTTTCACAAGGGGGACCTGGCCAAGAGAGGCAGCAGCACATGCCACAGTAGACAAAACAGACAGAGTACAGCAACAGACATTATAATACAAGCAATAAAATGCAGGAGTTATTTTAAGAAACAATTTAAGAACACAGGCACTGTTTGATGGATTCATGTTGTCGGTTTCTCAAGGTAGAGCGGAAGGCTTCCAAAGAAACAAATTCAGCCAGTTTCAATTCAGATTGGAGGGCATTCCAAGTAGAGGGGGCAAAGTAACTAAAAGCTTTTTTCCCTGTTTCAGTTCGAACACGAGGAACAGAGAGATACATGATGTCATTTGATCGTAAAGCATAATTGAGCTCATTATTACTTTTCTCTCTTTCAAAATTAATCTACAACAGATTTTAAACATCTAATGGCAATGTTCTTTGCATTTTTTATGTATACACACTCAAAATAAAGATAATATTTTTGAGTATCTGACAGTACAGCTCACTCTTCCCCTCTCATCCCCTGCATTGAACTTTTAGCTTGTCACTGAGCATACTGGTAAAAATGGCTTCAGCCCACAAAAGACAAAACTAACTTAGTGTTACTTTGATTAGAAAATGAAATATTGTTACTTTTTATATCATAGCTCTCACTTTAAAAGTTACTCGAAAATGAATGTTATTATAGTAGTATTGAGGTGAAACTTCTCAACACTGTCATTAATCAGAACTACTCATTCGCCAATTCATTTTTGTCCTCTGTGGGGGACATGAGTTTTAGCAATCTTAGTTAATAATCATTAATGCAATCTATTTGGTTCCTGTTGTCCTGTGAAGAGGACATCCTGGACTTTCAAATGATCTCAAATATGTAGGGGTTTGGCTTAAGGAGCACATGGTCTTTCTTTTCAAAATAGCAGGAATCTCAAACTTCACATTTTTTGGCACCAAGGGAAGAAAATGACATTTTTTTTGCAGATATCTTGTTTCTCTTGCTATAAAACAAATGGATCCTTCAGTGTAAGAGTCTTAACTTCAATTTAGGAAGATTTTATGAAAGTACAATGATTTCAACCCTTTCAAAACATAACTTTTATTCAATGTCCTTTGTAGTGGACAGCAGGACTTACTACCGCTATTTTCTAATGAATTTCCAGACAACAGAAAACTTGGCTGAAGGAGGTGAAAGGAATTCCGTTAGAATTGTTTTAGCTTTCTCACACACAGGCATGCACACACGCGCTCACACATGCACCCACACACACACAAAACACACACAAAACACACACACACAAAATCACAATGATGGACTTTGTTGATTTACATCATTAATAGCATTAATAATGCATTTATGACACTAGATTATCAATTCTAACAGAAATCCATATGGAAATGAAATTACGTTTTTTGATGTACAGAGACCCCATGTCCACTACAAGGGACAAAATTAAATGAAAAATAATTTCAAAAAATTTTTTTGTTTGGGCATGTTTCTTTCAACCACCAGACTTATATTATCCAAAAAAAATCTTCAGTTCAAAACTTTTTTTCTTCTGGGTCTCAGGAGGATAAACCTTTACAGCCCGCAGACAGACTGACAGCAGTCTGTTCCTTCACAGACAGAAATAATCAGGAAGTGACAGAGCATGACGTGGAGGAATTTACCAAAAATGAGTTTCATATAAAAAATAAGCCTTTACAATGACATGTTACATATGATCATTGTAGTTATTTGTTATCTTCTTTCTAATCAACGATTTACAGTGAGAAATTAGTATAAAATTGTAACAAAAAATCCCCAAATGATATAATAATTCATAAGGGTATTCAGAAAGTGAACAAGAAAATCAAGAAATAGGAAAGAGCTCCTTAAAGAATCAAATCTTACCATTAGTCAAAAGATTTAGAGCAGATTTAGCTGTATATATTCTTACCAGGCAGTTGATGGGAGACAACATGTCCAATCAGACTCAACAGGAGCAACAACTGAGTCGACATCGTGGCAATTTCCACTGAAACAGGATGAGCTGCTTCACGTCTGAGTATGGATGAGGCCTCCTTCTATTCCTTTGTGTTTCTCTCTCCGCTGCCATTGGCTGCCTGTCAACATACGACATTACAGCTAGAGAGCTAGATTAACTGACCAAAGGGACAGACACGCAAAATCAAAAAATGCATCACAGAGTTAAATCAGACGGTACAATCATCCTGCCAGAGATTTTAACATTCAAATAACCTCTTATGAAAGTAACAAGATGAAAAATGTGCTCTGTATGCACTTGTTTTTTCCTATTTTTTTTTTTTTGTTTGTTTTCTGAAGATGTTGACTTTTTTACTTGATGTGTAGGCCTTTAATTCTTGGCTGGGACCTCTTTCATTTAATGGTGACAGGTGCTGCTTGTAATACACAAGTGCATGCAGATTATTGCAGAGGTTTTATTGCACTGCTCATTAAATATTTCTGTTACATTGTGTGAAAGCCTTTGAAAAATTACAAAAAGAAGACTTGATAATGCTATCAAGTTATGTGTTGCAGTTTACTGGTGAAAACAGTGGGGTTTTATTAGTCCAAAAAGTGTAAACGTCACCAATTCTTTACCTCTTAGGTGTATGTCCTTTACAGAATTATTTTTTAATCCACTGGAGCTTTTAGATTTGACACTTACCTTGTACCTTTCCAGCTTGTACCATTGTGCACAGTATAAAATCAATGAAACACACCAACAAAATGTATATCTTGTCTTTAAATTTTGTAGTTTTATTATGGCAACTAAACGTGTGATAAAAAATAATAAATATCAATATAAATATATATAGTATTGTCATTATATATAATTGTATACCATATGTTTATGTTGTGTTTGAGAATCACAGGCTGGACCTCAGAAGCAGGAGACTGACAAAAAGGCAGTTTTAAGATGTTTAATATACAGAAAGTTGGGTGATATCTACAAAAAAACTCAGTACATGGCTTAACAAAAAGGCTGAGGGCTAGTGGGCAGCAGGAGACAAAGTCCTCTGTGGAAAATCCAGACCTGCAGCAGGGCACACCCTGAGGGAAAAAATCCAAGAAAAGCAGGAGTTGGACGCTGAGATGGCAGGAATACCTCGTCACACCAGAGTAGCAGATACACTCTCACTGGAGTTGCAAACAAACTTTCTCTAGGAGTTAGACACTACCGACGGGACGGAATTATCTGGCAGAGTGGTGGAGTCTTGACTGGTCTTTTAAAGGAGAGTTGATTGCTGAGAGATTGAATGCATGTGTGCCTCTGAAGAATCACAGGTGGGCCTCTGCTGCAGCTCCAGGAAAGAAAGAGATCACCAACCAGCCCTGCCTTCTTCCTCAAAACTCCTGAGGGAAAAAAGAAGGGAGGGGGGAAAAAAGGAACAGCACAGAAAAAACAAAGCAAAAACACCCAGACTGTAACAGTTTAGTTGCTTTGATAAAATGTTCTATTTGGATACAGAAGTTATACATTCTGTTGGTGGTTTTTGGTGACTGAATACTGCACACAACGGTACAAAGTTAAAGTATTCAAAAGCTTTAGCAGATGGAAACAGACTCCTGTAATGTAAAGTTTATTTTTTTGACTTTTTAAAATTTGAAGTAGTTTTGCTGAAAACCCTCTTGTGTTGCATGCTTGTATCTGATTTTTTTTTTCTTATTTGTTCATACTTTTTACAGTTAATCTATACCAAAACTGTATCACATAGTTTTACCTTTAGTTTTAAAGCATCAGTTTAGTGGTACATAAGATTCTGTTTGTGTTTACAATCTTGAGCCATGAGACATCAGGTATAAAGTAAGACACTGTTCAGGTGACACAAGAAATGTTCATAAAATAGTGAAACTGACATAAATTATAGCTTTATTTTATGGGAGCAGGTTAAACTTTGGCTGTTTTATTGATTTTTTTCAGTAAATACTGATGTTAACTTTTGGTCATAAAATGTGCTTTTCTATGTATTTTTTAATGACAGATTCACACAGTTCCACGCCATGTTTCCAAGCTGAAGACAGAGCTCAGACTTAATGTACAGCAAGGAGGAGTTCAAGGCCTGCTGTGGAGCTGTGGATCTTATCCAGTTGTTGATGGAAAATAATCTTGGAGAGGTATTTTCAGAGACTGTAACTCTGCTAAAGATCCTCATCACCACACCCATGACCACTGCAGAAGCTGAGGTGCTTCTCAGAACTTTCCTCAGAAACACCATGAACCAGGACAGGCTGAATGCACTGGCCATGCTGTCAATGGAAGAGAGACTGGTGACGGATATGATGGACTTCAGTCAGAGGGTCACTGAGAAATTTGCAGCCCCGAAGGAAAGGAGGGCAAATTTTCTGTTCAAATAGTGCATATTTCAAAGTAGGTTGTATTGTGATTATGTTTTGTCTTTAGTTTCTTTTCACTGTAGTATGGAGTGCTTCTTTGGTTCGACATCGTGGCAAACTCAACAGAAACAGGATGAGCTGCTTCACGTCTGAGTATCGATGAGTGCTACTTCTCATTTCCTCCTTTCTGTGCTTCTCTCTCCACTGCCATTGGCTGCCTGTCAACATACAACAACACAGCTAGAGAGCTAGATAAACTGGCCAAGGGGACAGCCACACAAAATCACAAAATATATCACAGAGTTAAATCAGAAGGTACAATCATCCTGCCAGAGATTTTAACATTCAAATAACCTCCTATAAAAGTAACAAGATGAAAAATGATCTTTGTGATTATATATATAATGTTAATTTATTCTGTACAGTGACACTGGGTTTGATTCAGGTCACCTGAATCTACCAGCTTTTGGCAGAGTAGGTCCAAACAGGGCTATTGTCATTCTCTTTCTTTTTTCCTAAAGTTTTTGTGGTTAACATTTTTATTTCCATTTTTACATCAGTACAATAAATAAGTAAAACCCCTGCACCAAATTCAACCCCAAGTCTCCCAGACCATGCTGATTCCTCTCTGGCCTACAACATGCGGCATCTGCTCCTCCATGTGCAGCCACTGCAGCTAGAACAACTGCATCAATGTAGACAAACATAAAGCTACCACTAAAACTAAACAGATCAAACCCTGGATCAAAGACACAGCTGGTTAAAAATAATACTAATAACAATAATAAGATAATTAAATAATTTGAAATAATATTAGTAAAAGAACACTTAACTAGAAAACTAAACTATAAAATAATGATAATACAAATAGAAATAAAAAAAAATGTATACATCAAAAAAATAAGACTGGCTAAAATGTATGTATGTATATTTATATATATATATATATATATATGTGTGTGTGTGTGTGTGTGTGTGTGTGTGTATGGATATATATATATTTACACACAAAAATAAATAAATAACCACATAAGAAGAAGCACTGTCATGTATTTATCCAATGACTAAAAACCTCTTTAGGACCCCTTTAAAATTGTAATCTATTTGCCCCACTTTGCTTCATATAGATCCAGTCTACCCAACTGTTTATAAGACATTTTTTCAAACACAGCACCTCGTGCCATCTCTACCGTCCACTCTTGAAGAGAGGGTACCCTCTTTGCTGCTGGGACCTAATCTTTATAACCAGGTCCCAGCAGCATCCTTGAAGAAAGGGCCATATTGTGACTGAAAAAAAATCATATTTATTCTTTGTTACCCAAAGTTGCATATTTGGCCCAGTTAATAGGCTCTGCCTGGGGAGACACACAACTTGGCACATTTATCAGAGGTGGCAAGAAAAATCATACTTGTGGTTGTGAGTAGGGCTGGGCATTGATAAGATCCTCACGATTCAATTCGATTTCGATTCTTTGGGTGGCGATTCGATTCAGTATCGATTCAGTGAGAAGCAGAAATACACAAATAATTAGAGTACCTGTAGAGAATTTTGACTTTTTTTATTTTGATGCCAATGTGAACATATGTGGTATGTCACCTCATATTTTTGAGCAAACATCTGAAAATAAAAATTTGCACAGTATAACATATTTGTGCAGATGGAGTACAAAAGTAAAAGCATGACAGTTAACACTATAATAATAAATGTCCACCTGGTCTTTTTGTCTATTTTGTCAATCAATGTGTCAGGAATTGTCCTTTGAATACATTTTGTCACCCTTTTTTCACGATAAATAAAAGTAAACAATTCTTGCAAAATTTGTCATTATTATATTATAAATGCTTAAAACAGTGTGTAATTACAAGAAAAGAAACAAACGGATTTGAATTTTTAACAGGATTTTCTTCATTAACAATAAATGAACATGTAGAAATTTTCTGAGATGACCAAAAATAACTTCACCTATTTTACATAAACTCAAATATTTTTGTTTGCCTACAGCATTTAGTGTCCATGTTACAGCCTGTTATATTAGACCATGTTCAGGCGTTTTTTTGTTTTTTTTTTACTGATGGAAGTCTGTGAACCTCTTCCTGTCCAGCTGAAGACAGATATCTCAACATTTCTTTCTCCAATATTTCTAAAATTACTATTTATGGAATCCATAAAAAATGAACTACGATCAAAAAGGCGATAAATGGCAAAAAAGACGATAAAACACGCGGAAAATACGGCGGAAATACGGCGAAACACAGAGGAAAATACGGTAAAAGAACAAAAAGAAAACACCCCAGAATTATATTTATGCTATTGTGGTTAATATTTTTACAGCATTTACACAGAAAATAATGATAAACCGCTGCTAAATCACTCTCATGTTGGGCTCTCAGTCATAACACTCTGCAAGCATGTCTTCTTCTGCGACCGGCGGCAGCTGGATTAACACTGAAAAAGTGCACACCGCCCCCAACTGGCCAGGAGGTGAATCGATTCAGAGGATTTGCTGAATCGATATTGAATTGGGAGGGGAATAATTGCAATGCATTGCTGAATCGATATTTCTGCTCTCCCCTAATGTTGAGCACACTGATCTGTTGCAAACATCAACATAATGCATGCCAAATTAAGCAGAATAAACCCAACTAAAAGGTCATGCAAATCATTTTAAACTTCATTTAACACCAAGCAGATTAATGACCACATAAAGAAAGTTGTCCATAAATGGACCACCTCGGCTGGATGTTTTGTATTTGCTGGTTAAATGGCTCAGAGGCACCCCTCCTCAAAAATGTAGACCCAGCAGCATATTAAACCAAGAATTATGATTTTGACATACGTATATGTCATGCTAGGACCAACAAAAACACCCTTCTGGACCAACCCAACAACAAGTCCACCAATTTGGATATTTAGCAGGTAAAAATCTGGTTTTGTGTTTGAAGAGGGAAACAGCTCTACTGTCACATCTCCCCTTTGTTTCTTCTTCATGTGTCATGTTTTATAATTCTTGCTTTATTTTAAAACCACTCACCCTTGTCTCTCCTGTCAGGTTTTGTTTCCACCCCTCGTCTCTTTCTGTGTCTCCCTGATTGTTGAATCCCTACACTGGTGTCCCTCCTGCGTCACCTGTGTCTGATTACCTTTTGTGTGTATTTATATCCCACTTCCTCTCTGTCGTACTCATGTCTTCACTCTCCAGAATTCTCCTTGTGTGTCCCTTCGTGTACAGATCTCGCTTAAGTAAACTTTCTAACCTTTTTGTGTACAGAACCTTTGACTGTATTAGAAGGCCTTTTTGAGATTTTGGACTGGTCGAGTTGTGCTTTTTGGTTCTCCTCGGTTTCAGTAATGTGACACTTACCCATAAAATGATTATGTTTATGCGGTTATTACACTGAATGAAAAGGTTGATCATAAAGTGGTCATGCCTTTTTTTATACCCTGTAGTGCGTTTAACATGTCCCCGCTGCGTGGTGAACACTTCTGTGAATTAATACCTAAGCCTTAAGACCTCTCCCTCAGCTGCTCTTTGCGACAACGGCAGCTGTCTAAAATGTCTAGATGTTATTTAAACCTGATTAAAGGCAGAATATGATTTCTTTAAAAATACATTGTGAATATTTCAATTTGTTTGGAGTGCAAAAGAAAAGGCACTGCTGAAAAAGTGTGGCTTACTGTGGGTTTCTGTCATGAACAATAGGCACAGAACACTCTAAAGCTGACAACCAAAGTCCAAGAGGCAAAAACAGGGTCTTTATTGCAGTCCTGGTTCGGTACACAAAGGTGGTTGTCAGACGAGGCCGAGTTTGGTACACAAAAAAGCAGGCAGAATCAGGCAGAGGTATCCAAAAAAAGCACAAGACAAAAAGGCTAGGTCTAAACAATTGGGGTCGAACTGTGTCTATGAAAAGAACGCTAGAGAGTGACATAAAGATACAACAATCTGGCAACAAGACAAAGGAGGACATGAGGGTTAAATACACAAGGTAATTGGGGGTGATGAGACACAGCTGGGGAAGCACAATCAGGGAGCAGCTGTGATAACGCCAGACAGGCAGTAAAACCTGAGGGAACAGTGAAGGACGTCTGAATTTTCAAAATAAAACAGGAAACATGAAGACAAGACATAAACAAGAACAAAACGGGGAACTTAACTAAACTCAAAGCAGGATCATGACAGTTTCCTGTTAGAGTAAACTCTTCAGCTTAAAGATAAAGAGAGGAAATCTACATCTCAATTCTGAACAAAAACACGTCAAAGATGTTTAAACTACCTATATTTTATATGTGGATTCTGCAGTGGTAGAAAGTAGCTATTTAACTTCACCCACATCATTAAGAATTATCTTGTAAATGTGTACTCTACTGAGCAGTTTTAGAAAATGTATAATGTATAATAAGCCTTCTTTTAGTATAAAGTGTTTCTATTTTCTGTACTTCAAGTATCACACATTACTGTGAAAATGGCCAAAAGAGAAAACATATTATTTCTGCATCCTTATTTGCGTACCACTGTGCCAAACCAGCACCCCAGTGACCACAATCTTTACGACACAGAAGTTTGCCTGCACTGCTGAGTTTACCAGCTCGTAACTGGAACCCATTCAACTGGTATGTGACGTAATTCCCAGTTCTGATATCCAAGTTCAAGTAAATGGAGCACAGTGATAGAACTAAGTAAAATGAACTGATTAAGGAATTGTTAAGCACAAAGTCAAATGATATAAATTCCTCAAACTTATTGGAACTGAAATTCACTTTGCATCCCTATAAGAAACAGCAGAATCAAACAAAACAAAAAAAATCTATAGATGTTCTGCCAAACTAACATTTTATTTGCAAAAGCAAACAAACAAACAAACACAGAGTAGAGGGAAGGACTATTCAACAGGCTTAGGTAATGACAGGTTATTATATGGATTTTTGTGATTTTTCAAGCACAAACACGGTTAAAATGTATCATTACATATGGAGCAGGTCCCAAAAATAAGAGTATACAGTAATGGTGCAAGAAAGATTTGTGGATCATGTCACCACCTTGCAGAGGTTTGTCAGGGGAGACTACAAAATGTATTGAATTTAAGTTAAAGCACATATGCTTTGCTCATATTTTACCCAAATTCAAGAAAAAGCAGCAATCATGTTTCTACTGAAGAGAAAGAAAAAAAAAATACATTAAAATGTTCTTAAAGACATTTGTGTCATTCAAGAAGGACAACAACAGCTGGATATATATATATATTTATAAATAAATGTATGTGTGTGTGTATGTATATATATATATATATATCTATATATATATATATATATATATATATATATATTATATATGTATATGTATATATGTATGTATATATGTGTGTATATATATATATAGAGAGAGAGAGATATAGATATAGATAGATAGAGATCTAGATACATACAAATATATCTATCTATCTTTATATATATCTATATCTCTCTCTCTCTCTATCTCTCTCTCTATATATATATATATATATATATATATATATATATATATATATATATATATATATAGATATTGATATACATACATATAGATACATAGATATTTACAATATGTCCTAAAAAAGATTGTATGACAACATATTAGTAATAACACAAACAATGAAATTAGATATTGATGATAACTGAAAATGTGTTTTGCACACTGGGTAATTCCCAGTTTTGCATATTCTCACTGCATTTAACTGGCTAAACAGAGATCCACTCAATTAAAAATCTGATTTTACTCTACTCCAAAAACGTCAACAGTAAAAACAAGCCCAGTGTGTAATTAGTTACTTTCCACCCTGATTACTAGACAGTGTACATAACACCTGATAGTTCTTGCACTCAGAGAACTAAGACAAAACACCAAATTCATCTTTTAACATACAGAGACGTAGAAATGTGGGTCTACATGTGTTTACAGAAAACATAGTATAAATCCAACTGCAAGGAAAATAGAAGTGAGACTATACTTTAAACCGAGATGAAAGATAAACACAATATGAACACCGAAGTGGACAAAACGACATTTTAAGTTCAAACCATATAAAGTATGATCACACCAGAGTGACCGGAATTTCTAGTAACAACAGTGTTTGAAAGACATTCAGGTAAAATTATATACAGCACTGCATCTGCTTGTGTCATTTTGGTACCACTTGTAAACTAGGCTGGTACTGGTCAAGTTTAACAATGTGGACTCCCATGATCATTAAAACATGCTAAAAAAATATCAGACAATTAACCATATGCTGTGTTGGGCTTATCTTGTCCTTAGTTTTTGTCATGTGTGGTAGATGGAGCAACCTTTTCCTCTACAGCACCGTCTAAGCCCTGCCTCTCCTACTAAAACAACTTTCACCTTAATTTAAGTGAGGAGCAGAGAGAGCCACAGCATGGATTCTGATGACTGAAGGCAAGTGTTGTTTGACCAAAAAGTGCCAAACAGCCTAAGTCGCATAAAGCCCTTTTGTTTTGAGGCACCAGGCCACAAATAAGTCTGAGATTTTTTTTTTAGACGATTTGATGCCAAATGATGTTGCAAAATGAGCCGCTATTTTTGTATAACAATTATGCCTCAGTCTCAATCAAATAAAAGTTGACACTTATAAACATAACTGAGCAGCCCTGATTTAGGTCTTAATATAAGAGCTGATTACATTCTGTAATGATTATTTCTAATGAGTTGTTGATCAACTGGAAAATTTTCTAATTCAAAAAAACCTTAAAGGTTGCCGGGTTGACAAAGAAAATCATTTTGCTGGAAATCAATTTATTGTATTTTTTTTTTTTTATCAGTGATCCTATTTTTGTTACAATAACCCATTTAAATTTGCAAATGTGTTAAAAAAAGCCATAAAGTAAAGAAATAAATGTTATTGTAAATAAATACATCACTCCACCTGTAAATGAATGTTGGCCTGTGCTTTCAATATGCAGCCCTTAAGTTCATGATTTTATCATACAACTATATTCAGGCAGGCAGCAAATTACTTTAACAATTAATAAAGCCAGCTCCTCATTTACGAAATGTGTGCAATTTTACAAATTTATAAGCAAAAGAAGCTGCATTTTAGTGATTGAATTGACCCAGTGAGATATATTTGTCTTGGTTTTGTGTATTTCATCTGAACTTTTCAATATTTAACAAAGGATGTGTCTGAACTATGGCTTTATACACGTCATAGTTACTTAGCCTTCAACAAAATTATATTGAATTATATCAGTCTTATTGCACTGAAACCAAATTGGAAATTCTCATATTCAGATTGTTTTTGAGCTAGCCATTTTGTAACTGAATGAACATGAAATCAAGTAATGAATTATTTCACTGAAATACTCAGTGTGACATTGTGTATAATAAAACATAGTGAAAATTTGGGCTTGAATTAGAGGAGCCCCAAAGCTATTATGTATTTCCTCTTCCACTGTAGATATTAAACAGCTGTCTAACATGTTGTGATTAATGTTAGCCCGTGTCATTAAAACAAAACTTCAACTAATGATAAATGTTATCATATATTAGCTTTCATATATGAGATTTCATCCTCAGTTTTAAACTGTGGGTTTCAGAAAAATTTTGAACATGACATTCTTTATGTATTTATTTGCCATAAAACATATGTTTACAACTTGTATGGTGAACAAAACAGTTTCACTGAAAACTCCTGAAATTCTCTCATTTGTAAATGACTAACTTTGAGAGCTTGACTGTTATGGATTACGTCAGAACTTCAATCATTTCCCCTGGTTAAAGAATATTCACACCTCCAAATGGTTGTGGGATTCTTGTATTTTTAATTTGATTTATTCAAATTGTTTAAACTGTCATAAGTCATTTTTTAAGTGTTTATACTTAAATCAACTATTTTTTTCCCCATGGGCGCTGCAGCAACCCATGATGACAATAAAGAGCAGACGTGTTTTATGGCCTCAACTCTTCATCATTTGTATATATTTCAATCTTAACAGTCATGCAGGGGATACATCCGTGATAAAGTCTGGATTGTTAAGTTTTGGGAAAACCAGCCCCGGCCTAAATGCCTCCTTATCAAAGATTATCTCCACCTTCATAGATGAGACTACTGAGGAGCAGGCTCCTGCTTCTCAGTGAGGGTTGAGACGGAGCAGTGAGTTTGGTCGGTGGTGACAGAGGATGATGAACTGTCGGAGCTCTCGCTGACGGACTGGGGGACATGGATGTACTCCCGGACGGTACAGGTATGCTCATTGTAGTTCGGCTTAAAACTCTCTTTCAGGCCTTTGGGATGTTCAAACCAACGCTTCAAAAGAAAAAGAAAGAAAATCACAAATTTCACTGTCATATAATTATGAAAAAAAGATCTAAAGTCAGTCCATCAAATGAGCTTATGAGTTTGAGCAATGAAGATTTTTCAGTTTGACAGTTATTCTAACATTCATACAAATTAAAGGTCTTTTATTGTGCAAAACACACTATGAAATGGTGTTATGCTGTATGTAGTTCTATGTGCTCAAGCGGTCTTGTAGAAAATGAAATCCCCTAATGATGTCATCAGGGGAAATGCCACCCAATTTACTGGGAGACACTCCCTGAGTCAGGTGTTTGTTCAGCTTGTATCACGCGAGGAGGGAACGTGGATAAGCTTGTCTGTGCAGGTACATTCACTTATTGAGGGGGCACTGTCAGACCCAGCCTATGAGAGCTTACTCTTAAACAGCCTGTTCTGAGCAGGGCTGAAACAGGAGGGTCATACATCTGGGGGGATTTAAAGGCAAGCAACTTCAGAAATACAAGGGACATCATTTGCTCATGTAAAGTTGTTAAAAAGTAGTAAAGTGAGTGACCTTTAAATAATTTTGAAAACTGAACAGACTTTGGTACTTAGACATCCGAGGCCCCCAGGATGCAAACAACTTAATGTTTTACTTTAAAAACTATGATCACATTTTCGGTCAGTCTTATTTAAAGGTTGAAAAACATCAGCTAGCTCCAGTCTATTAAATGTTTTTGGGAGCTAGAACATGCCAACAAGCTGCTGTTAAACTAAGTCAGTGTCAAAGAATGCAAATATACCTGCACGATTTTCTGTGACGACAAATTTGGTATTTAACCAATTTAACCTATAGAGCTTTGTCTATAGCTACAGGCTCACATGCATTAGCTGGTAGCAACTGTTCTCTGACAAATTTCACTTAAGGGCAGTCATTGAACAGTATGCACTCAACAACATGTGCATGAGGCCCACAGCTCCAGCCACTGAGGGGCAGAAAGCATGGACTATTGAGGGGACTCGGTAGGAGGAAAGCAGGGAAACACTTAAATTTGAGTGAAAACGAGTTTTCAATAGTTACCTCTTGATGAAGCTTACAAGGCAGAAGAGATAATTAGGTGCCCAATTACATTTGTAAACAAGGTTCTGCCTATTAAGCCATAAGACAAAGCTATGTAGAGACTATAGCACATTTAAAATGCATGCAGGCTGTGATTTTAAATTTATTCAAAATAATCCGTCCTGTGTTTATTTTTAATGTAACAGCTACAGACACTACAACTCTTAAACTTGAACATGTTTCAGTATAACAGAAAAAAAAACTATGATTACCGGTAAGACAGAGAAATTCATTTAATGAAAAATTTGAAATAATGTTAGTATATAGCCAACGATTGATTGCAGAGGAGTAATTATCTAAACCAACTGTGTTAATTAGCTTTGTGGGGGGTGTATGCAAGCATTAAAAATAAGATGATAACAGTGATAGCTCACTGTCTATATGCCTTGTCATCATAGACAGTATTCTTTAAATTTATGATTTATATGCTTTATTTTCATTTAGGGTGAAACAAGTGGGAAGAGGTTAAAGCTAAAATGACACACCTGATGGACTGTTCAATACATTTTACTAGTGTACAGACATTGGATCAGACAGATCCAGCTGCACTGCAAGGCTGGGATAAAGCAGAGTTTAGATCATATTATCAATATCGGAGTCATCAGCTTGAATGCATATAGGCTTTATGTGCAAAGCCCAGTTTTTTTCATAACATATGCTTGGGCATAGAATTGAAAATAAATTTAAATCATACAAATATCTCGGCCTTATTAACAAATTACTAGTTAAGTGTTTTGATTTTTGCAGAGATGTATTAATTTCTTAGGTTTTAAAGTGAGATCAGTCTCTATCTTTCACATTGCTGCCAGCCACTTAAGGCCGTTGCTCTATCTTCGTTACTTGTCTCTGGGGCTGTAATCTTTTCCATCCGTGGGCTTGACTCGAATATAATCACTTTCCTGATGACAGGTGAATTTATGTAAGACAGATCAAACATGACGTCAAATCAGATGGAATTGTTTCAATCCCAGTTGTTTTGGGGGTTGCATTAATAGTTGCAGGATTTAACAACTACAAGATACCCTTAAAACCACAACAAATTCTCCCATACATTTTCAGAGTTTGATTGTACTCTGGGGGCTGGATGGAAAGCTGTGGCAGGCCTGATGTGGCCCCACAGCCGCCAGTTGATGATAACTGCTGTATGACATGTTACATATACTATAGTATGCTGCTGTAACACAGTTTCCTCCTGTGCCTTTACCAACACAGCATCAGTTGTTTTTGTGAGCATAAAACATCAGTTGAGTAAAAAATAATCACTGAAAACTTAAAAACTTTTACAGATTATTCCTGATACCTGTCACTACAACAAGCGTTTTGAAACACGCAGCCAAACTTTCTCTCTTTCATGTGTATGTGTGTAACCTCTGTTCTTCAAGTTGTTGCATAAATGGACACCTCAGTGTGAGTGGGCTTTTCTGGAAGGAAAGCACAAAGCTCTTGAAAATACCAACCTCAATGTCAGGAGGAATCAGGGCTGGCTTAGGAACAACTGGGATGAGGATGATTCTAAACCTGAATGGGAGGTAGAAGCATAATCACTAAATCCTATATTTTAGTTGATTACAGTATAAACAACACATAAATGTAACAGCATTAATATACTGAATGTTTTAAAACATAACATCTGTCAAACAGTGAGAGATGTCCTGTGTTCATACAAATCAAAGCTAAAACTACGATGGTGCACTTTTGCTTAATTATCAGTGGTGGAACATAACTGATTATAATTACTCAAGTTATAACCGAGTAGCTCTTTTGTGTACTTGTACTTTTAGTGAAGTTTCTTATTAAACCAGTACTTGAACTTTTTTTGGGGGATGATGTACTTAGTTATTTGTCATAAAATCAAGGTACTTAGTAAAAAAACTTAACCAACCAAATTTTTCCATAAACTAGAGTTTTTAGGCTATGGAAATTTTAATATGGATACTGATACCAAGCTAAGCATCACAATACTGGACAGAGAAAGAATAACTGAAACTGATTCTGGTTCTATACTCGGTATATAATGGATCAGAGACAGGATGTCCCCAAGGATTGGTCACATTTTGGAACTGACAGCTTTTCAATGACATGAGGTTAAACACAAAAAAACATTCTTTTCAGTTGTAAAGAAAGTGTATATATCTATTATCATTCTGATTATAAACGTTTTATGATCCTTATATATGCCTGTGTGAAATGCCTTCATGCTGAAACTAGAAACCAGAAACAAGAAATCAAGAGAGAATATCTTGTCTCTGATAAGTGAGGATTACACCATCATATCAGCAGAAGAACTCGTGGTTTCTGAGTGAGAAAGATAACCGCTGTTATGACGCATGTTTGTGTAATATTGGTTGATGCTTGTCTCTGGACAAACGCCCACTTGTGTATATAGGTGCATATAGGTCTGAAGATATGCTATAGACCTTCAGTGAGAGGAAGTTGCCATCCTGTGTTGATTGTTGACTGCTCACTCCTTGCAAGTAAAATCTTAAAAGACAAGGTCCACTCTTCTGTCGTTCTTCCTGGCTGACTGCTCGTCAGGAGCAGGGGAATTTTCCTGAGGTAGTGTGCTTGGTCAGTAATTGGGGGGTTGCAGGTTCGAGCCCAGCTCTGGGCGACATATGGCAATGTGTCCTTGGGAAAGACACTTAACTCCAAGTGGTTCCCACTGCTGCTTCAGTGGCGTGTAACTGGACATTAAAGGGTGTGAATGTGTTGATGCTGATGGATAACTAACATTGAAACTGTGAACCATCAGTGAGTGAATGTGGAAGTGAATGGGTGTGAATGGGTAGGTGTGACCTTTGGTGTAAAGCAGCTTTGAGTGGTCAAAGACTAGAAAAGCGCTATATAAGTCCATTTACCATTTACCATATGAATGAAGGTAGCTGTTTATGTACACAGCTTAACAAATTTATTAGACTGTCTAAAAAACAAGAAAGCACAGATATTTCAGCAATCTTCTATAATTATTTGGTCAAATATGGTGTGCACCTGTAGGACTTTGACTCAAGGGTGTACACAGCAAACTTTCAGTGATATCTTTAATATCTATTTCATGTATACCAGAGCAAATTGCTACTCTGTGGCAATACACTATTAGCTAGATCAAATGTTAAAACACTCTCAAACAAAATACGGGTTTACTCATCACACTCCAGCTGTTGTCCATGTATGCTTTTCACAGAAAAGTCTAGTTAAAATACTTATGGTACATTTTAAATCAAGTCCTTTTTACTTTTACATGAGTTGATTCACAAAGTGTGATTTTGACTTTTACTGGAGTAAAATTGTGACAAAGTATCTGTACTTTTACTGAAGTAATTAGGACAAAATGGCAAACCAACCTTTCGTGATGCAACAACATCATGACCAGTAATATCAGGCTGATGGAGCCCACCAGAATCAGCACTGGGGTCCACACAGATCTTGGATTGTTGATTTTAGGGTCTGTGAAAGGAAGGACAGTGGAGGATTGTAACTCAAGTAGTTATTTTTAAAATCATTCACCTCTGATCAAAAATGTGTGTGTGTATAGTTTGCTTGTTTGACTTTGGTATGTAGTCAAATGTGTGTATAAAAGTCTATAATTCACTTAAGCGTTGAAATTAACTTCATAACAGAAACATAAGCAGATACATCAGCTGCTAAGAGAGAGGTTGTCATTGACCTAGAGTTTTCTGCCCTATACCGACCATCTTAGTACACTTGTTGATTTTTCAGGCCTGGATAAGAATTACCTCAGCCCAAAATAAAATCCTGACTTGAAAACTCAGGAATATAAGAAAAGTTTCAAGAATATAGAAAAGTGCATATTTCCTGATGTACACTAACAGGCCAATTTAATGCATAAGTCTACAACAGGATCTACATCGCGGTTCCTGACATTGGTGTATGAACTGGTTACCTATAGAGGTCAGTGATAGCTTTATTAAGAAAGGCTCCTGTACTGAATTTCCCCTCTTTGGATCAATAAAGGATTATCTTATTAAGTGTTATCTTACTACACAGCAGAGCTGTTTTTTGGACGTATCAGGATATTTTCAAATGAGAGATAGGGTTTGATAATAGTGCTCATATCAATATAGTTTAAGATGAATGACAAACAAATGTCAGGCCAAATGTAAGTAATAAAGATTGTTGACAGCAAAAACCACCACAAGTAAAAATGTGACCAGGAGATCATCTAATGCTTAGTCAACATGAAGAATTAATATCAATTACGTTTTAAACAGAGAGCATTTGAATTATCAATAAAATCTAAAATATTGATTCCTATGTATATAACGTATTAAGCAGTAAGTCCTTGATACACAATAATGGGTAGTATGCTGTTTAAAATGATCAAATATTGCAGGCAAACACTTGCACAATTTCAAAACTGCACAAATATGTTGGCAAAATTTGTTATTTAGAAGCAACCCCCAACCTCTTTCTTTCACTTAATTAGAAATAAGACTGAAGATCAATACGTTTCTGTACGTTTTGATACCACACATCCATAATGATAATTACCTCCATGAAGGAGGTTATGTTGTCGCCAGGGTTTGTCTGTTTGTCTGTTTGCAACATTACACAAAAACTACTGGATGGATTTACATGAAAATTACCAGAGGTGTGGTTTGGTCCAAGGAAGAAGCCATTACATTTTGGTACTGATCCGATCCAGATTGACGTCACAAAAAAAACCCATTTAAGTTTCTAATGGCAAATCCCAATCTTTTGCATCATCATGGGAATTGTAGTTTACTTGCAAACTCACGTCAACGTTTTTCAAGCCTATGTCATTACATTTCCCAGCTGCAATGCCAGCAGAGCAGTGCTCCACGTGGACAGACATGAGCGGAGACTCGACCATCCAATTGGAGTGGAAAAACACTGCCGTAACTGGGCTGCTTGGCGGAGGTCTGCGCTCTCGGAGTGCTTTTCTATTAAGGATTTTATTATTTTGAAACACATTTTGTAGTGAAAAAGCTTTGTCAATCTCAGGGCACATACTGTAAATATCCCCAATGTTTTTGTACACTTTAGACACTGTGTTTTAGAGTAGGAGTAAGAAAAATTAAACAATACTGGGTGTTTGTGACTTCAGTTTGTGTTGCCTGTGTATCAAACAGGTAGCAATATTGTTTAATATGTACTTGAATCATATTAAAGTTTATGATCCTAGAACTGCGGGTGTCTTTTTTACAGGAAAAATGATCCAGATACATATCTTGTATTGCAGTTGATAATAAATGAGATATGATTCTTGGTTCATACCCCCTAGCTGACCTGTGCTGTTGTTGGATCCCCAGACAACAGGTTCACTCCAGCCGCTCCAGAACTCTGACTGTCCACATTTGTCGGCAATTCTGCTCTGTACCTGCACCTCATACCTGCAGCTGCTGCAGGGCAGATTAATGCAGTAATTCTGTTTTTCAACACTGACTTTAGTTATCTGTGGACAGCAAAGGAAACAGAATAGCAAAGGCATAAAGTTAATGGAACAAGTCTTAAAAAGAAGAAAGATGAAAACTGAAATAAGACAGTGTTGCTTACATCCCACTCCTTATCATTGATCCTGTAGCGGACTTGGCTCTCCACACATTTCGTTGCAGTCTGGTTCCAGTACAGCCACAGGTTAGAGTCAGACTCAGTCTTGATAGTCACGTTGGTGGGTGGATTTAACCTGACTACAGATGACAAAAAAATCCTCTCAGTGATGGGGACTGCAGTGATTATGTGCCAAGTTAACCTGTCACACCAGTTGGACCGTTAAATATATTTCAGTAGTCCATCTGAAAGAGCCCACAGAAAGTGTTTGGGAGCGCAGAACCTTTCAAAAGCATATCTGTCTGGTGATTGGATGTTTATTCTGTCAATTACATTCATTACAGGCCAATCAGATGAAGAAGTAGTGCTACTGCTGCAGTGTGAAGGACAGAACATAAGCTACTCCGTTAAACAAACTCTCTCCAAACATGTCTGAAGTGGAGTGAAAATATGCTTTTATTGAGAAGTTTGTAAAGTTATTTGTTTTTAATTTAAAAAGAAATGTGGCCCAAATCTGATAAAACTGCTTCAAAGGACTCTGATTGGTCCGTGCTGCTTTGGGCTGTTCACAGTTGATTTAGATTGGACCTCAGCGAGATGGATCTATCTGATCATAAATCAAGCTGGTCCATCGGCACTGCAAGGTTAGCATTAGCAACTACTTATTACAACCCAGGTATAAAGCAGGATGGATCCATGCTTTCATGTTCTTTAGGCCAAAATCTGACCCTACAGTACTATCTGAATGTTGCAGCAGAAGTTGAGGCTGGTCAGACCTTTTGGCATTTTGGGCCTGAGAACTGCCACAGACCAGATAAACTCTCTTTTTCAGACCATTCTCAGTAAACCCAAGAGATAGTTGTGCTTGAAAATTCAAGCAGATCATCAGTTTTGAAATACTTCAACCATCCCATCTAGCTTTAACAACCATGCCACATTTCAAGTCACTTAAATCACCTTATTTTCCTTTTTTGATGCTCACTTTGAACACCGTCATCTCATCTTGACCATCTCTATCTGCCTGAATGCACTACTGCCATGTGATTGGCTGATCAGCTATTTACGTCATGGAGCAGTTGAAAGAGTGTTCCTAATGAAGTGACCAGTGAGTATATTTTCTCAGATAACGTCAGATTACAAGAGTGAAAATTAAAAATAAATCAACTGAATAAGAATCTCATCCCTTTAAAAAGTCTACTGCTCTAGACGGGGATACAATTTTAATACTGAACCACCAGGAAATGAGCATACCTTTATTCACGAGGTCATGTTTCTGTGACCGTTTTTTGTTGCAATCTACCAGCACGGTGTGAAATGTCAAGAACCTGTTTCGTTTCTCAAGGTATGGCTGGTTACATCCAATGTTTGTGCCATTTTCTGCCAGATAGCTGTTGCACTCAGTCTCCGGCTTCTCATTGTCAAACCTAAAAGGAAAACAAACAAACAAAGTAAGGGAAAAATAAACAGACTTGTCAACTTTCAATTTGATCACTGATCGTACAAACCATATGACCAAGCAAAGTGACAAAACAAAAATGTTTGTTCATGTTTAAATATGCTCTTTTTATTTTCCTCCAATTCCTGTGATAACATGTTATTTTTTTTTACATTCCCACAGATTGTTAAAGATTAACACGCTTACATAGTAAAACTAGCCTTGTGATCTCAAGATTATAAGGTAAATAAGTCAATATTTAAAGATGACACCAAAAGTATAACCAAAGAATCAATGCAAATTAAATGAACTAAAACATTTCTGTGTATCACTCTTTCTTTGTGGGCAAACATTCATGACCTGCTATAAACAGCTCCATGACCTGCTTTTGGGTGCTGACCCATCAGAGGGGCCTACACTGTTAAGTAAAACATTATAACATTTCTTGAGTTAAAATCTCAGCAGTTCAATCCTTAAATACCAACCAGGCGTAGAAGGTGTAATTGCTCTGTGGAGTACTGGGCTTGTTCCAGAAACACTGAACATATTCAAGATGGACCACCAAACAGTTCACATCTGCCAGTGACAACAGAGAGGGACAAACAGAAAATAGACCATCAGTGGTTAGTGTTGGATAAATGACTCAATAAATTTAAATAAATCACTTGTTACTCATTACTCATGGTGCAAAGTAATAGCACTACTTAACTTATCACTTAGTATCAAAAGTGTCTCATTACTTTACTTTTGAGCTCATTGTTTCTTTTCTCTCTTTCAAAACTAATCTACAACAGGTTTTGAACACCAAATGGCAATGTTCTTTGCATTTTTTATGTATACACACTCAAAATAAAGATAATATTTTTGAGTATTTGACAGTACAGCTCACTCTTTCCCTCTCATCCCCCTCGTTACATTGAACTTTTAGCTTGTCACTGAGCATACTGGTAAAAATGTCTTCAGCCCACAAAAGACAAAACTAACTTAGTGTTACTTTGATTAGAAAATAAAATATTGTTACTTCTTAAATCATAGCTCTCACTTTAAAAGTTACTCAAAACTGAATGTCATTACAGTCTTATTGAGAAGAAACTACCCAACACTGTCATTTATCAGAACTACTCATTCATATAAACCTTTACAGCCTGTAGACAGACTGACAGCAGTCTGTTCCTTTACAGACAGAAATAATCAGGAAGTGGCAGAGCATGACGTGAGGGAATTTACCAAAAATGAGTTCCACATAAAAAATTAGCCTTTACAATAACATGTTAAATATGATCATTGTACTTATTTTTTGTAGCTTCTTTATGATCAATGATGTGCTTGTGACAAATTAGTAAAAAATCATAAAAAAATCCCCAAATGATATAAGGGGATTCAGAAATTGAACAAGAAAATCAAGAAGTAGAACAAAGCTCTTTAAAGAATCAAATCTTACCATTAGTCAAAAGATTTAGAGCAGATTTAGCTGTCAATATTCTTACCAGGCAGTTGATAGGATCCCCAGACAACTGGCTCACTCCAGCCGCTCCAGAACTCTGACTGTCCACATTTGTCCGCAATTCTGCTCTGTACCTGCACCTCATACCTGCAGCTGCTGCAGGGCTGATTAATGTAGTAACTCTGCTTCTCAACACTGATTTTAATTGTCTGTGGACAGCAAAGGAAATAGAATAGCAAAGGCATAAAGTTAATGGAACAAGTCTTAAAAAGAAGAAAGATGAAAACTGAAATTAGACAGTGTTGCTTACATCCCACTCCTTATCATTGATCCTGTAGCGGACTTGGCTCTCCACACATTTCTTTGCAGTCTGGATCCAGTACAGCCACAGGTTAGAGTCAGACTCAGTCTTGATAGTCACGTTGGTGGGTGGATTTAACCTGACTACAGATGACAAAAAAATCCTCTCAGTGATGGGGACTGCAGTGATTATGTGCCAAGTTAACCTGTCACACCAGTTGGACCGTTAAATATATTTCAGTAGTCCATCTGAAAGAGCCCACAGAAAGTGTTTGGGAGCACAGAACCTTTCAAAAGCATATCTGTCTGGTGACTGGATGTTTAATCTGTCAATTACATTCATTACAGGCCAATCAGATGAAGAAGTAGTGCTACTGCTGCAGTGTGAAGGACAGAACGTAAGCTACTCCGTTAAACAAACTCTCTCCAAACATGTCTGAAGTGGAGTGAAAATATGCTTTTATTGAGAAGTTTGTAAAGTTATTTGTTTTTAATTTAAAAAGAAATGTGGCCCAAATCTGATAAAACTGCTTCAAAGGACTCTGATTGGTCCGTGCTGCTTTGGGCTGTTCACAGTTGATTTAGATTGGACCTCAGCGAGATGGATCTATCTGATCATAAATCAAGCTGGTCCATCTGCACTGCAAGGTTAGCATTAGTAACTACTTATTACAAACCAGGTATAAAGCAGGATGGACCCATGCGTTCATGTTCTTTAGGCCAAAATCTGACCTTACAGTACTATCTGAATGTTGCAGCAGAAGTTGAGGCTGGTCAGACCTTTTGGCATTTTGGGCCTGAGAACTGCCACAGACCAGATAAACTCTCTTTTTCAGACCATTCTCAGTAAATCCAAGAGATAGCTGTGCTTGAAAATTCAAGCAGATCATCAGTTTTGAAATACTTCAACCATCCCATCTAGCTTTAACAACCATGCCACATTTCAAGTCACTTAAATCACCTTATTTTTCTTTTTTGATGCTCACGTTGAACAACATCATCTCATCTTGACCATCTCTAATTGCCTAAATGCACTACTGCCATGTGATTGGCTGATCAGCTATTTACGTCATGGAGCAGTTGAAAGAGTGTTCCTAATGAAGTGACCAGTGAGTATATTTTCTCAGATAACGTCAGATTACAAGAGTGAAAATTAAAAATAAATCAACTGAATAAGAATCTCATCCCTTTAAAAAGTCTACTGCTCTAGACGGGGATACAATTTTAATACTGAACCACCAGGAAATGAGCATACCTTTATTCATGAGGTCATGTTCCTGTGACCGTTTTTTGTTGCCATCTACCAGCACGGTGTGAAATGTCAAGAACCTGTTGCGTTTGTCGACGTATGGCTGGTTACATCCAATGTTTGTGCCATTTTCTGCCAGATAGCTGTTGCACTCAGTCTCCGGCTTCTCATTGTCAAACCTAAAAGGAAAACAAACAAACAAAGTAAGGGAAAAATAAACAGACTTGTCAACTTTAGATTTGATCACTGATCGTACAAACCATATGACCAAGCAAAGTGACAAAACAAAAATGTTTGTTCATGTTTAAATATGCTCTTTTTATTTTCCTCCAATGATAACATGTTATTTTTTTTTTACATTCCCACAGATTGTTAAAGATTAACACACTTACATAGCAAAACTAACCTTGTGATCTCAAGATTATAAGGTAAATAAGTCAATATTTAAAGATGACACCAAAAATATAACCAAAGAATCAATGCAAATTAAATGAACTAAAACATTTCTGTGTATCACTTTTTCTTTGTGGGCAAACATTCATGACCTGCTATAAACAGCTCCATGACCTGCTTTTGGGTGCTGACCCATCAGAGGGGCCTACACTGTTAAGTAAAACATTATAAAATTTCTTGAGTTAAAATCTCAGCAGTTCAATCCTTAAATACCAACCAGGCGTAGAAGGTGTAATTGCTCTGTGGAGTACTGGGCTTGTTCCAGAAACACTGAACATATTCAAGATGGACCACCAAACAGTTCACATCTGCCAGTGACAACAGAGAGGGACAAACAGAAAATAGACCATCAGGGGTTAGTGTTGGATAAATGACTCAATAAATTTAAATAAATCACTTGTTACTCATTACTCATGGTGCAAAGTAATAGCACTACTTAACTTATCACTTAGTATCAAAAGTGTCTCATTACTTTACTTTTGAGCTCATTATTTCTTTTCTCTCTTTCAAAACTAATCTACAACAGGTTTTGAACACCAAATGGCAATGTTCTTTGCATTTTTTATGTGTACAAACTCAAAATAAAGATAATATTTTTGAGTATCTGACAGTACAGCTCACTTTTTCCCTCTCATCCCCCTCGTTACATTGAACTTTTAGCTTGTCACTGAGCATACTGGGAAAAATGGCTTCAGCCCACAAAAGACAAAACTAACTTAGCGTTACTTTGAATTGAAAATAAAATATTGTTACTTCTTAAATCAGGCATCAGCAAATGGCGGACCTCGGTCCGGATCCGGACCAAGTGATGGTTCTGTCCGGACCCGTGACCAATCTCTGATAAATTCACAGGAATAGATTTTAACTGAGTATTTCTTCCGACAAGTCGCGGATATACACCGGGCGCTGCTACTCCAGTTAACGCTAGAACCGGTACTGTGGTCTGATCACAAGCTGGTCATGCCATGAGTGTTCCTAAATATATGTTCTGTAAGTTTTCTGAAGGTTATACTGTTGTTTAATAAAGCACTAAAGAGGAACGAGACATGATTCATTTTGCGGAGGTGACTTTCCCTCTGCTATCGTGTTTACAGCACGAGCTGCAGCAGCCACAAGCAAACAGGAGGCAGAGACAAATAAATTGTACCTGTGCAAAAACATAAGACCCTTGTCACCTGCAAGCTTTGCGACTGACCTGTGTGGGAAATACTGATGAGGGCTGAGAGCTTTTGCACTGTGGTGGCGCTGCGCTGTCCACAGGCTGATCCTGCTCTTTTTCTAATTGTTTACTAATCGAGTTGATCATTTGTTCGTGTTATTTTCATTGTTGCAGCTCTACAGTTTTTAGAACTAGTTTATTTCCGAATGTTTTATATTTTGCAAGTTCTATCAACACTGTTCTGTTTATTTATTTATTAGCCTATTTGAGTGTGGGTTCATGCAATGTATGTAGCGCTGTTTGTGTGAGAGAAAGAGAGAGAAAGAGAGAGAGAGTTAAGGACAGAGAGCCAAAGAGAGAGAGAGAGCAAAATCTGAAACATGCGCAAATTAAATAGCTATTTATCTTCCTGTCACTTTCTTGTTACATCATTTTACAACAACACAGCAGAAAAGCAGTTACAGATGACAAATGGTTGTACTTTTAAGAGTTAATTTCTTGTATTATGAAGATGTTGACTTATTTTACTAGAAGTGTAGGTCTTCATTTTTTTTAGGCTGTGACCTCTTATTTAAGAACAAAGAAGAGGAGAAATATTTAGTCAGTGCTCTGTATGCACTTGTTTTTTCCTAAAAAAATTTTTTTTATTGTTTTCTGAAGATGTTGACTTTTTTACTTGATGTGTAGGCCTTCAATTCTTGGCTGGGACCTCTTTCATTTAAGAGAAAAAATGGTTTTGGCTCTGTTTGCACTTTTTTATTTATTATATTTCAGGTTTTTCTTTTTTAATCTGAAATAAAAGCCTTAATTAATTTGCCTAGGACTATTTTTATTTATGGTAAAGGAGCTAGCTGTGCACTCAATAAAACATATCCTGCATTAAAAATTGACAAAAAATATTGTTGAAACCATAAAAATGTGGACATAGGGGAAGGCTATAAGACACAATTTGGACTTCGGTTCGGACCTTTTATTGGTGGAAACTTTATTAACTGGACCCCGTCGACTTTTAATTGAATACCCCTGTCTTAAATCATAGCTCTCACTTTAAAAGTTTCTCAAAAATGAATGCTATTACAGTAATATTGAGAAGAAACTACCCAACACTGTCATTTACCAGAACTACTCATTCATATAAACCTTTACAGCCTGTAGACAGACTGACAGCAGTCTGTTCCTTCACAGACAGAAATAATCAGGAAGTGACAGAGCATGACGTGAGGGAATTTACCAAAAATGAGTTTCATATAAAAAATAAGCCTTTACAATGACATATTAAATATGATCATTGTAGTTATTTGTTACCTTCTTTCTAATCAACAATTTGCTTGTGAGAAATTAGAATAAAATCATAAAAAAATATCCAAGTGATAAAATAATTCATAAGTGGATTCAGAAAGTGAACAAGAAAATCAAGAAAAAGGAAAGAGCTCCTTAAAGAATCAAATCTTACCATTAGTCAAAAGATTTAGAGCAGATTTAGCTGTATATATTCTTACCAGGCAGTTGATGGGAAACAACATGTCCAATCAGACTCAACAGCAGCAACAGTAGAGTCGACATCGTGGCAAACTCAACAGAAACAGGATGAGCTGCTTCAAGTCTGAGTATCGATGAGTGCTACTTCTCATTTCCTCCTTTCTGTGCTTCTCTCTCCACTGCCATTGGCTGTTAACATACAACATTACAGCTAGAGAGCTAGATTAACTGGCCAAGGGGACAGCCACACAAAATCACAAAATGCATCACAGAGTTAAATCAGAAGGTACAATCATCCTGCCAGAGATTTTAACATTCAAATAACCTCCTATAAAAGTAACAAGATGAAAAATGATCTTTGTGGTTATATATATAATGTTAATTTATTCTGTACAGTGACACTAGGTTTGACTCAGGTCACCTGAATCTATCAGCTTTTGGCAGAGTAGGTCGAAACAGGGCTATTGTCATTCTCTTTCTTTTTTCCTAAACTTTTTGTGGTTAACATTTTTATTTCCATTTTTACATCAGTACAATAAAAAGTAAAACCCCTGCACCAAATTCAACATATATATATATATATATATATATATATATATATATATATATATATATATATATATATATATATATATGTATATATATGTATATATATATATATATATATACAAAAACAAAAATAAATAAATTACTACAGAAGAAGAAGCACTGTCATGTATTTATTCAATGACTAAAAACCTGCATCTCTCCACTATATGACCCTCTTTAGACCCCTTTAAAAATTAAAAAAAGTATTTTCCCCACTTTGCTTCATTTAGATCCAGTCTACCCAACTATTTATTAGACATTTTTAAAAATGCTGAAACTCATGCCATCTTCTTTGCCCACTCTTGAAAAGAGGATAGGCCTACCCTTCCATCCTCTGATAAGTATTCTTTTTTCCTAATCTTAATAACCAGGTCCCAGCAGCATCCTTGAAGAAAGGGCCATATTGTAACTGAGAGAATTCATATTTATTTCTTTGTTCCCTAAAGTTGCATATATTATTTGGCCCAGTTAATAGGCTCTGCCTGGAGAGTCACCCAACTTGGCACATTCATCAGAGGTGGAAAAATTAATCATACTTGTGATTGTGAGCACACTGATCTGTTGCAAACATAAACATAATGCATACCAAATTAAGCAGAATAAACCCAACTAAAAGATCAGGTCAGTCATTTTTAACTTCATTTAACACCAAGCAGATTAATGACCACATAAAGAAAGCTGTCCATAAATGGGCCACCTTGCCTGGATTTTTTGCATTTGCTGGTTAAATGGCTCAGAGGCACCCCTCCTGAAAAATATAGACCCAGCAGCATATTCAACCATGACTTTGACATATGTACACATGTAGACAAAATTGTTGGTACCCTTCTCTTAAAAAAAGAAAAACCTGCAATGGTCACTGAAATAACTCGAAGCTGACAAAAGTAATAATAGATAAGAATTTACTTTAAAAAAAAATAATGAAAATCAGACATTTTTTTTTAATTGTGGTTCAACATCATTTTGAAAAACAAAATAATGAAACTGGCCTGGGCAAAAATTATGGTACCCTTAACTTAATATTTTGTTGCACAACCACTGCATTCAGGGTATTTTAGTGCCCCTCAATGAGACTTCTGCACCTGTCCACAGGTATTTTGGCCCACTCCTCGTGAGCAAACTGCTCCAGCTGTCTCAGGTTTGAAGGGCGTCTTCTCCAGACTGCATGTTTCAGCTCCTTCCACAAATGTTCAATAGGATTTAGATCAGAGCTCATAGAAAGCCACTTCAGAACAGTCCAATGTCTTGTTCTGAGCCATTCTTGGGTGTTTTTAGCTGTGTGTTTTGGGTCATTATCCTGTGGGAGACCCATGACCTGTGACTGAGACCAAGCTTTCTGACACTGGGCAACACATTTCGCTCCAGAATGCCTTGATAGTCTTGAGATTTCATTGTACCGTGCACAGATTCAAGACACCCTGTGCCAGATGCAGCAAAGCAGCCCCAGAACATAACTGAGCCTCCTCCAAGTTTCACAGTAGGTACAGTGTTCTTTTCTTTTTTATGCTTCATTTTTGCATCTGTAAACACAGAGCTGATGTGACTTGCCAAAAAGCTCCAGTTTTGTCTCATCTGTCCAAAGGACATTCTCCCAGAAGCTTTGTGGCTTGTCAATATGCATTTTGGCAAAATCCAGTCTCACTTTTTATGATTTGCTTTCAACAGTGATGTCCTCCATTAAGTCCACTTTGGCTCAAACAGTGATGGGTGGTGCAATCTGATACTGTAATACCTTGACCTTGGAGTTCACCTCTAATCTCTTAGGAAGTTGTTCTGGGCTCTTTGGTTACCATTCATATTATCCGTCTCTTCAATTTGTCATCAGTTTTCCTCTTACAGCCACGTCCAGGGAGGTTGCCTACAGTCCTTTAAGTCGACCTTAAACTTCTGAATAACATGTGCAACTGTAGTCACAGGAACATCAAGCTGCTTGGAGATAGTCTTATAGCCTTTACCTTGAACATGCTTAATTTTCTGTCTAATCTCTTGAGACAGCTCTCTTCTTAGCTTTTTGTGGTCTGACTGATTTATTACAAGTTTGAAGACACCTGTGATGCTGATTACAGGACACACCTTAGTTTAACATGTCCCTATGGTCAAATCATTTTCAATCTTTTCTAGGGGTACCATGATTTTTGTCCAGGCCAGTTTCATTGTTTTGTCTTTCAAAATGATTCTGTTGAACCACAATTCAAAGCAATGCCTGATTTTCATTCGTTAATTTTCAGTAAATTTGTATTTATTATTACTTTTGTCAGTTCCAAGTTATTTCAGTGACCATTGTGCGTTTTTCTTTCTTTAACAGAAGGATACCAACAATTTTGTCCATGTGCGTATGTGTCATGCTAGGACCAACAAAAATACCCTTCTGGACCAACCCAACAACAAGTCCACCATTTTGGATATTTAGCAGGTAAAAATCTGGTGTTTTGTTGAAGAGGGAAACAGCTCTTACTGTCACAACCCCCTTTGTTTCTTCTTATAATTCTTGCTTTATTTTGAAAGCACTCACCCTTGTCTCTCCTTTCAGGTTTTGTTTCCACCCCTCGTCTCTTTCTGTGTCTCCCTGATTGTTGATTCCCTACACCTGTGTTCTGTCCCGCGTCACCTGTGTCTGATTACCTTGTGTGTGTATTTGTACCCCGCTTCCTCTCTGTCGTTGTACTCGTGTCTTCACTCTCCAGCATTCTCCTCGTGTGTCCCTTCGTGTACAGATCATGCTGAAGCATATTTTCTAACCATTTTGTATTGTGACACTTACCCTTTAACTGATTATGTTTATGCAGTTATTACACTGAATGAAAATGTTCATCATAAAGTGGTCATGCCTTTTTTTTATACCCTGTAGTGTGTTTAACCTGTCCCCGCTGCGTGATGAACACTTCTGTGAATTAATACCTAAGCCTTAAGACCTCTTCCTCTGCTACTCTGTGCGACAGCAGCAGCTTCCTAAAATGTCTAGATGTTATTTAAACCTGATTTAAGGCAGAATATGATCTCTTTAAGAATACATTGTGAATATTTCAACTTGTTTGGAGTGCAAAAGAAAAGGCAGATGAATATGATGCTTGCTTTTTGCTGCTGAAAAAGTGGGCCTTACTGTGGGTTTCCTGTCAGAGGAAACTCTTCAGCTTAAAGATAAAGAGAGGAAATCTACATCTCAAGTCTGAACAAAAACAAAAAGATGTTTTTACTGCCTATACTTTATATGTGGCCCCTACAGTGGTAGAAAGTAGCTATTTACATCCACTCACATCACTAAGAATTGTCTTGTAAATGTGTGCTCTGTTGAGCAGTTTTAAAAATGTGTAATGTATAATAAGCCTTTATTTCAGTATAAAGTGTTTCTGTTTTCTGTACTTCAAGTATCACTCATTACTGTGAAAAATGGCCAAAAGAGAAAACATATTATTTCTGCCTGTTGGATGACTTTTTTAGTTCATATCACAACACAAATGTCAGGAGGACATTGTGAGAGAATGAGTGCACATTGCATCCAAAATTTGCTGTTGCACTGTAATTTACATTTTTTTTTTTAATCTCCACTCCCTCATAAAGTAAAGAATATTTATAGACCAGTAATTATCAGTGTACTCAATGAAATTTGAATCAAAGAAACTTTTTTTAATATTCCTGCATGTATCGATATATCAGCCTAATATATATTGATTATATTAATTCACACTTTTTGTTGTGGAAGATTTGACAAAGAAAAAAGTACAAGACTCAACCCTTTGCCTACCCCTCCTGATTTACAACCTCCCCCACATTTCCTTTCAACAGAAATACAACAAAAATTTGAAAGAAGAGGCAAAGCTTGAAGCAAGAAATACGAAAATGTTCACTATTCATTTTAGTAGTGTCTGTCATTTCATGTACATACAGGCACAAGGCTTTTATTTATTTATTTATTGTTTTTTTTTTTGAGCATGAGTAGTTTTATGCGAGTTGATGATTGGTAAAAATAGTGCAACTCTCTGTGTTTCTGTATGCTAGCACTTTTCCTCACTTATTTTTCACTTCTCTGCAGATGTGTTGACACCCAACATAAGCTAAAGCACATAAATGAAAGGGCCTCCATGACAGCCTCTCTGTTCATGGCTATTTTTTTTAACTGATTCTGTGAAACTATCTGATGACCTATTTTGTATGCCTTAATCACATTTTTCTGCTGTTGACTTATCATATTTGAGTGTGACTGGCCCATACCAATCATACTTATGTGGCTGGAGATTAAGACTTTTTTTCAGGTAAAAAGAGCAAAATTTTAACAATACAAGTCATTTTTATTTAAAAAAAACTCACGATATGGCCACTAGTGCTCAGGTGTAGGATCATTATCCCTCTTTGCTGTATCCATCAAGCTGAACTGAAACTGAAGTGCTGACTGGAATCACTTAGGCATCTATTCCTCTGCTCTACTATGGAGACACATGTGGGGAACAATTATGACAACACCGTGACAAACCATTCAAAATCAGTTAAATGTATTTTGGATCAGATAACACAACAAAATATACAAGCTGATTGAAAGTAACAGGAATATTTGTGTAAAAAAAAAAAAAAAAGAAAAAAAAAGTGCAGATACTCTAAACTGCACTAAGCATATTAATAAAGTAATTTTACCTTGTACTGTCCACCACTGAATATGTCTTAAAATGAATTCCAAAACATGTCTTCAATGATCACAAAGGTCACATTTCAGAGCTGAGTTTGTTGACAATATTAAATGTGGAAAATTTACAATAAGTTGTAATAAATTTATATCTTTATCTTAATTTATATATTTCTACAATCCTCTTTAATGACTTAATTCACATCAGGGCCAATTTACTCTCAGTTTTCTTCAATATTATCCAGATAAATAAATATTATCATGTATCAATACAGCTGCTGGCATTTTCACATGACACATATTTTTGCAGGCCAGATATGGTCTGAAATAATTTGTATCCCCCTGTAATTTAGGATAGAAGTGAGCTAGTCCATTCAAAGTCTCCAATATTATCAGGCTTGATCAGACATGACCACAAAATAAATGTTATGATGGTAGTTAATGATTTGACCCTTCTGAAGGAGGGGTACAGATTTTTGCAGGCCAGATATGGTCTGAAATAATTTGTATCCCCCCTTGTATCTTAGGATCAAATAGAGTTTACCTGTGCAAACTCTCCATTGTTTTAGGTTTTACTAGAAATGACCATGAAATGACCATAAAAATAGTTCTGAGGTCATGGTTTGACATGGTCAAGCAGGAAGAGGGACACAGTTTTAGCAGGTTAAAAAATATGGTTGTAATTATTTGCATCCACTTCAATAATTTTTCTGTGAGCCTAAATTGAACTGTGGTTATTCTGCATATTCTGATGAAAAAAAAAAACATCGCAAATGAAACATAGCTAATGAACTGCACCAATGTTATTGTTTTTTTGTTTTTTTTTTCATTTTTCATTTCCAGAGGTGGTAAAAATGCACATCAAACGGTTGCCAGGTTTTAATATGCAAAGATAACGTGGAATTAGAAATATTATTGATAAGGCTGTCTTCAATTTCTAATGAGTAACATTTCAAGTGAATAATAAAGTCGTAATAGTGAGAGTAATATACTAAAATGGAGCAGTGATATTATTATTTTTATTATTATTATTATTATTATTATTATTATTACCATTGCGCTGGCAGAGCTTTAAAGTTAGGGTTCAAACTGTGTCTCAAAAAATACAATTGTTTATAAGCTTGTGTTTGGATTCGTCTTACTTTTAGGTCGAGTCCTCCGGTTTTTCATGGATACGTGCTATTATTTTGAAAGTGTGGATACAACTTCCGGATGATCGTACATTGCAGTAGCAGGCTAATCGAAGAAAAAGTATCCCAAAGAGCAGTCAAAGCTCAGCGTATGAGCATGGTATGAAGAGAGATAAAGCATTACTTGTGAAGAGTATAGATCCTTTGGAAGATCTTTTCTTCACGGTGCTACACAGTGTAATAAATGACGACAGCTTTCGACAACTTCAAGAATTTCAAACAACGGACTTGTTTATTTTGGTAGATACATTTTGTACTCTTAAACAAAACAAAACAGAAATAAGATAACACTTACTCATCCATACAACAATCTGCATAATAGTATTTGCCATTTTATAGCGTGAAATTCCATCCTTATAGCGCTTGGCGTGCGCGCTCCCGTGGACAGGGGATACACTTCCTATCACACGACTTCCGAGATCAACTGAACACATCAAAATTTACCACCGAAGGAGGCGTTCCCAACAACTCGGACAACTCGCTCCATGAGTCACTGAAGCAGAACTCAAATTTTAAACTTATTGCCGCCTGCACCACGCCAAAGATTCATCACATACTTTTACTACTTAAAGTTGAAATACTGTTTATTGAGAGTGATACTTTAGAAGCTCTGATTTTTTTTTTAATTCTCCATGAAGGGTCACTGTTTGGTCCTTCGAAGGCTTTTATTTTGAAACCGGAAGTCTCGTTGTTTTGGTAACGGCTGCGGAAGAAGCTGTCACTGCTCCCCTGCTCTATCCGATCCCTCGTTTCCCATCAAATCCCATCCAAATTTAGACGACAAATGTAAGCGTCTCACAGAAAACCACGATGGGATCCATACTGAGACGCTTCCCTGGTGTTATGCCGTCGAGAGCTGTCCCTCTCTTGTCCTTTTTGTTGACATTACTGCTTATCGGGAGCCAAGGCGAGAGCAATGAGATGGACAACGTCGCAACAGAGAGGCTGGCTGAGGAGAGCCACCGACAGGACAGTGCCAATCTGCTCATATTTATAATGCTCTTAACACTCACTATTCTGACCATATGGCTGTTCAAACACCGGAGGTTCAGGTTCCTCCATGAAACGGGGCTCGCTATGATTTACGGTAAGACTACAAATGCTAGCTAACAGTTACATCCATGTAGCCGTCGATGCTAACTACATGACTGTGATGCTGCAGAGCATTAAGCCCAAAACTTCTGGATTTATTTGACTGAAAATCAGGAGGTGTTAGGGAGGAACTATGTGAAATACATTAAAAATTAAACTGTTGTTGTTTATATAAGGTTGGTTGTATTAGACAAAATTAAGTATTTGTACAAAATGCAGTGTAAATTGGTTGCAGTGTGATTTTCAAAATTCTCTTTTATTGTCGTTTAGTAGAAGATGTAGTCTGTCAACATTAAATTATCAGCTGAATAAAGGAAAACATCAATATATGGTTAGAAATAAAAATATAACACTCCTGGTTCTGTCAGCCAGGGCAGGGTGGTAGAGCTGGGCAATTAATGAAGTTTTTAATTTCATTTACAATTACTGCCTCCCACACTTATAAGCAGTCGAGGTTAAAAGATTACTGTATGGAACGAGATTAATGTTTTTGTTTCTTGTTTTTCCAGAATTAACATTATTTTAATTGTTGTTGTTGTTTTTTAACATATTTTTCCAAAATGAAAGTGTTAATAGAATTATGTTCATTGATAAATATTGTGGAAATCTTCTAAAAACATGTTTAGAACAGAATATGGTATTGTTACTGGACATATATTTTGAATAGGAATATGTATTCACATTTTCATGCCTAAATTTCACTGGGCTTCACTAAGAAGTCTGAAATTAATTAAGCAGAACAACCAACCACTATAACTATTTTTTTTATCTGCTCAGGAATTCAAGTAAATAATTACTGTTGTTGTAAAACTGTAAATGTGAAAATCCATGGGTAAAAACAATAACTGGAAAGCACTCGAAGAGTACAAACCTCCGCCAAGGTAGCTCATATATTGCTGTTACATGTATAAGCAATAGTTCCATGATAAAGTTACCATCATAATATGATTCATGATCCTGAAAACCCACACCTAGCAGTCAGAATCATGTTAATATCGTTATTAGTTGGACAGTTGTTGAGCAAAAACGATTGTTCACTAATGGCGGTTAGCTGGATCACTATCAAAATCTAATCATTTTTAAGTTGGGCTATATTGTTTTTTTTTATCTTGCCAACAAACAACAGACATACTATTTCTGTTTAGAGATGGGAATTGGTAAGATGTTATTGATACCAGTGCCATTACCGATTCTGCTTATCGATGCAATTCTCTAATGATTCCTTTATCAATTACTGCTGATTTTCTGTGTGAAAAAGTTGATAACGATGTCAAACACGTCACTGACATTCAGTGCTGTGCTGCATAGATAAATGCTTCTGCACATTTTATTTGAGTTTCCACCCACTAAATGTGTAGTAAGCATCATTATGTGGGCAATTAAACCACAATTTTGAGCATTTCTGCCCCATGTCTGCCATGATTTTTGTCGTCTTTGTTATATTTCTGCTGGCTGCCTCAAGTGAGAGCCTGACATCCTTGATCTGCAAGGCATGCAGAACAAATTGGAAGAAACTGATAAGGGAACTGATGAGCAACAAGACTAATGATATTGACTTCTTGAGGCAGTTGTGAGTGATTCTCTACTGGAATCAGTTTTTTAATTCTCATCCTTATTTCAGTTTAAGATCCTCTACATACTGGTGTACAGAAACACAAAAAATGATTTTGGTAATCACCAATGATGTTAATTTAGGAAAGCTGTAGTATAAACATGACATTGAGTGGTGGCCTAATACATTTGTTGAGCACTGTAAATGGCTCTGCTCAGAACCACAATAGCTTAATTTTATATCTTACAAGCAGAGGCATTTGGTTTAAATGTACACAGTTGTTCCCTCTGTTTGTATTCGTGGCTGATGCATCATCTGTAAGTATCTGCAGAAATGTTCATTTTTTTGTCAGTTCCACTTAAATTAAAGCATTTATTAACTGATGCAAAGATTATGCAGATATATTGCATCCCTGTCTGTCAGCTTAAAGGTAACAGTAGAACGAATGATGAAAATAATTGGAAATACTGAAATATATCTCTTATCCTCACGAAGTCATGCACTGCACCTCTGACATTTACAATGTGAAGGGAGAAACTGCCTGATTATCAACGTGCTAATTTGAGGATATGGCACACAGATGATTAAATTAGGTGCCTTAAATAGGACCTGAGCACAAAGCGCTGCGGATGGAATCAAATCATGATGTTGTTTATTCTTTTTTTAATCATCTCTGTGAAGCACTTAATAAAATGTTTTATTAAGAAGCCTTGTCTTACTTTTCTGACTTTTCCTTTATTTGCTCTCCTGAAGGCCTGCTGGTTGGTGTGATTCTGCGCTTTGGGGTCCATGTGCCTCAGAGCGTGAGTGACGTGCTCCTTAGTTGTGCCGTTAATGCCAGCCCTGCCACATTGCTGGTCAATGTCAGCGGGCGATTCTACGAATACACACTGAAGGGGGAGGTCAGCCGGGGAAAAGGTCACCAAGTCCAGGACGATGAAATGCTTAGAAAGGTAAGCATTCGCACTAATTATATCTATTCCTTGAGCTAGTTATTACCAATTTTCAGCTGGAATTGATTTTTGATTCCCATCCTTCATAAGCAACTAAACGAATAATCTCTTTCCCCACATACATGAAACTCTACTACTAAGTACTACTTGTTAATAATATTTTGGATCTCACAGAGCCACTTTCTGTGCACAAACACAACATACCATGGAAACAGCAATAGGTAAACATCACTCCTCATCTCTACAGCAGATCATCACAGGACTCAACAACATGGACTGATTCAAAAACTTAAGTTCCCAGAATTTAGTCCTGCTCATTCAAGAAGAAGGATGTATCCTTTTAGAGCTGCTGTCTGCTTTTCCACATTGCTGACAGTTTCTATGCAGACACTTCTACAAATGTTGCATTGTAGTTTGTTACCATGCTATTTGATGTCCTCTATGGTCCATCCAAGACAACGGCAAGCATTAAAAGCCCCTCCTTTGTGCACAGAGTTTTTTTTACACTTAACATTGTATCACATCAGTGTTGATTTTGTTGAATAATTAATTTCGTCATAGTTTTCGTCAACAACCTAGACAGTAACTAATAAAAACAAGTGCACATGGACAAAAACTAAAACTAAATTAACTGACATTTTCATCAACAAATAAAAACTAGACTAAAATGTTTGACAGAGACTTAATCCAATCAGACCTAATTTGGTCATGTAGAAAGTAGGAACAAGTTAAGAATATATCCAATCACAGCTACTTTGGTTGTGTGGAAAGGTGGGATGAGTTAAGAGGGACATCCAATCACAGCTGCCTTAGCTTGGTGGTGGTGGGATAAATTGGGAAGTGATCCAATCAGAGCTACTCTCTTTATGAATTGATATATTCATGTAGAGCAGGTTCACTGTTTGTTGTCAATACTGGTATTGTAACTGAGATGCTCTGCCAGGTAGCCTTAATAAAGGTGACTGCATTTCACACAAAAGTTCCATTTGTTTCTGTTCATTTATACATTCAAAGTTTACTAATAATTATTAAAGGTTTACTAGATGTTTCATTTTATACAAGTGTTAAACATGACTTCAGAAATTCAAGGAAACATAAAAAGTGCCTTACACTTTACACTTCATATTTCATTCGACTAAATTTACAGTAGATTTTGTCAACTAAAATGTTGTGAAATTTCATCAACTAAAACTAGACTAAAATTCAAACAATTTAGATGACTAAATTATGACTAAAACCAAAAGATATTTTAGGTAAAAGACTAAATTAAAATAGTGCTGTCAAAATTAACACTATCACATGTCCCACAATGATAAATATGCTGATCTGCATAATCTAACATAGTACGTTTTATCTCTGCTATTTATCTTCAGTGAGTGGTTTTGCGGGTAAATTATCCTTCCAGCTTTCTTCCCTAATGCACAGCGAGACTTTTCATCATAGCAATAGTGGCTGTGATGGAATGATGTAAATCCAGCCCAGGCCTTTTGTGGATCTCGGCCTTCTTTCCCCTGTCCTACTCTTCTGCTGTGTTGAAGGGAAACTAATGTAACAATGTGCCTTTTTTGGGTAGAGTTCCTGATTCTTTTAAGATATTTTTAGGATTGCCTCTGTAAAAGCAGCTACAGTTGGTGAACCTTTACAAAAGAGCTCAGTATATAAACAATAAAAATTGTATGCCAGTAAATACCTCGATGGCTCTCTTTTTGTACTAAATACTTATTAACATGTTTGATTTTACTGCTGTCTAGGTCACATTTGACCCTGAAGTGTTTTTCAACATTTTGCTGCCTCCAATCATCTTCCATGCTGGGTATAGCCTCAAAAGGGTAAGAAGGTCGAACTAATAATACACAAATTCTGTCAAAAACAATTCAGACACTATATTGAGGTATTTGATAATGGTTTTCTTAATGTTTGTGAATGTTGTTCTTCCAAACTGTTAGGACTGTATATCTGCTTTAATTTATCTGTATCCTTGTCTGCCACAGAGACATTTCTTCAGGAACATTGGCTCGATCCTGGCTTATGCATTTATGGGCACAGTTATATCATGCTTTGTTATAGGGTATGTCTTTGCCTCATACCATTTGAATATATATGAATACCAAGTTTAATCCTCTTCACAAGTCACACTGATCTTTCTTTTCCCCCAGGCTCATTATGTACGGCTTTGTATCCTTCATGAAAGTTGTGGGCCAGCTTGGTGGTGATTTTTATTTTACTGACTGCCTCTTCTTTGGAGCCATTGTGTCAGCGACAGACCCAGGTTGATAGTATTAAAAATTACATTACCTAGATTAACAGATCAGTTTGACTCCTTTTTCCTTCCAGTTATTGGATGGTCTGTCTCTCTCTCTCTGTGGAGGTTTTGTTTAGCTCCTAATATTTTTTTGCCCTTTACCTTGCAGTGACAGTATTAGCTATCTTCAATGAGCTGAAGGTAGATGTGGACTTGTATGCTTTACTCTTTGGAGAGAGTGTCCTAAATGATGCTGTGGCCATTGTCCTCTCTTCGTAAGTATCCCCAACTATGCTCTGTTAAATCATACACAAAGTTCACACCCCAATACTACGTACTTTTCAAGAGTTAAAGTTTGTATTGGTATAGGCCGCTAAAAACCTGATTGGTATCAGCTGGTCACACTTACATGTGATCTGTGAACGGTAAATAACACTAAAAGCATGATCAGGGTATCCCTGTTGTTAACTTTTCTCAACTAGAAGCAGTCCTTGATCCCTTCCTCACATGTATAGTGATGTTAAAAGAAGTAAAATGTTCTCTTTATCATTCAGCTTTCATTTAACTCCTTAAAGCCTATTGTATCATATTTGATACATATTTTTATGATACCTCTATCTAATCAATATGATCAACAGATTACAAAAAAACCCCATCTGAATACAATCAGAGAAATGATAAAAATGTCCTCAAGTTGAATATCAGTTGCCAAAAACACCTCATGTATCAAATGAGATACAGAAAAAATATATATGTTACATTTTATGGAAATTTAGATTTTTTGGGGGGATTTCAGCAGAAAGTGAAATAAACACTTCAGCTCTAAAAAAAATAGAATTTTCTGGCTGTAATTTGTGTTTTCAGGCTTTAAAGGGTTAAATGTTTAAATGCCACTGTAATAATGGCAGCTAGCCCTCTTCTGGTTTTGCTGGAATACTAGAAAATTAGAAAGTAAAAGGATATCTGTTTTGTCTGGATGCTTTACATAAGAAATAAAATAAAATAAAAATAAATAAATAAAAAGCAGAAAATTGAGTACAATGGAAAATACAAGACCCCACCCACCCTCCCATTTCACATACAGTGCACACACTTATGCAGACACACAAGGACAATAAGAGGAGATTCGAACAGAAAACAGAATTAGAGGACTGAGGAAACGCTATCTTGAATGAAAAATTAGGAAACACATGGGCTTGGACTAAAATGACAATGAAAAATCATGAGAAGAAATTACATAAAAATACTATAGGGAAAAATACATACATAAATAATTAAAATAAAATTTAAAATAGTATAGTAAAATGAGATTGCCAAACACCAAGTGCGTAATAAAATCTGCTAAAGTAGGATAATGAAAAGAAAATCGATTAACACAGAATAAAATTTCGAACAATAAATCTGAACTGAAATGGATAAATAAAACAGATTAAGAGGATTAAAATAAATAAAAAGACAAGAAGAAATCATAATAAAAAATAATCAGCTAAAAGCCAGACTAAAAAGGTAGGTCTTGAGTTTGCTTTTAAAAATACAACAGTAGGTGCTGCCCTCAGGTCTTCAGGTAGACAGTTCCACAGACGAGGGCCATAATATTGAAATGAAGATTCACTGTATGTTTTAATTCTAACTTTGGGTACTAAGACCACTACCTGAAGACATGAGGGCTCTACTTGGTTCATAGGGTAAAAGCAAATCGGATAAATAAGAAGAATAATAAGAATGCAAGACCATTAAGAGATTTATTAACTAATAAAAGAACCTTAAAATCAATTCTAAATTATACAGGAAGCCAATGCAGAGACTTTAAAATTGAGTTTTTAATGACACATAACTTCTGAAATGTTCATACTCGCATGTGAGTTTTAAAAATATGAATCTGTCCTTCTGTCCCAATTTCCGTGTCATTATCCTACACTGTGAGAAGTGTTGTTGTGACAAAATAAGCTTTTTGTGGTGTCAATAATCATACTAACATCAGACCCTGTCATTTCACTGCCTGCCTTCCTTCACCTATGTGTGTCATTGGTCGCCTACCTGTACGTATGTATGCATGCAGTGTTCTCCTCCGCTTAGAGAAGGACAATAGGCGGGCGGCTGGAGCTGTGCTCTCCCAAAGAGATCATGGTCCAGCCTTCCCTGAGGGGTTGGAGGAATGGCAGGGAGAAAACCAGACATTTGCTGCTCGGTGGGTGGGTGGGTGTGTGAGAGTACTGATAGTAGAATTAAAACCTGAACACATCAATATGAAGCAGATCTTTAAATCTAAAAGTAGTTTTAAACCCTCTGCTATCAGAATGCCCTCCCTTTCACCCAGCTGTAACTGCATCTGCTAAATGCCTGCCCCATGTATTATTTTCTGTTTTCTTTATGCTCCATAGCAGTGGTTCCCAACCTTGTCTTTAGAGCTCACCCAGCTTGTATCAGTGAAATGCTGGGCACCCCAGGGACCACATGAAACACATGTAGTGCTGTTAAAATAAATATTAGCTGAATTGCTGAGAGGTGTTGACATCAGATGTTTTTGAATGGGGAAACTATTTTAAACCCTTTTATCTACACCTTTAACACACTGAATATACTTTTTATTAAGTGTTTGTCATTACTTAAGTTAATAGGTGTAAGTTGAATTTTACAAACTCAGGGCAGAATAGCTTCCCCGTTGAAGGTCTTTGCTCCCTAAGTTGGGACCCAATGCTTTAGAGACCTTTCAAATGACTTGAAAAGTCTAATTGGGCCTTTTACTTCAAATCAGTATGTTTTGTATTAATGCCATTTGTGAAGTACTCCCATAGAGTGTCACTTCCTCATGTATTGACAGTATTATTGTTTTAATTACGGTACTTTCTCATTCATTATCACCAAAATGATGTTGAAAGAGCCAAGGTAAATTAAAACAAAATATGCAAACTGTAGCGTCCTACCCTCTAATGATTGTAAACCAACTCCAGTGCATGTGTGTGACATCTTTGCTGTCATTTTATGAGCCCTAAGCTGTTTGTTTGTTATTCCTTTGAACTTGTAAAAAATCGTATTGACCAGTTTCCCCTCCTATTATCATTTGTTGTTGCCTTTTTCCTTTTTCTATGTACTGTAAATTAATTTTTTTGTCTCTCCATCCACACTCCAGCTCCATTGTGGCATACCAGCCTGCTGGAGACAACAGTCACAGCTTTGAGGCGATGGCCTTATTAAAATCCTTTGGCATCTTCCTGGGTGTCTTCAGTGGATCCTTTGCTCTTGGTGTTGCCACTGGAGTCATGACAGCTCTCATATCCTTTAATTGTAATTAACGTGTGCGTAAGCAACAGTCTGAAATAAACAGAAGTATTCTAATAAAAGGATAGGTGCTCAGTGAAGAGACCGCTAACCTCCCTGATGCACTACTGGTAAGATACATTTTCTACCGCATGGCCCTCCATTGTCTACTATGTAGATTAAAGGGTATCTAAACTTTTTTTATTGTAGGCCAAGCACAAAAAAATGCTTGACTGGGCCACTGTGATTTACCTACCATCAGTGTACTAGTTGGTAAAACAAATAAAATGTAGCATAAGATATGCTTGATTATTAAAAATACTTCAGAAAAAAAGCCTATATCATGGCTTCCCATTAAAAAAACAAGCAATAGTTAACGATTGTAAAGTATTTTGGGGTGGCCAATCAGATCTCAGTGGTTGGCCCTGGCTGAGTATGACCCTCCAAGCAAGAGAGAGGAGAGGCAGACGTATCATCTTCACGTTCAGACTCAAAACAAGAGCTACCTGCTCTGTACTGACAACATTTATAGTATTGCTGGTGATTGAACCTGATGAACACAATATTCTTTGTAAATCTGACCTAAGATAGAGAAGACAGTGAGGAGAATGTGGGCAATTTATGCTACTATGTAAGGCTGCTTAAGTTTGTCTTTATTCATCAGTCAAGCTTCAAGTTCTATGGTGGGCCAAATTTCCATTACTTTTATAACTTGCTGTGGGCCCACTGAAGGTGGTCTGTGGGCCCAGGCTTTAGGCTGGACACCCCTAATGTAGACCAATGGCAGTAAGAGCCAGGACATCACTGGGGTTATCAAGTGGGAACCTCCTGCCTCCTGTGTTGCGACCAGTTAGTCCGACAACACCTCCAAGAGGTTACAGTGACCTCTGGTGTCCTGAAGCCTGCTAACTCACATTATTTCCTATTGTTCTATTGTTCTATTGTCTTGTCACATAGCCATCACAGTCCAAACAGCATCACACCTTCAACAGACCCAGGCTCTGTACCTGCAAGCTCCAGGCCGTGACAATGCTGACACAACATACCCGAGCCAGTGGCCCCATAAATACCAACACAAAACTAGAAAAGCACTCCGAGAGCGCAGACCTCCGCCAAGCAGCTCAGTCGTGCCGATCTACCAGGCTATTGTCAACTGTTGTGTTAGCAGAAGTCCTCCGCTGGTATTGCAAAGGAAGCTGGGGAATGTAGTGACATAGACCTGAAAAACATTGACATCAGTGCAAATAAACTACAATTCCCATAATGACGTAAGTGAATGGGATTTTCCATTATAAACTTCAATGTTTTTTTTTACGTCAGTCTGGATTGGATCAGCTCCAAAATGTAATGGCTTCTTCCCTGGACATAACCACACCTCTGGTAAAATTTTCATGTAAATCCATCCAGTAGTTTTTGCGTAATCTTGCTAACAGACAAACAAACAAAAAACAGACAGACCCTGGTGAAAACATAACCTCCTTGACGGAGGTAAAGCAGCAATTCAACTGCAAAGATAACACAATAGAAATTAGACAGAGAAAATTAGAGACAGCCTCGAAAGAGGACAGGAAAGCAGGCCCTGGGAGATGAGGTGGACTAGGGCTAGCGCTCACCTGCTTACTAAGCTTTTGCTCTACCTCCATCTACCACTAGATGGAGGAAATCTGTGGGGTTTTTATTTATTATTTACCTCCAAACTAGCTGATTAGTTCTGAATGCCTCATCTGACATCTCCCTCAGTATCTTCTGTACAGTCTTCCGTTAGGATGAATTCTATATATTATTTTGGTTTTTCACGTATCATTTAGGTCATGGACCCATTCATGTAATTATCTTTAGATTTCCATGTATCAATCTATGTATCCATGTATATACATATGAATCCATGCTTCCAAGTGTGTCTTCACACAGACAGACAGTGTTTGGCACTCAGCCACAAGTACCCTGACCACATAAACATGTCTTAAGTTTCCCTGTGACCATATTCAGAGCACCGTATGGAGTTTCACCTGCCATGTTTGGAACGTCTGAAAGCATGTAAGCCTAATGACAATATTCTCTGAGAGCCTCACACACACTCGGACCCCCACTGACAGGCTCACAGGCAATGACACTCACACACACCATGACACACTAGTCAGCATCCACTTGCATCCATGTCTATGTCTCTTTGAACCAGCCATGTAATAAACTAAGATAATCCCCAGTCTGGTATTAAGAATCGTTCATTAATGAAAACATCTTGATATCATCTGCCTTTGCAGTGTCAGCTCTTAAAGTAATGAAATTGCTGATCTTGCTGTGAACCCTCAACACCTCACTGGACAAACCCTCGCTTTCCATCCTGAGTGTTCGGCAAGCGCCAGGATAAAACTGCAGAATAAAGCGACATGATATAGACTTGTGCTTTTTGACTTATCATATCTGATCACACATTTAATAGGTTGGTTCAAGCTTTACTTGAATCAGTCTTTGAAGCTAGTGTTTCTGTCTTGATAAACAGCTTGTTTGATTTTTTTGGCCTGAATAGGATAATTCTTACTTGTCCCATAAAGCTGTGGGCCTTAATAGGTAGGTCAAAACCCAAAATAGTTGCAAAGGTGGTCCTGAAAAAAATGTATGAAAACCACGGTAACCAGTTACATAACTAAAATTTAGTCTCTCACAGCACATGCACATGTTTGGTTTATGTCAGGCTGCTAATCAAATACTCAATGTCTGAGAGGCTTTTTTTATGCACTGACATTTTGGTTTGGTTTTACTGCAGTGTCTTTTTAATGTTGAAGCTGTTATGTTTGAATGCTTTTGGTTATTCATTCTCAGAAAAATGGGTCGATGATCTTCATCAGGAAGTTGGTCGCAGGTTTATGGGTACATGTTTCTGCTGTGATGCTTGAGGCCTGGTGAGAAGTGGTCATGCCCTTCCCTTTTTTGCCTCCTTGACTTTCTCTTTTTTTTTTTTTCACGTGACCAAGTTCACAAAGCTGAGGGACTTCCCTTTGCTTGAGACTGCTTTGTTTTTCCTCATGTCCTGGAGCACCTTTTTATTGGCTGAGGCCTGCGGATTCACAGGTACACCAACAGAGCTGACCCTTCACTACCAGTATGTACATTACATTGACTCCCTCCTCTCCCCATTAATGTCTTTGCTTCATCTTCATTGTAAGGGCAAAACATCTTGGTATTTATCTTGTGCTTTTAATATGCTGCCTGAACACTGCTACAGAATAAACTTTTGACCAAGGCAACAATAACAGTCAGACAGCAAGGGTTTCTGGGATTGTTTTACTAGAAATTACACAACTTTGTTAGTTGTTGTACTTGGTAAGTGAATCACTTTATTGTAGTTTTTGGTGTCTTTGTGATATTTTCATGTGAGAACAAATCATTTACTCTCTTATGTTCACATTTCAAATACTATTGACAGTAAAATACTGTTGATTGTGTTGTGAATTTTAAGCATTAATGATGTTTCTTTTTGTTTTTTTACTCAGGCGTGGTGGCTGTGCTGTTCTGTGGAATTACTCAGGCTCACTACACATTCAATAATCTGTCTCCTGAGTCTCAAGACAGGACCAAACAGGTGACAAACTTACAAGTTAATTGATTGATTATTGTGTTGTAGAAAGTATCACATCACATCTGCCATCTATACTCTTTCACAGCTGTCCATTTTTAAAAAGATAACACTGCTTTGACTTAACTGAAATGACAGATTGGTAACCAGATCAGCAGAAATGTCCCACACAAAGTTACTCAGAAGAGAGGATGTTGTGACATTTCTGTGCTTCTATAGAAACTGTGCAAACATGAGTCGTGATTTCTGAGAAATCGACAAAAACCACTGTCATGTGCAGAAATTACACAGATGTAGAGCTGGTAGCCTTAGCTATAGCTGCACAAAACATCAAACATGTTGTATGGTTACTGTTTACAGGCCACAGAAGCAATGACTTTTGACTTTTGAGGCCATAGCTATGGGTAGAGAGTGAAATAATATAATTAGAGGTTCAGTCAGGGGGAATTCATTGACAGGTGGTTTACAGACCTGCAGCTCCATTTTTTTGTTCAGATTCAGTGAGAAAAACACAACACTACAAACTTGCATATTTGCTTTGGCTGGTTACATGATCACACATCTTTATTTTGAAGCAGACTAAATCACACAAAACAGCAGGCTGGCCGTAAGTCATTATGTCACAGACAGTGATGTTATGACTACAAGTCACTCTCTGCATTACAGGACAAAAGTTAGAAGACCGAGCTATGCCCAGAATGAGTTGTTTAATAGAGGTGGTCAAATATCTTACCAGCGATTATACAGATTAAGACATTTGCCATTGTGTGTGAAATGCCTTATGTGTCATTGTAAGCAGACTAGGTGCATGAAGAAGGGCTTTTAATGCTCACTGGTGTCTACAGCAGACTACAGAGGACATTACATTAAATAGCATGATAACTTATTACAACTCAACACCTGTAGAAGAACTTTAGGAGGCTGGCCGGAGAGATTCAGGATGAAACATTTGTTTATCTGGTTGTTCTTTGTGCATGCAGTTCACCCAGAAACATCCTTTGGATCCTTTCATGTTCACACGATCATATTTTGAGGCAGGCTGAAATCCTCAAAAGGCCTGGGCTGACCGTACATCATTATGTCACAGCCAGCATTGCTGAGACTAGGAGTCGTGCTGTGCATCATGGGAAGAAAGCTAGCAGGCTAAGCTACTCACAAAAGTACTCACTAAAGATTAATAGTGGAGATTATACGTCCCAGCATATTCATCATTGTGACAGGCCGTACCATATTAAGTATATACAACCACTACACAAGTGGGGGGCTGGCTTTTAATTTTTTCTGGCGTCTATAGTAGACCATAGAGGACACCAGATAGCATGGTATCTTATTACAACGCAACACCTGTAGAAGTGTATGCAGTAGTAGAGAGGAGTAGAAAGGAGCTTTGAGAAAGAATACATTCTCCTGCCTAAATGAGCTGGACTAGATTAAAAACAGGTCAATTGCTGTGACCACATATAGTCCATGAACTGCTGAACACAGAACGCCCACTTGTATGGGGACAACTCCTCCAGGTGTGAGAACAAGTTCACATCTACACTGCAGAGCAGCAGTTGGTGTACGTGGCTATGCTATTTTCTCCTGTAATTAGTGTACGAGCATTACAATGGTTATTAAATGTTTCACATTTTGCACAACCTGACTGGATTTGTAGCTCATTGTTTAGGCACATCATTACAATTTTTGTTATTGAGTTTAAAAGTGAACAAAAATCCAGCCTTGCAGTTCAGAAGTTAGTAAACTTTACTTAATGTTATACTGCTTTTCACGACAAAGAAGTATCTAATTTATTCATGCTGGGTTATTCTGTATAAAGAGGTGAATGCATGTAGCTTTGCACCACAGTAAACCGAATTATGTAGTCATAAATATGTAAAGATGGACTACATTTTTCCATGTCTTGTTTCTATGATTGAAGCATTTTGTTTTTTGTCTCTTCTTCCAATAGTTGTTTGAGCTGCTGAACTTCCTGGCAGAGAACTTCATCTTCTCCTACATGGGTCTGACTCTGTTCTCCTTTCAGTCACACGTCTTCAACCCTTTATTCATCATCGGAGCCTTTGTATCCTTTACTATTGATCAGTATTCAAGCATCACACGTAACAAGAAAGCTGTCCTCATGTGAGATGATTGGCTCTTTGACAAAGAATATTGTGTTGATTCATTTTGATACAGCAATTTTAAAGGGCTATGAATAAGATACAACAGGTCACTTTAAATTAAACAATCTGATACAATATGATGTGTTAAAATATATTCGGATACTATTTGGATGAACGTGTCTTGGGCTTTATAAACTTCTAGCTGCCTCCATAGTTAAATCAATAAATATAAACAGTTGAAAAAAAAAAAAAAAACACTATCCATACATTGACAACAAATAAAATGCATTACTTTAATGCTACCAGTGCTAATTATGGAGAATATTCATCAGTTAATTTATCAATAATGTTTTGCATGCTATAAAGTTCTTCAGTGAGAGAAAGAAAAATAGCTTCTGATTAAAGAATAAAAGTTTAACATTTTTTCCTCACTCAGTTTTTGTTCCACGTGTTGTCTCCTTGACATAGCTGTTCTTCAGCTGGCTGTGTTCCTTGGTAGGGCTGCAAACATCTACCCTTTGTCTTTTCTGCTCAACCTGGGTCGCAGGAATAAGATTGGATCAAACTTTCAGCACGTCATGATGTTTGCAGGTGAGACAGTAAAGTCTCCCCCACATGATCAATTCTTTAACATTTCTTAGGCTTATAAAACTTCTTTCCAGCAGAGGGTTAAACCACAGAGCTAGATTATGACTAGTGATTATCTTCAGAGTTAACCTTTTCAGGACTGAAAAGCTGACTTCCTCTACCAGGGTACGTCTTGGTGACTAGGGGGGTGTTTTTGACAAGAATCTGGTGATACAAGGGGTATCACAAAGCCTGGGAGACAATAATATTAATCACACTGTGTCATAATTAGGGCTGCACAGTTTATCGCAATTATATAAATGACATGACATGTGCCTAAGCATAAACTCATTGCGGCAGTCAACATTTATTGCTATAAATGAATACAGTTTTTAATGTGGTGAAATAAAGTTTATTGGTAAAACAGCCTTGCTTTCACACCTCTTTATGCAGTCAGGTGAAGCTACAGCTGGCTATAAGCTATCTGTAAACTACCTAATTGGAGTAGACGTCACAGTTACGTTACAGCAGAATGTGCACGTATTCTGGTGGCAATAACTCGGTGTAAATATAAGGAGATAAATACGAATGTTTAAGGCTAGATCAATAGTAGCGCAATCAGTGCTGACGTAGTGATTTACACTGTAATGACATGAATCAACAGTTAGTTGAATAATAAACAGAGTTGGTGCTCATAAAGCTATAAAAGTAAGTTCATGGTCGTTATGTAGTTATTGGGCATGTTTATAGCCCATGTCTTGTAAAGCGGTGTGTACCTCCTTGCTGCTTGTTCAGTGCTACTGTTTCAAGAGTGCAAGTTTTAACAGGGGACGTCCGAAATGAGGAAACACAGGAGCTAAGACTAAAATGACATAAGGGCAAAAAATCATTAACCCTTTGACTGGCACTGTAACCGTGTGGTTGACTTTTTGCCACCATACCACTGTATTTAAAGCTCTGAAAACCCATTTTTGTCATTTTTTCCTAATTCACTTCTCTGAAAAGCATTTTTTTAACACCAATATGTATCCACTGGGTGGCGCTGCTGTACATGAATATAATTGTTTGGAAACTAAGAAAAATGGGATCTGATTCATTGCTGCATAGCGCTTCAGAAATTTAACAGTAAGAGCATACACCAGAGGAAGAAAAAATCTTTTCACATATTTCCAGATCCTCTAACAATCATAATTTAATTGAAGGAAATAAATTTGCCGATACAAATTTTTATCTGATTCCTCAGAAAACTGGATCAACTGGTAAATATCTAAATATTGCTCTCTGTGATGTTTTTATATGAAAAAACATAAATTTTATGGCAGAAATGAAAGAAATCCATTCATGCCCAGGATAACCCTTAACAGGCCAGCCAACCAGCTGGTTGACCTGCATATCTGCTTCTGGATTGGTAATCTTGAGAAATAAAACCTGAAATGTTGTTAAATGAATAGGAAAGAATTTTTTGCAAATGTATATCTTGGTTTGGAAGTCAAAGGGTTAATAATGATGGAGCAGGACAGTTTCATAACAAAGTTCTCTCTATTATGATTTCATTAAAAGTTTATCTGATGTGTACGTTTTACCCTGTAATAATAAAGACGTTTAACCATCCCAACATTACATCTATGACAATGACACACTTCATAAACTGTAACACTCTGTCATCCTTTGGACCTTAAGCACTCAAAAATATGAGATAAATCACAGTATTTAAAGTCATGGACATGTCTGCAAAGTACTGTGGTACTGCAGCTCTAGAGGAGATAGACATTGTAGATTAGAGGATTCTTTTACTCTTTTGATAACTCTCTCATTTATTTTAAATGTGAAACTTCACACAAATACAGCCCTTAAATTTGAACTATGATTCTGAATGACTGTAGAATTAATAATCATGAGCTTTAATTAGATAGAATGTCTTCAATGCCACTGTATAAGCAGCAATAACTGCTGAAGTGGGGTCAAAAAATAGACTGAAGACATATTTATATGTGGCGATAACTGAAGGCTTATTAGTCGCTCGTGTTTTCATTGTGAGAGCAGCTGTCTGAAAAAGACTTTGCATTAAATTAAGATTAAATATAAACAGCGCCATCCTTAAGCTGTGTACTGTTATACTTTGGTGATGATTTGCCTTTTTGTGAATTGTTAAGTGAGTTTTAACCCTGCGTGTTTTAGCTGCAACTAACTTGAATATTGACCAGTATATGACTTCCATTAGGTTTTTTAGAATACCACCCTGCCACTGGTACACTGAGTATTCATTTGGTGAATATTTCAATAACTGCCAACACTACTACTTTTTTTTGTACAACCTTGTCCTGACTAAGCTGAACTTGTCAAGTATAAGAGGCCCCAGGCTTTATCAAAACAAACTGAGTCAGTGGAAAAGCCAGTAATAACAGCTCAGATTTCTTTATGGCTGGACAGTGTTCTTTCTGTTCAGGGACACTCCCTCTCTTCAGCATTCATTTTCAAGTTTCTACATTAGCAGACATTTAACTTCTAAATCATCTGATTGTAGCCTTGGTAGATTCAACTGTTTTGTCACAGACCATTTCCTATTTTGAACAATTTAATGCTGCAATACTGGTGATACACTTAGCTCCCTACCCAAATGAAAACAGCACATCTTTGACTTATCGGTATCTCCTTTTAGGTAGTGATGTAAATGCATTGAACATCATCTCTTATGTTTTCTAAATGTAAAACACTCACATATTCCACTGTCTGTGTCCTCCAGGTCTGCGGGGAGCAATGACCTTTGCCCTGTCTATTAGAGACACAGCAACTTATGCCCGTCAGATGATGTTTTCAACCACACTCCTGATTGTCTTCTTCACTGTCTGGATCTGTGGAGGTGGCACCATGCCCATGCTGTCCTTCATGAGCATACCGTAAGGCTCTGCATCTGTGCATATGCGTTAGTGTAAGTTGATGTCTGTGTTTTTTTCTATGGGTTCACTGTTTTTACCTTTTCTCTCTCAGAGTTGGAGTGGACTCTGATCAAGACAATGCTGTAAGTCATTCATACAGTTAAACTCTTGACTATTTTTGTAACTCAGAATATTTAACTCGGGGCACTTAAACTAATAAAAAAATGTTTTGCCTAAAGGGTTCAGCTGCATTGGATGGCTCACAGCGGAGGAACACCAAACATGAGAGTGCTTGGCCTTTTAGGATCTGGTATAACTTTGACCGCAAGTATCCTTTGGCTGTTCTCGCACTGAGCACATGATCTGCAGGAGTGTGGGTGCTTTATCAGCTTTAGACACCAGAGGGTGCTCTATCTTTACAGTTTTCAACTGAATTTTAGTTCTTATTATGAGTTTCTGAATGCATTTGAACAAGACAAATCAAACTATCAGAGGAGCGTGTTAAAATTCTTTGACTAAAGCTTTCTGTCCAGCTACCTAAAGCCCCTCCTGACCCACAGTGGCCCCCCTCTCACTGCCACTCTGCCTGCTTGTTGTGGACCACTGGCTCGATGTCTTACCAGCCCACAGGCCTATGAGGTTTGGACACACAGCACAACAGTTACAATAATACCAATTAAAGGATGAGTCTGCACCCTCTGTGCCGTCTTAATACTTTCCTGATGATGTAATACTATATTTATTGTGTTTGCTATTTTTTATTGATTACAGTGTTTTTCTCAGAGATCCACTTTTGGGCTTTATTACCTCCGCCAAAGAGGTTATGTTTTTGCCAGTGTTTATCTGTCTGTCTGTTTGTTTGTTTGTGTTCTAAATAACTCGAAAAGTTCTGAACGGATTTGGATGAAATTTTCAGGAATTGTCGGAAATGGGATATGGAAGATCTGATTAAATTTTGGGGTTGATCCGGATCACTGTCTGGATCCAGGAATTTTTAAAGGATTCTTTAACATTGCCAGATAGGACCATTTTCGCCAAAGTGGGCCGAAGCTGCTTGGCGGAGGTCTGCGATCTCTGAGTGCTTTTCTAGTTGCCTTTACTTTGATAAAATACTCAGTGCGCCCTGTGTTTACACGTGAGTGGTACCATAACATTTGAAAATTACATGATCATCACACAAAAGTAAACTAATGAAGACCCAAAATATTGGGTTAGAGCAGTTTAAGAGTCAGTTTAATAAGAATTGCGCAAGTTTGGCGGTAATGTTTTGCAGAGAGAGAGAATATTTCGGATTTTTGTATCAGATGTGTTTCAATCATGATGTTGGGAGACAAAATATTTTACATAGTTTGCTTTTGCTTGTGTATAACACGCACCCCAAATTAGACCTTAAGAGCAAAAAAACGTGTGTTATAAACGAGAAATTACAGTAGTTTTTGTTGAAACCTTAAAAGTGTCTTGATCAAAACTTTTTACCATAGAACTAGATTTTCTCCCCTCCTCTTTCCCTCATGATTGTGCTCATCAATGTCAGTTTGATCACGTTTATGCCCCTTTTGACTCGCCAGAATGAAGGTCAACTCCACGATGATGACTCTGACTTCATCTTAAATGATGCCAACGTGAGCTCCATGTACGCAGACGTCACTGTCACTACGGACGCCTCCGGGTCCCGCACCATAAACCGCAAGGGCTCCTCCAGCACTGGGGGCGGCCCATTCGACGAGGGCTTGGATCACGAGCTCTCCCTGGCCGAGCACGAGGTGGCAATCAGGGGTACCCGTCTGGTCCTGCCCATGGATGATCCGGTGGAACCTCCTACTACTGTCACCCTGCCACCGCCTCCCTCCCCGCCACGCTCAGACCCTCGCAGGCACAGACTCTAAGAGCAGTTGCACTGTCACAAAAAAAAAAAAAAAAAAAAGATCTGTCGGCAGATTTCTTTTCTGTATATTTATTGAAACAGTCAACATGAGTCACATATTAGTCCCTCATTCATGGGACAACTTGAGAGCTCTGTATCAAACTTGAGGCAGGCTTGATATAAATCAGAATTTAGGTGGCTAACTTGGTACTATAAATTAAGCACACCTCTGGTTTTAATGGTATTTGAAAACCAAGCCAGAAGCACAGTTAGCCGCCATTGTTGATGCTAAAATGTGACTAGTATTTGCTCTTAAGTTTGTACTACTGTGGTGATAAGCAAATGCTGTTAACTGTACTTGTAAGTCCTAACACTCTGTCTCAGGGGTCAGTCCCTGAACTAAACGTGCAGTTTACTCTTCTTTCTTTGGGAAAGCAGCTCTTGACATAAGGGATGTAATTGACAAGCTTCCTTTGGCTGTCTTTCCGTATCACTGAAAGTCCAGTTTTGTTGTGGTACTACTGAGTAACATTCAGCATTATTAAAGAGCATTTTACATGCATTCATAACTGATTTAGCATACATGCATTTACGGAGACAGTTTGCAGAGGTAAAAGCAACCAGATGGATGTTGACAATGTGAAGAGAGGAGTTGAGTTCAAACTAAATGACAGGAAGATGCTGAACAGGAAAAAAAACTGCATCTACAGCAGAGTCCAGGAGCATCTTCACTATGTTCAAACACTGCTTGCCTCCTCACCTTTAGATCACTCTTTTTTCTTTATTTATATAGCAAAATGATTTATTTATGTCATGATTTATTTTGTTTATTTATTGTTTATTTATTGTTTTGTTGGATGGCATTAATGACGACATTGCCCTGTTAAAATTCTGACTGCTTTTTTGAAATGCTGACCTTGCACTTTGTTTATACCCTAACAAGGTACTCTGTACAGTAGGTGAAGGTGGATATTATTCATTTGTGCATGTTAGAATATCTCCTCTCTGCGTTGTAGCGACTCATTTACTTTGTGGAAACTGGAGCTTCCTTGTTAAGAAAGTGGGTCTGATGTCAGAATGAAACATTAAGAGGGCTAATGTTGAATCCTGGGTTTAACTGTTTTCATCTTTCTTATATTAAAAAATGACTGCCGTGTCTATGTGATGTTACATCACTGAAGATGACCGAGGGCTGGCTGAACTGTTTGAATTTAAGTGCCTATTCTGATATTCAATTACTAGGTGTAGATTTGTACATATTTTCATTTGCTAAAGTGTAGTCTGATAATCTGTCTTGATTTTTATATGACACTAAACTATTCCACTTGAGTGAGATTCTGTATTTCAGTGTAATTTGGCTAAAAAGACTGTCTATAGTGACTATTTGTTTGTAGTTTCTTTACAATCCCTAAAGAGGGCAGACTTACCATGTACTTTCACTAATGGGAAACAACAGGTTATACTTACTTTTGGTCATATACGTATTATCCCTATGTTAACTGTATTTATGGAAAATTAAAATGTAATAAGGTGGCATTTGAAGTTAGAATTATTAAAAATTTAATTTGAGTGCAACAAGAAATTGTTACCACCTTTTTTCTTTCCAGTGAGTTCAAGGAAAAGATCTAAAATACACTTCACGGGTGCACTGTTTGTCTTCGTTTTTCTTCTCGTTTGGCAACCAAGACCTTTTATACTTTGCTCCTTACGTCAGTTAAATGTAGTTACAACCGGGGCCCTTTGTTTTTCTCAGCTAAAATGTCAGATGTTTATGAGAGGTAGGAATAATTAATGTTTATGAAATGCTTTTTCTTTATAACAAGGTGAACTGCCTACGTTGTCTCATTGATGTGATGTAAAGCAGTACCACTTCATGAGAGATGGGCTCTTCTGTAACTTACCTTTTGATTTTCATTTATGGTTTAAATGTTTCTGTACCATTAAAAAGTTTATATAGGCATTGTTAAAAGACAGTTCTACAGCAACTCTTAACACAGAATCTGGACGTTTGTACTGCCTGTAGAGCGCTTTACGACAGTTATATTTGTGAAAAGTGCACCTGCAACAGGTCTGTAGATGAAGTTGATTTCTTTTTGTGTAAAGTTCCAATGTTTTTTAATTGTCTCCCCTGTCAAACTTCTTGCAGTGTACTAGAAGAAAATAAAACTATTCATGTCATGACACCTTATGTGTATTTGCTGTTTTCTCATGATCGTTTTCTGCCCAAAGACTTAAATATCCACCTTCACAGTAAGAAAAACACAGCTCAAATTGATTTTTCCTTATTTATGATAAAAATTAATCAATGGGAGACAACTGAACCTGCCAAATCAACAAAAAAGACGTCAGAGATTCAACCCCATTTCCTAAGGGATGTGAGGACACTTGTTTTCTTCAACTGGATGTTCAGGGTTATTTTTGGAAGAAATCAGTGTGTTAAAACAATGAATAAATAGATATGATCAACTTTTTTATCCTGAAGACAACAAAAATGCTTAACACATTTTCAGACTTGATGAATTTTTTTCAATCATTTGTATTTTATCTATTTCAGAAGTTGCTAAACTTTCTTATTAAATTGCATTTGCATTTTTTTAAAAGCAAAAATATACGGAAGAGTATAAGTACGACGGAGAACAACGGAGGACTAGGGCCACGTTAAAAAAACGTTAAAGAAAGAGTTAAGCTACGAGAATAAAGTCATAAAGTTAAAGTCGAAAAGTTACAAGAACAATCTCATAAAGTTACGAGAATAAAGTCGTAAAATTAAGAGAAAAAAGTCTCAAAGTTACGAGAATAATCTCAAAGTTACGAGAACAATCTCAAAGTTACGAGAATAGAGTCGTAAATCGAAAAGTTACGAGAACAATCTCATAAAGTTACGAGAATAAAGTCGTAAAATTTTGAGAATAAAGTCGAAAAGTTACGAGAATAATCTCAAAGTTACGAGAATAAAGTCATAAATCGAAAAGTAACGAGAATAATCGAATAAAGTTACGAGAATAAACTCAAAAAGTTACGAGAAAAATCTCAAAGTTATGACAACAAAAACAGAGCTAGAAAACAAACTTCATTCTGAAAGGTTGTATCAGAAGAGCAGCCATCCGCCTACACAAAGAGGATGAAATGAGGGCGTCTTCTTGATTAAGGTATGCTTATGATCTAAAGTTTTGACAAAAAGCTTTCTTAATGACTTTATTCTTGTAACTTTGACTTTATTCTCGTAACTTTATGACTTTATTCTGGTAACTTTATGAGATTATTCTTGTAACTTCCTGACATTATTCTCGTAACCTTACTTGTTTTTAACATGGCCCTAATCCTCCATTACGGAAGAGTATTAGGGCCATTTTAGATGGAAAAAAATAATTTTCGGCAGGTCGAGATTAAAGTCAAAATAATGACAATAAAGACGATATTTTGAGATAAAAGTTGAAATGACGAGATAAAAGTTGAAATGTCGACAATAAAGTTGAAATACAATTGCGTGATAAAAGTCAAAATGATGAGATTAAAGTTAAAATGTTGAGAAAAAAAGTCGAAAGTCGAGAATAAAGTCGACATACAATGTATTTCGACTTTATTCTCAACATTTCTGCTTTTTTCTCAGCACTTAGACTTTTTTCTCGACATTTCGACTTTTTTCTCAACATTTTGACTTTTATCACAAAATTGTATTTCAACTTTATTCTTGTCATTTCAACTTTAATCCCGAAAATTCGACTTTAAACTCGATTTCCCCAAAATTATTTTCTCCACCTAACATGGCCCTTATACTCTTTCGTAAGAAACACAATGCACATGAAATATATATTATAAAAAAGCATGTGTTTGGGAGTAGTAGTAGAAGTAGTAATAAAGACCCCAGCCAAGAGACTAATGAGAGGTAAATACTGAACCACCAAAAACAAATATCTGTACTTGTTCATTTTTTGTCTCCTTTCGAACAGCAAACTTCCTGTTTTATTTTGAAAGCCAAACATTCCGTGTCCGGTTTAAACCTGGCTGCGTGTGCCCGTCTTGACATAAACAGTATAAATACAGTACGTGTACTCCGCGCAGCCGCAATAGGACCCGGTTCTTCTGAGGGTCTGATTAAAGCGGAGCTCCGTGAGGGGACTCCTCCACTCATCCTCGCTGCTGTCATCACTCTGAGCCGGTAAGCTAGCTGCTCTGTTTACCTTCTCTCCAGACCTGCTGTTTTTCTTCAGCTATTAAAGACACTTAAAGACTAATTAAGTTTTTTAAAACTGCTGCTAAGAATTTGCAGGCTATTTAGTGTCCCATAAAACTGCTGCTAAACTGCGCATAATACACTTTAATAAGTTATTTATCAAGGTTTCAGGTGATCCATCTTGATGAAAAGAAAGCTGTAATAAGTGGTCTGTCATGATCAAATAAAACCCACAGTAGGACAAATACTCCTCTTTCACACTAAATTCATGGACCTTCACTCACAAAGCTGTATTCTGATATGTGGACTGCAGGAAGCAGGTCTGTACAGTTGTCTGGGGCGTTGGCCATCTGTCTGTCTGCCTGTTCTGTAAAAGTGTGTGTGAGCTACAGTTACATGCTGACTTGCTGAAGCCCAGGCTGCCTGTGAAAATCTGTTTCCAGTTAGGAAGTCTCATGTTTTTCTCTCTCTGATGGAGCCACTGAGCCTCAAAATGCATCACAGAGGTCAATTAAAATTCCTGTCCTGTTGTTTCATTGCCTTTTTTAAGACTGTGCGTATGTGTCCCAGTGTGTGTGCTGTAATGCATGGTCTTCTGATTCTGCTTTTTTCTTACAGTTGTGCAGAAGATCATGGCATATGAATGACCTCTCATTTTTTTCTGCTTTATGCAAAAAGCACATACTAGGTTTTGTAACTACAAACGTCAAATGACGAGATGAGGACGGATTCATCATGAGCTGATACAGGGAAAAGGATTATCCATCAGTAAAAAAAATACCACCACAGATACCCCACTTATAATAATCGTTTACTAGAATTGCTCCGAGAGAGCAAAACTTTGCCAAGGCATTTACAACATTGAGTGACAAGCTGTCAGAAATGTGGAGAACTGCCCTGTCTCGCAGTGTTAACTGATCCTAAAAAAAAATGCCTGGATCTACATCTGGATTCGGATCACCACCAAATCTAACCACTTTTCTTTTTTGGCTTGACCAACATTACCTCAAAAATATCAAACCATTTGGGAACTTATTACCGTATTTTCTGGACTATAAATTACTCCAGAGTATAAATCGCGTCAGTCAAAAAATGCATAATGAAAAAGAAAAAAAAAACATATATAAGTTGCACTGGACTATAAGTCGCATTTATTTAGAGGCGGTTGCGTTGCATGAAGCAGTAACACCAAGAAGGCCTGCCTGCAGTCAGTTATATTCACCTCCTTAACAACTACCAAGGCGTGGAGATGTAACTGCACTGTTAACAAGCATCTTTCAGCAGGACGTTGTTTAAGCACCCATCTGTGGACTTGTTCCTCCAGCTCTGGCCATCTTGCTTTCAGCCCGCGATTAGCTTTCTTTATTTTCAAAATTTTACAACCAGCAGTTTCTAATCTGCAGAATAGGATTTTCTTTTGGGGGCATTTTGTTTGTGTTCAGTCTTTCTCAGTTGTCAAGTTAATGTTTCTGTAAATTTTTTCAGTGGTACAGGAGCAACATATTGTAGAGCGCCCTCTTGAGGCTGTAGATGGTAATATTTACTCCTTGGTACATGCCAGTCGGTATGAATTTACATTTAAAAACATGTTAAATTATATATATTTTGATATAGAAGTCACACCTGACTATAAGTCGCAGGACCAGCCAAACTATGAAAAAAAGTGTGACCTGTAGTCTGAAAAATACGGTAAGTAATCAGCAAAAATATGGAAAACTGCCTGATATTGCAATATTAACAAATCCTTAAAAATTCCTGAGTCTTCATCTGTATTTAGATCACAAACAAAATCTTCTCACTTCTTCCTTGTATCGTGATCAACATTCCCTGAACATGTAATCAAGATCCTCTGAGAACTTTTTCACTTGTTGTCAAAAATGTGGAAACTGCCCTATCTCACACTGTTAACGAATCCTTTAAAAAATCCTGGATCAACATACGGAGTTGCGTCACCAAAATCAAATCACTTCTTCCTTGTGCCATGACCAACATTCCCTCAAAATTTAATCAAATCTGTTGATAACTTATTGAGTTATTAGCAAAAATATGGAAAACTGCCCTGTCTTGCAATGTTAACAAATCCTTTAGAAAAATTCTGGATCCACATTCAGGTTCAGATCGCCACCAAAATCTGATTACCACCCCCTCGTGCCACGACCAACATTCCCTGAATATGTCATCAAGTTATTTTGCTAACAGACAAAAGCTGGCAAAAACATAACCACCCTGGCGAAGGGAATAAGCCACTACACTCCATTTGCTATATTACCAGAATATCAGGTGAACATTTCAAAATTTAATGTTTCACTAATTGAGTGTTTCCATAAAAGGCTTTACGGTCTTGTACTGTCCTCACAGTGCAAAAACTGGAGGAGGGGGCACTGTGAGGTGCAGGTGTGTGTAGGTGTGTAGATAAGAAAACTGAAGTAACTGATATACAATGCAAATATTTTATGGTTTCCACCACTCATATCTGCCCAGATGTGCTGACTGAAGTGAGGCCTTTTTATTAGGGATGCCTGATATTGGATTTTATATGATATGCTGACATTCCCAAACTCATTATCGCTGATACTCATGTTACGGTATTTCATCAAGAGTACAAAGCCTCCACTTTACTAAAAGTGACATGCTCCGTTCATAGTGAAAGTCTATTTATGTTTTAAACTGATGCTAAATATTGCATTCTGCCTGTATTACAGTCAACATACAGGATATGTAAAGCCAATATGTATGGCAAAAATGTTGCCAATAAATGTAGGCCATTTTTTTAATAGATGTTGATACCAATAATTAACTTATTAAGCACTTATATACCGATAATACTGTGCCTCCATTTTTATTGATTAAAATTAGATACTGAGTTTTCCCCACCTTCTGATGGCACAGATTACTTAAAGAGAATTCATAGAATTCTACAAGATTTTTCACAACAATTTTCCATTTTTTTGTAGAATTTTTTTTCTGGAACTTTTGACAGGTTTGATTTTTTGTCCTTTTCGGTTTCCCTGACAGGCCTTGTTCTTGGCCCTGACACTTCATTTTGTTTTATGATTGAAATAGCAGGTAAAAAGAAAGTCACTGATTTACTGAACCAAACCTGACTTACTAACACAATATCTGTCTTACTGACTGTGCTGAAAGAAATCAATACTCTTTATTTTATTTTTCCTGGAACAAATAAAATATCCTCATACTTTGCTTCACAAGAAAGGCTTTACTTTTTCACACAGCAAGCTACAATGAATTCCTTCATATCAACACATATTTTTAGTGCACACTTCTTCCTGTTAAAGACATTATTGAGGTTTTATATTTATCAAGTCCTGCTAATTTATCTGGTTCTGAATAGGTGGAAGAAATTAAAAATGTACTACAAACAAAAGCTCAGGTATCAGGAGTATAAACCACACAACTTTTGCTTATTTGAACAGATCTTTGGACCTTACAGAGCTCTCTGCTGCAAATGCACAGAGATACCGACAGTAAATAAACCAAGAAGGGCCCATATTTGTGACTGACCCTTCGTAGCCTCATACACACACAGGCACACACGGCAGAGGGCCGGAGGGAGGTTTAGTCGGGTACTGTGCTGCTGCCTGCATGTTAAAGAAATTACCATGAGCTCATTCTCATAAAATACATCACAGGCTCGTAAAACTTTACTCAGTTTGTCTGGCTTCATGTCATGATCAGTCCCTGTTGTGTTTTGCCTGTTGTGTTATTACAGGATAGAGTGTAAATGGGCTACAGATGCTGCGTTTCTTCGTCTTTAATGGAAAACCCCACATTTTCAGTGCAGTTTTAAAGGGGATTTTAAAATGGCTTTTATGATTTAGAGCTCTGAAAACATGACAGCACGGGCGGATTTAATCTTTCAACTTGGCAGCCTGTTTTCTTTGACCTGCAGTCATTAGACTGTAGTGATGTACTCGGCTGGGAGATAATGAACAGTGGAGAAGATACTGGCGGGAAAAAAGCCTTTGTGGTTTATGAAAGGAAGGTTATATAACCCTGGGGTGTGTCTTTGAGAGAAGCAATAATCAAACAATGCAGATATGTTTTGATTAATAGGACAACCAGGTCATATAAAAGCATCACAAACGATCAGACCTGCAGAGTAATGTCCTTCAAACAATGCTTGAGCTGGGGCAGGAGAAGAAAAGCTCATGCACTGTACAATGTGCGTGGCCTAGAACAACAATATCATGATTATTGTACCCAAAAAGTATATTATTTATATGCACAATATTACAGTGAAGCTGTAGTCTTATTGAGATGCACGGGCAGTTTGGCATTATTTTGAGCTTTAAGATAAAGATAAATGTATGAGAGTAACCTAACACACGATGAACTGTTTCACATGTCCATGGGACATAATCCAAGTCCATCTAGGGAACATCCCACTGTAAGTGACTGAGAGGACGGATAACCTGAAAGATGATTGTCTTTCACATTCATTATCGGCTAATTGAAGGCAAGCAGTTACTTCTCCCATTTAGCACAACTACACTACACTTTTGGCTTCTGCCTCTTTATTCTTTAATCAATGTATGCAGTGCTGCCTCCACAGAGCCCTGACCTCACCATCGCCGAGTGTGTCTGGGATTAAGTGAAGGGACAGAAGGATTTGAGTCAGTCTACATCCACACAAGATCCGTGGTTAGTTCTGTAAGATTTGGATTTGGAAATACCAACCAGTAGTTTCTTCAAAAGCTGTGTGCAAGTGAACCAAGATTTGTTCACTTTACTTTTATTAACTATAAAAAATAAACTTTTGACACTCTTATTCATGAAGGCATTTTTACATAACATCTTTTTCTACAACTGCTGAATAGGAATGCACAACATTATTGGAGCGATATCGGTATCAGTAGATGACTGCCTAAAAAATTGATTATTTGTATGGGCAGATACAAAAATTATTGCAGATACTTCCAGCTGATATTTAAGCTGCACAAATGGCCATGAATAACCCATATATTGGCTGTAATATTGGCAAAATGTACAAATGTACCACTGTGGTTTACCTCATCATCACTTAATGTCCACTCATAAATCAGAAATGTCATTTATTAAGGACTACAATTTAGCTTTTCTTGCTCAAGCTTCAAGGTTTCTTTATTAGTACCAAATGGTAAATTTGTTTTACAGATGGGGAACTCAGAAATCCCAATATAATGCTCAACATCTGTACCTAAGATAAGTCGACTGTCTCCATGAAAGGAACAGGTTAATTTAAGTGAAGTGGGGGCTTTGTGCTCCCCTAAAATATTGGTATTGACAATGGTATTGGTTATAATGAGTATGGAAATATACATATACATATAGAGTATCAGCAAAAGTCCAATATCGTGCCCCCATACTGCTGAAAATTTTGGCCCTCACTGGACATGAATTGTGTGTAAGTAAAATATATATAATTTGGCAAATAAGGGTCACCAGCACTAACACAAAAACAAAGTTTCTGGCAGCACATTTTACTTTTAGTAAGATTGCAGCTCAAAACATTTATAGAATTTCCAAAAACATTATTGATTTCACAAATTGATTTATTTTCCTGGCCTTAAGCTGACTGATCAAAGATCTACATGTTATTCCATGCAGAAACTGATATCATTTCTTCAAGAAAATGATTCAGGTCATGTTCGGGTCAATGGTCGTTGGTAGGGTAAAAGCATAAGTAATGGTTTCAAAGTGGGACATACAGGAATTTTGTTGGTTGAGGATTTAAGGAGGGGAACTCGAGCACGCCTTCAAGACAGCACAGAGGGATAACATATCCCACAAGAGATCATTTTAACAATAAATCTTACAGAGTTGAACATTCAGATCTTTAACAGGAGGCTTCTTTCTCCACACTTACACTCACTCACACATGCACAGTTACAGATATTCATGGAAATGTTAATTGGTCATACATATCTGCTGCTGCTGGTTTCCAGTTTTGTCAGCTGCTCTGTTCTGAAAGACATCTCAGTGTCTGAATAATGACAGAGGGAGAAAAAGGAGAGAACAGATGATCAGAGCAGATACAGAAGTGCTCAGGCAGAGACTGAACACAAAGTTATGTAGAGGTTGTGGTTCAGACTTCTGGTAAAACCATCACCTCAATCCTGATGTAGCAGGACTTGATGTTTCTCCATCCTCACTGTATGGGACTCTGATCTGTTACATCAACGTTATTCCACCATCAGGAATGTAGCTCAGCAAAGCCAAATAAAACAATTAACTCTCTTTGCTGGCTGATGTAGAGCTCAGATGTTTAGCTGAACCCTCTGCTTAGTTTTATTATTGGTGTGTATTTATTTTTGAGAAAGTTTTGAGATTAAGTTTTGAGGTTGATGGGATTCAGCAGTGGGGTTCCCTGTCAGTTCATACTTACATATTAGCAAAGGAAACAGTAGCCCCTTTCACACTGCTGTTTTAAGCTGGAGGCTTGAAATGGGGAGAACAAGTTGACTCCTCCCATTTTCTCTGTCTCAAGCATTTGGGCCCATTTACACGACAACAGAAAACAACAGAAAATGGAGAGTTTTCGTTGTGCTTGCGCCGTTTTCTCCACAGCTCGATGTCTCTCTCTCTCCTCTGGGAAAGAGTTCATGAAAAAGTCTAGAGCAACAACACTAAAGGTGTTAATGTATTAGTCTAACGTAAACATATGCCCAACATTGGCAACAACTTACATGTAAATAGTGTTGTAGGTATATGTTCCCAGATGGAGCATTCACTGTAAACAGTGAACAGGAGCACTCTCATGCTAACCTCAGCTAATCCAGAATAAGTTTACAGTCTTCTGAGTGTTTTTACAAAAGGCTCTTGGGCAAACTGAACTAAGACAGTTATGTTGGAAGTCTGCTTACCTCAGCTTTGGCAACACATGGCTGTGCTGTTGCTGCAGTTACACTAAACCCATTGGGTCCTGAGTTAAATAGTTATGCAATGATATTTACAACCACTTCCTGTGAATTTATTTCAAAATAAAACCTGCCAGATTGTCATATGCAATGTCGTCCTAATTTTGATGTGCTGAAAATTTGTGGTTTTGGTCTTGTTTCGGTCGAATGACACAATATTGGGTAGAGACTTTACCCAATGATTGACATCAGGAAGGGCCAGTGACAGTTTTTTTTTTTTTTTTGGGGGGGGGGGGGGGGGCAGTTTTACCATGGTAGCTCCACCCCTGCACTGTGATCCAGAAATACACAACCAGCTTCCAGTAATAACATTGTGTAGCTCAAAGCAGCTCATAAGTTTTCTGTGCCATATATTAAAGATAAAGCCAAATGTAGGTTGCGCAGCAGATGGATCTCCCAAATTCAATGACTGTAATCAGGCAGATCCATCTTGCCAAGCTCCAATCTACAGCAACTGTGAGCAACCCAAAGTGGCAAGGTCCAGTCAGAGTCCATTACAGCAGGAAAAGATGGGGCCTTTGAGCAAGAACACAACAGGGAGTGACTGTTCTCATGGAGATTAGCATAGATGCTAACAGCTTCAGTAGCATATGTATCAGTACCAGACTGCATTTCTTTATTAAATAAAAAAAAAGAACATTGACAGCATTTCTCAACAGAAAAGATATTTTTCCTCCATCTCCGACATGACTTAGTTTTACGAAGTGGCTTATGTTTGTACTTTACACTGTAGCATTAACACTATCTGATTAGCTCATAATGAATTTGATTGATGGATGGGTCATCCAGTTACCTGCTGGATATGATTTTGGAGGGTTTTGTCCATTCCCAAACACTTTCTATGGGCTGTTTCCCAGATGGACTAGTGAAATACATTGAACGGTCCATCTGGTGTAACAGGTTAGAATTTAGGCACTTGCATATTTTACTGGAGCTTTTCGTAACGATCTGCACCGAAGTGCCCTGGGTGCTTTCACACCTAACACGTTTGGTCTGGACCAAACAAACTCTGGTTTGCTTTTTTGTGAAGTTCAGCAGATTTGGGGTGGTGTGAAAGAGTTTGGTTCGTGGTTGTTGTGTAAGCCACTGGAGCCAAACAAGGCAGGCAAACCTAAAAGTAGTGAATAGTGGGTTGAGTTTGGCCAAATATTGAGTGTGGTAAATGTGTTCATAACTCTGTCAGTCTCTGGTCCCCTTAACAGGTTGTGTACAACTCCATGTTGGATATGGTTACACATTACTTCAGTCAAGATGCAAGTGCCACCTGACGCAGCCTAAATTGAGCTTTATATTTAATATATGGCACTGAAAACTTCTGCACATCTCTGAGTTAAACAATGTTATTACTTGAAGCTGGTTGTGTATTTCTGTGTCATAGTGCAACAATGGGCTGGATGCAGGAGCTATAGCCACAACTAGTGGCAGGTGGCTTTATTACGCAGCATTTGACAGGCTATGGTCTACCTGACAAAGAGCAGTGTAAAAGAAAACAAAACCATGTGAAAATTAAAGTGTCGTAACTGAACCAAGTTCACCAGAATTTTAGGTGTGAAAGCGACCTTATTATACTGTATGTTGGGAACATCGAGAAGAAGGAATGTAACTAGCATGCATGGTTTTCTTTTTTACATTATTGCTATATATTCTCTGAAATATATTAATATGACTTCAAAATTCTACATATTTTCCCTGTCTTACTGAGCTCTGGAAACATTTTCAAAGATCTTTTTTCTACTTTTTCTGAGTTTATGTAACGAAACAGTGCCAATTTGGAAAATAGTAAGAACTGCTAATGAGACCAACCAAACAATCATAATACCACTTAATGTCTGTGTGTGTGTGTAGACTGTGCAAACTTCTTTATCGTTCTGATGGAGACTTCCTGTTTCTCAGTTTTCCTCGACATTCTTTAATGGTAAGCTCATGCCAACACACACACACCCTCACACAGACTGACAAACACAGATGGTGGGTATGCACAGACACCACCAGTACTTTTTTATTCTGTCTGGTCATGTGCGCTATGGCCTTTTTGCCCTCTCTGTCTGTAACTTTTTTTTGTTCCTGTCCTTTTTCTTTTTTAAGTCCCATGTGCGTTTTCATGAGTTGTGTGACTTCCTCTCATCTGTGCAAAATGACATCACCTCGGTGTGTTTCAGTTTTACACCACAAGGAGTTTGAAGGGGAAACCACACAGAGCTCAAGTGTTACTGAACTTACACAGAAGTGAGACATACAAGGACAGAGAACACAAAAGGCAAAAAGGAGCAAGAAAGAAATCAGAGGAAATAATCTGCAAACCTTTGCGATAGAGTTCCTACAAACTGTGTGACTTGGAAGGACTTTGCGTATCTATAACAGACATTCCCTGGAAATTCAATTTAACAAACACCAAGAAGGGACAGAAACAAGCTTGAGCTAACTACAACAAGTGTTGCTTGTTTCTTAAACTCCTGATGGTACCTTTATTAATTCCTGTGGGCTCATGCCTGTATGTTGGGAGGGAAGGATGACGTGTACAATTACAGTGTTGAGTAACACAGGAACCATGATTTTGCAAGTAAGAATTTGTTTTAAGTGTGATTATGAACTCTTCAAATGTCTTTCTTTTTCATTGGGCCTAGAACAATGTACTGAATCTCTTAGCCTCTGGATTCATTTATAAACTTTGAGCCAATCTTTAAAAACAAATGAGGGAATTGTAAATATTAAAAGGGCCGGAAAAATTAACTAAGATTAATTAACTTTATTGATCCCTATGTTTGTATGCATCACATGTTACAGAATGTTTGGCAGGCATCAAATTCAAAATTAGCAAACAAAAAGTTGATCAGTTTGAACATTAAACATCTTGTATTTTGTAGTGTATTAAATTGAATTTAAGTCGAAAAGGATTTGCAAATCATTGTATTCTGTTTTGGGTGGCACAGTGGCGCAGCAGGTAGTGTGTGCCTCACAGCAAGAAGATTGCTGAATTCGAACCCTGTGTCAGTGCCTTTTTATTTGGAGACTGCATGTTCTCCCCATGCATGCGTGGATTATCTAGACTAATTCTGACTCCCAGTTGTCCTTAGGTGTGGGTGAGTGTGTGAATGGTTGTCGGTCTTTCTATGTGGCCCAGCTGGTGACCAGTCCAGATGTATCCTGCCTCTTGCCCAATGTCAGCTGGGATAGGCTCGAGCCCCCGGCGACCCCAAAAGTGCAAGCGGTATAGATAATGGATGGATGTACACTGCCTGGCCGAAAAAAAAGTCACCAACTGGATTTAACTAAGCAAATAGGTACGAGCCTCCTGTTGGATTGTGATTATCTTTCAGCTGGCAACAAGTTATTTAACCCCAGCTGATGCAATGAGTAGCTTCTCATTTCTTAAACAACCATGTCGAAAGACACATCCTGTGGTCGTGGAAAAGATGTTAGTCTGTTTAAGAAGGGTCGAATCATTGGCATGCATCAAGCAGAAAAAAACATCTAAGGAGATTGCAGAAACTACTAAACTTGGGTTAAGAACTGTCCAACGCATTATTAAAAACTGGAAGGATAGTGGGGAAGCATCGTCTTCAAGAAAGAAATGTGGTCGAAAAAAATCCTGCATGATCGTGATCGGTGATCACTTAAACTTTTGACCAAATCAAATAGAAGAAAAACAACAGTAGAACTCGGGTATGTTTTATAGTGAAAGTAAGAGCAATTCCACACACACAATGTGAAGGGAACTCAAGGGATTGGACTGAACAGCTGTGTAGCCTTAAGAAAACCACTGCACAGTAAGGCTTACTGGTAAAAAAGGCTTCAGTATGCTAGGGAGCATAAAGATTGGACTCTGGAGGACTGGAAGAAGGTCATGTGGTCTGATGGGTCCAGATTTATCCTGTTCCAGAGTGATGGGTGCATCAGGGTAAGAAGAGAGGCAGGTGAAGTGATGCACCCATCATGCCTAGTGCCTACTGTACAAGCCTGTGGGGGCAGTGCTATGATCTGTGACAAATCTTGTGACATTGCAGAAGCTTATTGAAACAATCCCACAGCAAATTTGTGCTGTAATCAAAGCTAAAGGCAGTTCAATGAAATATTAAAGTGTGTGACCCTGTTTTTTGGTGGCGACTTTTTTTTTTTGGCCGGGCAGTGTATGTATTCTGTTTTTATTGGTTTGACACAACATGCCAGGCTTATTGGAATCGGGGTATGTAACATTGTGACCATCACAAATTGATGGCTTTAGTAAACAAATGGATGACACACGCGCTATTCAATAATTAACATAGTCTATGAGAATAAAACAGTAATCCTTATTGTTTAATCTCAACTTCATAGTCTTATTCTGCATGTCAAAAACAAATGCTTTTCCAAAAAATAAATCAGATTCCCCTCTAACACCCCGGTTAGTTAGTCAGAATGACTTAATGTCCTGTTCGGGTTTTCACCCCAACAAAGTTCTTATAAAAAGACACACAGAGTTGTCCACCAGTGCTTTTGCTGCCTTAAGCTCTGTCCCAAGCTTCAACTGCATGACACAGCCTAATTTCACCTTAAACAGTTTCCATGGCAGCAGGACAATGTTTTGTATTGGCAGCGTGGTTATAAGAAAGTGATAGATGTGTGCTGTCATCTCTTGGCACAGCAGGAAGATTTCATGGGGAAAAACAAAGTAAAGACTTGCAGAAACACTGCCCTCAGAGACCCATGTGACGTCAGTGCCGTCTGATTCATTCTGCTGCAACCTGTGTGCATGATGGCTGGCTTCCTGACAGCCATTGTTTCGCCTCCAAATCAGATAACGTCCTCGCGATGTTTGTGGCCAAGCATTTTTACTAGCTCAGACCATCAGTGTTCTCATAAATACACTCAATCTCAAAGTTTACAGCAGAGCTATAACGTATAATAAAGTAAGAAGTGGGCAGAAAGTGAAGGAAAACACTCCTCATAAATGCAGGAGAAGCAGGACGGAAGCATTTGATCCCTGACTGTGCTTCCTGTCTTGGCATGTGGGCAACCTCACCTCATCGGCAAACAAATCAGCTGCAAGTTTTTTTAGTAATCAGTAATGAATCATCAGATCACTGAAAGGAAGATGTATGTTACCTCTGCTTTTCATCTCTGTGAGAGTGTAGCTCCTTTGTCTGTTGAGAGTTTATTAATTAACTTAATGAACTCAGCACCTCTGACCTCAGACACATTCTTCTGACAGAGAGCTGGTGAACCCTGAAACTCTGTGAAGCCTGAGGTGGTCTTTTCATTCTTTTACTGTAGTCAAGTGATCATCCAGTGGCAGCCTGAGGGCCACATAAAGCCCACCAGATCTTTCCATCTGGCCCTCTGAATATTATTGAATTAAAAAAAAAAACAATATGGTTTTAAGGGTACCTCTGCAACTGTTTAAGCAACCTCAAAAACAATAGAAACCATTTTCATCACAACTTCTTATTTAATCAGTTTTACAAAAAAAACAAAAAAAAAAACACTTGTAGGGTATTACTGGCCAACAATCAACCAGATATACAATTAAATAAGAGTCAAACTAGAGATAGACAAACTTGGTTCATTTTGGCCCTCATTGCTGCTATTTTTGACTTGAGGTTGTTTTGTCATTGCTAGTGCTTTATTTGTTTTTTTTCCATTGTGTTTTAGAGACTTAATTATGTTGTTTGTGCAGATTTGTATTGTTATTATGTATTGACCCCACTCAGGGGCGCCAAAAAGGGGAGAATAAGGAGAAAGATTCTAGGGGACCATGATTGACAGGGGCCCAGAGAGGCCCCTAATACAATTTTATACTTACAAAAAAAAATCTCACTCAGTAATAAGCTTACAATTACACATGTATTTTATATACAATGTATTGGTAACACTAAGTTTATTTGTTTTGCTAAACATTTCTCAATAATGCGGTTAAATTAAGCGATTACTATGGAGAAAAAATAAACAAAGAATAAAAAATCATTCTGAATACAAAAAAAAAGCCTATAGTCTGTATTTATTTCAGAACGATTTTAATGATTTAAAAAGCACCAGCTGAAATATAATCTTTGGTCAGTAGTAGTTGTTGCATCTTGTTCTATAGATGATAATGTTCAAATTACAATAAATCATAAAAGGCAACTGGCCATTTTGTTTTTGATGGTGTTTCTCCACAAATTAGAATTATATTTCATTTTAATGGAAGAGGGTATTTTGTATTTACGTTTTTTATTTTCAGGTAATTATTCTTAAGATAATTTTATGTTCAAGTATTCAAAGGAAGAGATGGGTTTTTAGAATACAGAGTATCAGTCTTGCAGCAAATAATTGAATCTAAATAAATTTCATTGTTTTTTCAGTGCTTCCCCTACCAAGTAACTGTCATGTTCTTTTCACAAATATGGGAATGATAGTCAAAAATATAAGTAAAATGCAGTTTTATGTAAAACAGTATCAAAATTTCCTGCTGGCCTTACGGCTGGCTATGGGGGGCCCAGTAAGATTTCTTTTTATGGGGCCCGAAAATCCTTGGCAGCACCCCTGACCCCAGTAACCACTTTGGAGGTGAAAGTATGGAACCCAAAAAATAATTAAAATAGCAAAATAAAATCTCCACATTAAGTACACAAAATATCTCAGTTGAACTCATGCGGCTGGCAAAGGTATGGGTTATAGGTACTGATATCACTTACAAACCCCAATTCCAATAAAAGTTGGGAGTTTGTGTAAAACGTAAATAAAGCAGAATACAATGATTTGCAAATTCTTTTGACCTGTATTCAATTGAATACACCACAAAGACAAGATATTTCATTTTAAAACTGATATACTTCATTGTTTTCTGCCAATATTCACTTATTTTGAATATGATGCCTGCAACATGTTCCACAAATGCTGAGACAGGGAGAACAAAACAGTGGGAAGGTCAAGCCACGAGTGAACAGGTAAATTGGAATCAGTTGAGGGTCACGATTGGGTATGAAAGAAAGGATGGGGCGAGGTTCATCACTTTTGGGAACAACTGTGTGAGCAAGTTGTTGAACAGTTTAAGAATGTTTCTCTGTGAACAGCTGTAAGGAATTTAGGGATTTTATCATCTACAGTACAGTGTTATTTTTGTTGACTGATTAATTTCGTCTTAGTTTTTGTCAACAACCTTTTTTCCCCTGGTGAAAACTAGACAGTAACTAATAAGAACAAGTGCACATGGACAAAACTAAAAATAAATTAACTGGCATTTCCATCAACAAATAAAAACTAGACTAAAACGTTTGACAGAGACTTAATCCAATCAGACCTAATTTGGTCATGTAGAAAGTAGGGACAAGTTAGGGATATATCCAATCACAGCTTCTTTGGTTGTGTAGAAAGGTTGGATGAGTTAAGAGGGACATCCAATCACAACTGCCTTAGCTTCATGGTGGCGGGATAAGTTGAGGAGTGATCCAATCAGAGCTACACCCTTTATGAATTGATATATTCATGTAGAGCAGGTTCACTGTTTGTTGTCTGTTCTGGTATTGTAACTGAGATGCTCTGCCAGGTAGCCTAAATAAAGGTGACTGCATTTCACACAGAAGTTTAATTTGTTCCTGTTAATTTATACATTCAGACTTTACCAGCATTCAATAAAGGGTTATTAGATTTTCATTTTATCCAAGTGTAAAACATGACATTACAAAATTTACAGTAGATTTTGTTGACTAAAATGTGAAATTTCATCAACTAAGACTAGACTAAAACTAGAAAAGCACTCCAAGAGCACAGACCTCTGCCAAGCGGCTCAGTCGTGCCGATCTACCAGGCTGTTGTTAGCTGTTGTGTTAGCAGAACTCCTCTGCTGGCATTGCAAGGGAAGTTGGGAAATGTAGTGACATAGGCTTGAAAAACGTTGACGTCAGTTTGCAAATAAACTACAATTCCCGAATTGACTTAAACGAATAGGATCTGCCATTATAAACTTCAATGTTTTTTTGTGACATCAAGCTGGATCGGATCAGCACCTGGTCCTGGTGTAAATGTTTGTGTTAATGTGAAGTATGATGTACATACAGGCAGTTTGATTACCTCCGCCAAGGAGGTTATATTTTTGCCGCCGTTGGTCAGTCTGTCTGTCTGTCTGTTTGTGTTCAAGATAACTTGAAAAGTTATGGACGGATTTGGATGAAATTTTCAGGAAATGTGTGGAATGGGATAAGGAAGAAATTATTAGATTTTGGGACTTATCCGGATCACCATCCAGATCCAGGAATTGTTTCAAGGATTCTTTAACATTGTCAGATAGGACCATTTTCACCAAAATGGACTGAAGCTGCTTGGCGGAGGTCCACGCTCTCTGAGTGCTTTTCTAGTTATCAGGGCAACAGGGGCAAATATCTGGGGCTTAATGGCATATGCAAGATAGGTTTGCTTCAACTATAAGGTATACACAGGGATAGGGATCATTCAGTTTTAGTGATTTCGATACCCCTGTTGACACGTCCCTTGCATCAGAGCTAACAACACTCAGTGCTAACTGCAACAAATCCTGGACACCGAAATTATGTTGAAGGACCTTGCAGAGATCCTGAAAGTACCTCTTATCAAAGACATTATTTCTCCATTTTTGTCATTATTACCTCCACCAAAGAGGTTATGTTTTTACCGGCGTTGGTTTGTTTGTTTGCTTGTTTGTTTGTGTTCAAGATAACTTGAAAAGTTGTGGACGGATTTGGATGAATTTTCAGGAAATGTGTGGAAAGGGATAAGGAAAAAATTATTGGATTTTGGGACTGATCTGGATCACCATCCGGATCCAGGAATTTTTTACAGGATTCTTTGACATTGCCAGATAGGACCATTTTCGCTAAAGTGGACTGAAGCTGCTTGGTGGAGGTCTGCGCTCTCTGAGTGCTTTTCTAGTTAGAGTAAGTTTTACTAAAAAACACAAATCTTTAGCTTCTATCAAAAGATAGCCCTTTCCTTTCTGTTTGTTTTTCTTTGAGTCGAAGGACAGTCAGAAGAAAAGTGAACATTTTCAAATGCAGCCTGAGCTTGTGGTTACATCAGTCCTAAGCCAAAACCAGAACTTCCTCATGAAACTGAGCCGGCATACTGCTCCAACCAGGAGGCCAACGCTGTAGTTTGTGGATTTGGTGGTTTCCTGGGGAGTGGTCCATGTGAGAGGTGGACTGTGTAAGTGCACGCATGTATGTATATATATGTGTGAGGAGCTGCTGTCAGGGAGTTGTCAGCGCTCCAGATCTAACCACATTAGTCATACCAGGCATTCCTTCATATGTTCACCTCACTGTGCGGACGCGCGTGCACACACACACGCACACACAAGTGAGGAGAATTCCTTGCGGTCATCCAGCGTGAACTTGATGTGGGAATAACAGAGCAAACAGTCTTAAAACATCATTCTTCAACGTCTCTGTGTGTGTCTGTGACCATGTTGTGTATTATTTGGTGTCCCTGTAATCTCAGCTGTGAGTGACTTATGATGAACAACATGGTGATTTTGTTTCTATGTTTGGTAAATTTATGAGTCCTATTTCATGGAGAGTGATTTTTGGACTATGCTGCATGAGAAACAAGTTACATAAGGATGCTTAGGTTGGTTTTAGAACTTTCTGTTTTCTGGATAAGAGAAAAGGAACAAATACCAGAGTAAAAAAAAATAAAAAATACAGTCCTCCTTCATGTGCAGCTCTCTCCTCTCTGTGAGTCTGTTCTCCAGATGGGTGAATGAAGAAATTGAAGGGCATATTGAATCTGTATCTTTTAGTGGAAGTATATTTTCACAGTGACACAACAAATAAATTTCATAGACGTTAATATGTAGAAAGGAACGTAAGACAGCAGCGAACAGTGCAATGAAAAGAATGGCATGCTTTGTTATTTGCATTAAGTATCAGATAGTTAAAGGCTCTTTGGGCAAATCTGTTGTGGATTTGACCGATATTATGTAGTTCTGTAAGTTTAATAGAGGAGATACATTTTTAGCTATTACAGACTGTTTGATAACACTAACAACAGGGTACGGTTTTACAAACTTTTCAGCCCATGACCCTAAATTAATAATCTTAAAAATGTCTGCTCAACTGTTTTGGCTTCACTTCTGGTGATCTGTCAAGTTGTTTGTCTTTTTATACAGAGTGCAGTCTGCCTTATGTGACCTATAAGTATACATTTTTCAATGCTGCAGTAGCAAAGTGTATTATAAAAGAGACAAAAAGAGCTTGATTTCACTTAAAAGTCCCTCAGTATTTAAGCAAATTGCCTATTTTTGTAATATAACTAACGTAAATAGACCCAAGTTATTTCACATAACACTGTTATGTATTTTATTCGTCCGAGACTTCTAAACCAAAAATACGTATTTTATCCTCTCTTTTTCTTAAATATAATGCCAGCCTTTTTGCAGTTTCATTGTTGGCCTAGTAGAAAATAAGATTGAACTTTGCACACTTAAGATCTGCTGTTAGTCTTTGAAAAGATTATAATAAGTTGAAATATTTGGCTAAAGGCTGTGGAAAGGTATTAGCTATCCAAATGATGTCATTAAATAAGGCTCACTTTTCTTTAACTGAAACACAAAATGTTATAAAATCAGATGCAATGACTAATTTATTTTGAGCCCTGAACACTTCAAATGTATTTCCACTTAAGGAAAAAGACAGATTCACACTGGCAGCAAGAGCTCTCTTCAAAACATTCTCTTACACTTTGTGTTGATGATAATTTGTTCTGCCTGTCAGACTTTATAGTCCAAGTTATCAGTTGTGCATCTACTTATCAGGCAGAGATCAAAAAAAGTGTGAAGGATCATATCACACGGCACATAAAACACAGTGCACAGATTGTGAACCTTACCTCTGAACTTTTATGCTTTCTCTTTCCAGAAACTCAGCATTATTAAATGTCACTGAGGCATCAACAAATAACAAAAACTCTGCACCTGTCAAACCCATGAAGTGCTTTGCAAAGTGCCAGACACAAGAAAGGTATTTGATATAAGGTCCGTCAAGGAAAACTGGAACACAGTGGTTCATTAGACTGATAACAGTTTTGGTTCTTTGTCGCTCTGGTGTTGTTTTCCTGTCTCTAGTCGCACCTTTCTCGTGTCAAAGTAGAATTGAAAAATATCTCTTGAGACAAATGTGGCACTTCACATGTCTAAAGGCCACTTTTCCTGTTCTGAGTTGACCAACAGCACCACCAAGTGGTGATTTCACTAAATCTTGATTTGAGCACATGTATGTCATCACTGAGAGCAGGTGATTCAAAGGTGACGCATTCATATTTGAGGCAAGAAGATACATGAACGAACAAACCTTATCTTTTCACTCTCTTTATTTTCATAAGCCATCTGAACAGCATGTAACCGCCCCTAAACAAATTCATTACCCGTGTTTCAGATTACAGTTCCTCCACCAGAACTACGAGAGATAGACTGGTCCTACATAGCTAGAACAGATTTATTTATATGTTTTATTTTTGTTCAGGGTCTGTTTTGTTCCTGGGGTGAAAACAAAAATGTAACGATCCATCCTAGGAGTGGGATAAAATATCGAGATTGTGATACATAATTTTCCTGGCATAGGCAATCCTCTTATTTATATCCTGGCTCCAATTATTGATATATGATTTAAATAGATATGGTTCTATTTTCACAAAGTGAATCTTGCAGTCAAATATTTGTATTTATTCTATGTTTTTACTGTTTAAAGTGGGTTTTAACATCAACTTGTTTGTGCCGTCGTGAATTTTGTCATTCAAATTAAAACATGAAGACGAACATTATTTCTAACTCAGTCTTTTTCAAATTCTGAGAAATGATATCAAATCGTATTTGTGGCGTAAATGCATTCATCATTAAGATTGCCTTATTAGAGATATTTTATGTTGCACTGTTAATCAGATCAATATTGGCTTATAAGATGTCTACAAAGGTCCAATATCAAGAATTCCTGCTTTTAATAAGACAGATAAGTCAGTTTGTATAATGTGTCAAAGGTTTGGGGTAAAATTGAATTAGAATAGAAAACATTAAGTCAGTCATTAAGTCATAACACCATATATTTATCCTAAGTCCTTCTGAAATGTGAGCCTCTTTCCTCTTTGAAAACGACCAAGATTTTACCTTTTTCTCTTCCAGATCTGGTTCTGAGACTAGAGAGACGATGTCGGACAGCTCGCACTGTTTCTACTGTCGAGAGGACCTCGGGGGGAAGAGGTTTGTACGCCATGAGGGCCGGCCAGTGTGTGTTCGCTGCCACACTAAATTCTGTGCCAACACCTGCGCCCAGTGTCACAGGCCCATCCCTGTGGAGTCAAAGGTGTGTTACTGAGGGCCCCTTTTCTTCTCTGATGTATACAGAGTGACTGTGTCAAACATCAAATGGCCTGTTTTCTCCACAGGAGCTCAGCCATAAGGGTCGCTACTGGCACGAGGAGTGTTTCCGCTGTGCCAAGTGTTACAAGCCGCTGGCCAAAGAGCCGTTCAGCACAAAGGACGACCGCATCATGTGTGGAAAGTGCTGCTCCAGGGAGGACGCTCCACGCTGCCATGGCTGCTATAAACCCATACTAGCTGGTCTGTGATCAACTGAAACAATGACCTTTGTGAAAATATATTAATCAGTTTCAGTTAATTACATGACTTAAGAAGGAGCTACTTCTCTCTCTAGTTGGTTTTTAGTTTGGTATTTAGTTTAATTAGTATAATTTTATTAGTTTAATTTTGTTAGTTTATTGTAGACATTTTCATAAAATATTTGAATGTTTCTTTTGCTAATTATTTGCTTAGCCTATTGAATTTTCATATCAATATTAAAATGTGTTTATTTGGTGATGGGGTTACACTGTAGACACCCGAGGTGATCAGGGTAAGTAGGTAGAGCTTTTTTATCAGCGCAAGAGAGGATGCATCCATGCTTCTCTTTGTTCTTTGCCTGTTTGCATTTATTGGTTAATAAATCATGAAAATGTAGAACTTTGAACTGACAATCGGCTTCCTGTGAACCACACGTCCATGGTGCATCTCAGTGGTTGTTTAATGATGTTTGGTTTAGTAAAACTTTATTTAAATGTGTTTGTTTTCAGACAAATAGTTACTACAGTATTTTTCCAGGATAATGAACAAACAAATAACCAAAAAAGCTCTACTAAGCTTTAAAAGTTGTCTTTTGTTTCCCAGATTCCCCCTGTCACTGCAAAAGCTAGATTTGTCACCTGTCTCTTCTTCTCCCCCACATGATCTGCAGGCACGGAGAGCGTGGAGTACAAAGGCAACTCGTGGCACGACGAGTGTTTCACCTGCTGCAGCTGTAAACAACCAATTGGATCACAGAGTTTCATCTCCAAAGGGACGGACACTTACTGCAGCCCCTGCTATGACAAAAAGTTTGCTAAAATCTGTGTCGGCTGCAGAAAGGTTTGAATCTTGCTTTTCCTTCTTCCAAACCAGTTGAACATCAACTTGAAAAGGATTTAGTTTAACAAGAAGTCTTTGATTGTACATTTCTAGAGTCTAAATTCAAGACTCAAATTTTGAGACAAGAGGACGCTGAATATAAAGATGATAGAAACATGATGCTTCATTATTTTATGCAATAATATTCATGCACATACCCCCTCTTTCATCTATTTGCAGCCAATAATCTCTGGAGGGGTGAATTACCAAGACCAGCCTTGGCACGGACACTGTTTTGTGTGCAGCTCCTGCTCAAAGCCCCTTGCCGGGACGAGTTTTACCAAGCACGAGGACCAGGCATTCTGTGTCGACTGTTACAAAAACACTGTGGCAAAGAAATGCAGCGGCTGCCAAAACCCCATCACAGGTAACTTTAACTAAAATGTGAAAACAGCAACATTAAACAATCCAGTTCAATGCCAATCACAAACACTCTTGTGCAATTGACCCTTTGTCGGTTCTCTGACTGGTTAACCAACCAACCAGCCAATCAGAGCCAGAGAGGCCCTCTCCAAAGCAGCAGTTGCTGGATAACTCCAGTCAGAAAATCGCTGTGTAAGCACAGTCTATTTTAATACATAGTGGGGAGATGTCATCTTAATTTGTGGCTTCAACACTTGAAATATAGAAAACATACTTACTATTAAAGGTAAGAGGAAACATTTTAATACAGACAATATTTCTTGTTCTAGAAATATCTAGAGGAAATAATAAATGCACTTTGAAGCAAAAAGAAAAGACTCCAAGGCACTCTCTTAATACTATTAAAATGCCTTTATTTTAACGGCATGGTCGTGTAGACCTTAAAAACAAACTTTAACACGATTCAGCATCGAGCCTTATTTGACCAGTATTTGTCACCACATTTAGTACTAAAGCAGAAAACATCAAAAAGATAATAAACAAAAACTGGGACATAATTCAGAGCGATGCACAACTTAACATTTTTCCACAGTCTCCACTTGTTAGTTTCAGAAGATGCCCAACCCTACAAGATAAACTGGATCACAGTCACCTCAAACCCAACAACCAAACTTCATGGCTGGGACAAAAACCAAAAGGGTCTTTCAATGCAGTCACTGTAACCATTGTGCAAATGTAAAACAGACAAAGACATTTCTGGACTCAAGATCACAAAAAGAGTACAAAATCAAGCACTATATCTACTGCAAGACCACTTTTGTTATAGAATGTCCCATTTGCAAAGTGTTATACATCGGCAGAAACGCCTTCAGGACAGACTTGCAGAACACAAATATGCAATAAAAACTGGAAACATGAACTACCCCATGGCCAAACATTACCTGGAATTCCATAACAGCAACCCAACTTCATTACAAACCATTGGCATTGACCACACGCCGCTGACCATCAGAAAAGGTGACAGACAAAGGAAATTGAACCAAAAGGAGGCATTCTGGATTCACAAACTACAAGCCACAAAATACACCAGACTAAGTGAAGGACAGGATTATACTGTATTCTTGAAAAGGAAGGAAGTTGTCTAAGCACTGAGTTACAGTTTTAAAACTTACAGGTCATTGTGTAAAAATGCTTTTAAACCAGAATTCTGATATTCTTTCACTCATTTGATCTGTTTTGTGTTATGCCATGCATGGTTTTTTGAGATGAAAACTTTGTTGGAGCTTCTTTTAACCTGAATAGCACCATCTGCTGGAGGGTTTGGTTGTTGTCACCAGCTGCAGGCCAAACCTCAAAGCCCAAGCGGCAATTTCCTATTGGTGGAGCACCCCTTTAAAAGGGCCTACTGCAGCCTAGCATCTGTTTGCATGATGAATTTCCCATAATACACCGCACCCACTGGCAAGAAGGCAGAGCGGAGACCAAAGGAAGTGCATAATTATTAGTAATTATTAAATCATTCAGTAAATGTTAATCATGTTTTGAATGGTTGGTCGTATTTTAAAATTTCTCGTTATAACGAGCTACCTTTCACAGCTGTAGCTACAGCTACTGTCACATCTGCCTACGACACAGCCAGCCAGCGGCTCTGGGTGATGACGTAGTGGGAATCGAGTGGCGTCTCGCTTCTTAGGATTTCCACCCCTTTCTCTTGGCCCTCAAAACAGAGGGCTAAGGGGAAGGGCTTAGGGTTTCCATTCAGGATTCACACAAAATCTGTTGTTGCTGGCCTCTCACCTGTTCGCTTTAGTTAAAGATAACTCACCTTTTGACTGACTTTAGACATGTTCAAATCAGTATGTTTTTTTTTTAAATAAATTTTGGCCTAATTGACAACAAAAGGGTGTATGAAGGAGGTTCAAAATCAATATGATCCTGTTGAAATAATAAGAAATGTAACTGGTTAATGACATTAGCTATGTCATCTGACATTGGCTTTTCACATCAACAAATTGCTTGATCATTTTCACTTAATATTCCAAGAACAAATAATTGTCAGTTTTAAAAAATGTTTTCTCTTACCTTTAGGTGCAAGTTAGTTTTCTTTGTGACTTTTAGTGCCCAAGTAACAAATTTATTAAAACAATTTCACTACAATATATTAAGAAGACTCTGCCAACATGAAACTTGTTTGACTGGGTAACCTGGCAATGGCTGCCAAAGGGGCTCTCTGATTCTGATTGGTTGTTCAGTGAACCAATCAGAGAGCTGCAAAACACTCAATTTGTGACTAAGCAATAATACACACCTAGTCCACAAACACAAGTGAGATATTTTCTGTTAACTGGCAACAACTTAACCACAAAGCTTGATAAGAGTGTATCAATGATATGTAAATAAAGGGTAAGGCACAATTTAGAGCCAGATTATCTTAGTTTTGTTTTTATTTTTAAAGAATTAAATATTGAAAAGTCTGAGTTGAGCACCAGCCTCCCTGGTAAAGCCAATGCTACAGGAAAGTGTGAAACACTGAGGCTCCTCACACCTGAGGATCGCTGTAGAAGCACCTGACATCACATCTATACCCCATATAAAAAATCAGATTTTAACATCTGACCTGAACATGTTCACAGTCTTGTTGGATAAGTTTGTTGTGATTTTCATAAGATTAGAGTTTCATATAATCAGGGACTTGGCTGATGTTACTGTTAGTTTGTGTGGTGCTGCTGTATATCAAGAGACTGTACTGAGACGGAGGACATCCATCTCAGTACAGCCTCTTTGTCTGTCATTAGGTTGACAAAAAAGGTTTGTAACATTGTGGCCACATTTAATTGGATTCAGAAGCCTCTCTTAGTAACCAAACAGGTGACATCGCTCATACTTCATCCAGTATTCCCTACAGGCTCTGGTCTGACTGTTTTTTGTCTCTCTCAGGTTTTGGTAAAGGAGTAAACGTTGTGAACTACGAGGGCAGCTCCTGGCACGAATACTGCTTCAACTGTAAGAGATGCTCCCTCAGCCTGGCCAACAAGCGCTTTGTAGCCAAAGGCAAAGACATCCTCTGCTCCGATTGTGGAAACAAGTAGAAGCCAAAGAAATGTCTGACAGCATCTCAAGATTAAAGAAAAGGTTTTTTCCTTACAACACAAGTCCAGAGTCTCAATTTCAAAATGTTTTTTTTTTTTTTTAAACTTTTATTATTGTTTATTTTAAAAAAAGTTCACTTAATTGCTGAAAGTGTTGGGACAAAATTTTAGCTGGAATGGATTCATTGATTTGGTGTTGACTGCTTTTACTAATCACTGATTGGTCGCTTTGACTAACGTGGCAAATTAATCTGTTGAACGCAATACATGAGCTGCAGATAAATGTACTTCATACACGCTTTCAATAATGCAATTGTAAAGCATAAATCCATCTATTGTAAAAAGCAAAGAACTGACTGAATGTAAGCTGTATTATGGAAACATTACATCTGAAAAAAAAATGTCAAGAAAGTTTAGATTGTACTTTTTCCACTGTAAAAAAAAAAATCACTTATTTGCCTCTAATGTGTATTTACTTTCCTTCTTTCATGTTTTCTTATACTAAAAAAACCAAGTAATCAATTAAATTTCTAAGAGCTACCTGCCAAATTATTATTACGCGTTTTTATGTTTTCAGCATTGATTGTGTGTATCTTTTTATATTGATGTTTTTTTTACAGACTTTAAAGCACTTTCTAAAAATCATTTAAGTCAAGATATTGATATTAAATTGAAACGTGTCAAAACTGTGTTCTGATGTCTTAAGAATAAATGTCACTTTCTACAAAAGAGCATTTATGTGTTTTACGTGTCCATTCAAAAATGATTTGCAGTTATGATACATGTAGAAATTAATGCAAGCACATTTAAAGGGCTCAGTGTTTTAAATTTACATTATGATATATCTCCCTGTGAAAAAAGGGAAGTTCAGTAAATAATAAATATGGTCTTCTCGTAAAGTTAGGACTTACTGCTCTGGTACAATGTGCTTCACAGTGATAATTCTGTCATATGGAATCATATAATGGAATCAGTCAAGGTCAATGAGCTCCTTTCATTCAGCTTTACATTGCGAGTTAGCTTTATATGTGCAGGAAGTGAGCAGTAAAAGTTTATCAAAAGCCACATAGTTGATTTTATCTCAGCAGGTTTACAGATGGCCCCAAAACATTCTTGAAGTTTCCATACTAAAATAAAATCCTCACAGATTATTGCTATTGGTATGCTTTTAAACACCCCCAGTTTCATCCCTGCCAAGAACAGAACAGAAGTTCTCATGAACTGTCTGACCACGTGCCTCTTATAAAACAAACGTGGCTTTGTCTTTCCAGAATTGTGCTCTTATGTTTACTGCGGCTGCACAGGTAGATCTAGACATGTTCTTCCTACAGGAGCTGGCTGGACACTGAACTAGATGTAATATGGGGAAGATGGTATATCAAATTTTCATAGACTGTTTTAATCACACATTTTCTGAAAGGTGGAGCAAACCACAGAGGGAAAGGAGGGTTTTCTCTCATTTTGGGGGCTTGAAGACAGGCCATGGACACAAATTTTAAGTATAAAAACACTGAATGTACTTTGCATAATCTTGTAGCTGATGACTGTTTCAGAGTGTGTTACTGTCGAATGAGACTTGAATAAACTGACAGGGAAGTTTTAAATATACGCCCTGTCTGCCTTCCCTATACATTCATGTAGTCATAACAGAGGACCAATCACAGAAGGAAAACATTGTTCCCCTCCACACACACACACAAACACACAGAGTGTGTGTTTAAGGATGCAGGTCGGTGGTTCATCTGATGATCCGTCACAGATCCTTGATGTCTGAAACCAGCAAGGTACTTTGAAGTCCTCCTGCCTCTGGAATATTCTCCTTCAAATCATCAGCTATGCAGAGCACTTTTTTTTAATCTATTATCCATGACGGTAAGTCATTCCTCACTTATGTTTAGGATTAGCATTGTATTTGTTGTTTAACCAGAAACTGGAACTTTGTACTTTGGCATTTCTTAGATATTAAAATTCTAGAATTTTAAACAAAGAAAAAAGAAAGAAAAGAAAGAAAATAAAGTGCTACTATGCTAAAAATTGTAGTTTTTGATCTGATGTGTTGATATGTTTGATTTAGCCAACACAAAGTTCCTGTGATTGAAGAATAAAAAGGGAACAAACTCATTTTCCAGTGCAGAGATGATCTTTCATCAAATATTTCTACATGTTTTCGTCACTTTATCTCTGCTGTGCAGCTCTGCCTCCACAGCACAGCCAGGTGAGCAATTGTTTAATATATTTTGATACAATTTTATGAGCTACGTTTCAAAAATTGTCAAAGGATGTTGTCTTAATTCAATATAAAAGATGAAGAATTAAAAATGCCTGTCCTTTGCTTTTAGAGTTAGACACCTATTACTAATTTATAATAATAATAATAATAAATTATAATAAATTACAATAAAGAGCAGTTCATCAGCCAAAGCATTAATCTACTTCTTAAAAATATGGTAAAAAATGTTGTAGATGAGAGCAGAGAGAGGGATCAGTCTTGTATAACTTTTGTAACTGTATTTGCAAAACCATCGCACTTTCCATCGACCAAAATAAAAACATGAGAGATATGGATGAGATTATCCAGATCTCATTTATTTATTACATTTCAAAATTAGGAACTAATTTATATGTTGAAATAATCATAAAACCTACAAGTCATAAGTAGACTTTATTGATCTTTAAGTGTGGTTTTAAACAATACCATTTTATCCATAATCCCCCACCCAAAACAAAAACACTATGCAGGATTTCTAGAAATGTTGTTTTCTTTTCAAGGGATTTGAGATTTATATTTTACAGATGTAATATTGACATCAACATCATGCATTGCTGCACTGCTAAAAAACTTTAATTTTACTCCTTTTGCTTGCCCCAACTTTCAGAACATGTGTGCTCAAAAGGTTCAGTTCAAAAGGTTTCCCTTATTGTGTTATTAGGGGATTCGCTGCCCCTCAGGTAGAGAAAGGTCTTTGTTCAACCTTAAGCCAGCTCCAGTGGAGAGTCATGTCTGTGTGGCCACATTAAACATTAGAGCACAGTCATATCATATGCACTTGTGAGGAGTGTGGTCAGACACGACTCTTTAGGACTGACAGTAAATCACTTTTCTGAACAGGGCTGAAATAGAGGGGTTTATAGGCATGCTAAAATCTAGGGCTGGGCATTGTTAAGAACCTCACGATTCGATTCCGATTTTGATTCTTTAGGTGGCGGTTCGATTCAGTATTGATTCATAAGGAAGTAGAAACACACAAATAATTAGAGTACTTGTTGACAATTTTTGGATTTTTATTTTGATGCCAATGTGAACATATGTGGTATGTCACCTCACATTTTTGGAGCAAACATCTGAAAATACAAATTTGCACAATAATAACTTATTTGTGCACATGGAGAACAGAAGTAAAAAAAATATGACACTATACTATACTATAATTATAAATGTCCACCTGGTCTTTTTTGTCTTTTTGTGTCAATAAATGTGTCAGGAATTATCCTTTGAAAACATTTTTTCACCCCTTTTTCACAAGAAACGAAAGTAAACAATTCTGGCAAGTATTTGTTAATATTAAGTTATAAGTGCTTAAAACAGTGTGTAATTACAAGAAAAGAATAAAAATGGACATGAATTTTCAACAGAATTCTCTTCATAAACAGTTGTAAATGAACATGTAGAAATTTTCTGAGATCACCAAAAATAAACATAACCTATTTTACATAAGCTCAAACATTTTTGTTTGTCTACAGCATTTAGTGTCCATGTTACAGCCTGTTATATTAGACCATGTCCAGGCGTTTTTTTTTTTTTTTTTTTTTTTTAACGAATGGTAGTCCCTGAAGCAGGTCCTGTCCAGCTGAAGACAGAGATCTCAACATTTCTTCCTCCAATATTTCTAAAATTACTTTTTATGGAATCCATAAAAAATGAACTATGATGAAAAAGACGATCAATGACAAAAAAAGACGGTAAAACGCGGAAAATACGGCAAAAGAATGGAAAGAAAACACTTCAGAATAATACTTATGCTATTGTTTCAAATATTTGACACTATTTACACAGATAATACAAATAAACCACCGTCAAATCACTAATGTTCGGTCTTCTTCTGTCACCTTCGACAGCTAGATAAACACTGAAAAATTGCACAGTGCCCCCCCTGCAGGTTAGAGACCACAGTGGATACATTTGTGAAAAAGATCATTAAAAGTACATTTTCTGTGAAATTCATTGACTTGTGTTTTATTTACTGATGTTTCAGAGTAAAATGTTCATGAAAATACAGTACAGGCAGCTTTGGAAACATAACCCCCATTATCATGTCAACAACTAACTTCACTAAAAGTGGCTTAAAGAGAGATTTGAGTTATTATGCATCTTTCTTTGCCAGCACCATGGTTCAGTCTGTGGGGAAGCAAGACTGACTTCACCTCTGGGTGCAGCCACTGGAGTCTTAATTCTCAAGTGTCCCTTCCTGCCCTGCAGGAATTCACTGTCTGCTTTAGCCTCAAATTTAATAAGGTATTTATGAGGAAAATGTCCTCTTTGGATTTGCTGAGAAATCTGTAATCATCAAGAGTGATACATTTACGTGCTAAATCAGGACTTTTGAATTATGGACAATATTTCTTTAACTCTGTGTAGGATCCAAGTTTGTCGGACTGGACGGCCTTCATGTACCGTCACCCTGTGCCTGTGTACCGTCAGCATGCAGAGCTGGGCTTTGGGGGGAGGCTGGGCCAGTTGGCTGTGTGGTTGTGTGGAGTTGAGTGGACCACAGTGGGGTTAACAGTAAGGGTGGCACAATGGCACTCACTGTGTCTGACCTGGTCGAACACTAAAGACAGACCTACGTTATACATTGATGGTAATCTGGTGGAAATCTCAGCAGGTAGGTAACACGAGGAAACTGATTTTAAATATCACCAACCCTCAAGAACCCCAGTGCAAGGCAAAAATATTTGTGCATTTTCAAGATGTACTAAACAGTAAAAGCTGTTTGGCCTGTGTTTGTCACATTGCTCTCATTACTACCTCCACCAAGGAGGTTATGTTCTTGCTGGCGTATGTTTGTTTATTTTTAGCAAGATTACGCAAAAACTACTGGACAGATTTTGCTGAAATTTTCAGGAGATGTGGGTAATAGCTCAACTTAAAAATGATGAGATTTTGGTGATGATCCAGATAACCATCATTAGTGAATGATCGTTTTTGCTTAATAACTGGAAAACTAATAATAACATTCACATGATTCTGAGTGCTAGGTGTGGGTTTTTCAGGGTCAAGGAATCACATTATGATGGTAACTTTATCATGGAACTATTGCTTATAGATCTAACAGCAATATGTGAGCTACCTTGGCAGAGGTTTGCGCTCTCTTAGTGCTTTCTAGTTCACAACTGTGTTTTCTTTTTTATTTTGATGTCATTTGTAAATACATAGACCATTTAATTCAAAGTTTTTATGTTGGTGAGAAAAGGATATGCATATGAAAGCAAAGGCTTTGATATCAAATCTGGTACATCAAAACTAATAGAACAGAAGACAGGGTTTGATATGTGAGTCAGCCTCCTATTGTAAAAAATTAAACTAATAGTTACAGGGATGGGCATTGATAACATTTTATTGATACCGATTCCATTAACAATTCTGCTTATCGGTCTGATTCTTTCACAAATTCCTTATTGATTCCTGCTGATTTTCTTTGGTTATGCACTGGTAACAATGTCAAACACGTGGCACTCCTGATATTCAACACCATGCTGCATAGATAAATGCTTCTGCAAGTTGTTGGTGTTTTTACCTACTAAACACTGTGCAGTCAGTGTCTTCGTCAAAAATAAAGCCACAATTTTAACCACTTCTACCCCTTGTCTGTCATGATTTTTGAATTATTTTTCTATCATGACTATTTCTGATGAGAGTGTTATGGCCTTAATTTGCAAACTATGCAGAACAAAGTGGAAGGAATTGATAAGTAAAAAGACTGATGCTTTCAGTTATTTTAGGGAAATGTTATTGATTCTCAAGTGGAATTGGTTTTTGATTTCCATCCCTACTAACAGCCACAGTGACTCTGGTAAGCTCTGACGCTGCAAAGAGAGAACCAGCACAACTCGGCTATACACTGCTGCAGATGGAGCAGAGAGCTCTATGGATTTTACTGAATGTAAGTGAGACCAAACTAAAAAAACAGAGACCTTTGAATTTACTGAACAAATTTAAAATGCTTTACTTTTCTGCTAGAAAGCTCCTTTGTTTTGGTGCTACCACAGCACATGACATAGCCAGTGTCCTATTGCCTGGACTGGTGTAGCACCAAAACGAAGGGGCATACTAGCATGAAAGTAAAGCATTGTAGATCTGCTTATTAGTGAACGATTTCCCCAATGCTGTTTTATATTCACCTAAGATTTACTAAATTACACAAAGATATTGGTCCCATCTGTAGCAATGTACTTTGTTACCTAACTTCTATGTCAGTTCTCTGTTTGCGGGGCAGAGTAGTTCAAAATCACTAAGGCAAATATATTTTCTACATCAGGCCCCCAACAGCTTCTGATTTGGCCCCCATAGCATATAATATGTGTTGGGAAAAATTTGGTAGTGTTTTTAAGGTTTTTTCTATTCTGTTGTTAAACCCCATCAGTTATTAAGGCATCACCTAAAATAACAGGCATGACTTCATGTTTATCTGTTTTACAGATAAACACCTGTCAGCCATTTTGGCCCATAATAAACCAGGAGTCAAATCCAGTGATGGAAAGCATACCAACCCGTTGTTACCAAAAGGAGGTTGACACTTGGATACAATTTATATCAAACCCTACTTCTCCTGTTTTATTAGCTCTGATGTACCAGACTTGTTGAGCTATCCATTTCAATGCAAAAAATGAGTATAAATAAATAAATAAATAAATAAGTTGGATGTATTGTGTTAAACTGAAGATAATGCCATGCTACCCTGCTGTCTTCTTCTCTAGCCCACAGTTCAGGGGCTTCATGCAGCAAACTGGCTGCTGCTGGTACTCTTACTCTGGGTGCATCGCACAAGTTGGTTGACGGGAAAATCAAGGTTATTCCAAACACAGGTCTGCCAGGTGACTTAGCCCAGTTTCGGCTTTGGAGTCAAGAAATGGAAGAGATATCTGCGAGCTGTGATGAGGGGGATGTGCTGAGGTGGGAAAGAGACAACTGGGACTCTCAGCTCTGTGCTTCGCTCCCTGATCCCAGCCTGCAGTGTGGTGAGTGAACACAGGCATTTACTTAACAAAATGTTTCAGTTTTGATATTCAAGCTCTGCACATTCAATATTTTCTACCTTCCATGGTGTTCATGCATCATTCAGTAATTCAGCTTACTGGGGTTTGTCAGTCTCATTGAGCGTGTTACAGCTTTATCCTACATCCATTTATTATCTACCATCTGTCCTCGGCCCTTGGATTAAATATTGACACACCTGTCTTTATGTCAGTGGATAAACACAGACACCATTCTGAGATCAATGGTATCAAGGTCACATACATTAATCACACAGCTGTCATAGCCTGTTTTCTTTCTGTAAAGCTGGATGCTTTCGTCATTTTTTCCTCACAGTCAAGTAAACCAAACATTTTTCTAGCTTCTTTCAAAATTCTTGCTCCTGTATGAAGTAGCACAAGTAACCTGAATAACACAACTTTATTTTCATGCTTACGCACATTTATTAATAGCATTGTTACACAACTCTAGTTCAGACCAAATAAAGGTCAAATATAAAATTTGCACAGTTGAAATACTTTCAGAAAATTAAGAACTGAGTGATGTGCAACTTGTCACTCAGCAATACTGAAAAGTATGCAGAGGGCTGCAATGTAATTGCTTTTTTAATGTTTTTTTTTAAACCTTTATTTAACCAGATAAAACCCCCATTGAGATCAAGATCTCTTTCAGAAGGGTGACTGAGCCAAGAGGCCAGTAGCACACATCATGAAAAAAAAAAACATATTGAATGGATATTACCACCGTTCAATGAATTGAATGGTGGTAATATACAATACGTTACAATACACGTATTTTTTGTGAGTGCAAGGTTTGGAGACAAAGTGCAGTAATTTTAACATAAACAACAATTGTATCAGTATCAACATGATATCTTATTTTTATTGCATTAAAGGAATAGTTTGTGTTTTTTAACCTACATACAGTAGGTCATATGATTGGTTGACAGGATCAGTTAGAAAATAATATTAAAAAATAAAGATGTTGCCACAGAGGCCACTGTTTTATGTTTTAGATTATTCTGGGTGCTAACATGGCTGCAGGGAATTTAAATATATTAATAAAAGTAAGGCAACATGAATAAGATGATAGTCTCAAACCTCAAACCTCCTGAAATTGCTTTTTGAAAATGTGAATTTTTTTTTTACTTTATTTGTATTAGAGTAACATTTGTCTAGGAGGATCGATACTTTTTCTTAAGTACTTACTTTGTGTACTTTGTCCACCTTTGCTTATAACTTACATAAATATCCTTACTGGGCAATCAGATACCCAGATGACAACACTATTCAAGTTGGAATTTGGTTTTATGACAACAATATTTGTCCTCAGTTATCAGTCTTTTTATTTAATTTTATTTGATGCAGCTCTAAGACACTATGTGAAGTGTAACAAGATACAACACTTCCTTGAGCAATAGCTCAAGTAAAAAGTCCAGATTTTTCAGAACTCAAAAAAATTGCAAGACACAAAAAAGTTACACTTGTATTAAAGTAGATCTCGTTAGTTGCTTTCCATTCCCCATTTACTGCACAAAAATGCCAAGCCACAAACTAGGGGGCTTGCCATGAATCTTTTAACAGCTTTCCTCCTCCACTTTTATTTTTATAAACAAGCCACATCGTTTTTAAGAAAGATGTGACCTGGTTGGATGCTGATAGCTTCTGCTTATTGCTTATTTGATCACATTAATTTTTAGTAGTAGGCGTTTAACTGCTTCCACGGACAAAAAAGTGATTTTCTAATAAATTAAATTAACCTTAAAAAGCCACATGCATACCTGAGTATAATGATAAATATTTCATGTAATACCCATTGTATAAATTTGTTCATTTACTAACTGCTGTATCAATTATCAATTTCTCTTTGGCAGAGTGGTCCTTTTTCAAAGTCAAACTGATGTTTGCCATCATGCGCTATGAGGGGAACAAAACAGAGCTCTATGATGCCAGAGACATTGCACATAACTGGGTAAATTACACTTAATAGACAGACATACAAAGACTGAGAAATAAGTCTCACTGGATGTTTTTAAGAAGGTGTTGAGCAACTTGCAGGCAGACATTTTTCTCTTCAGATGTTCAGTGTGTCGTATTTATGATTTTATCATTTTTACTTACATTTTTTTTGCTGATTTACCAATCATTTCCCATTTTAATGTAATTGTTTACCCTGTGTTACATTTGTATGCAGGGTTAATCATTTTCCCCTTGGGGTCTAAACTGTACAAAACATGCTCAATTCTTAACTGTAGCTTCTTTGTCTTGCTGCCATAGTTTAAATGAAGGGGTGGTGGGAAAGGTGGATAGTAGGAGGGGTAGGTGGAAGGAGAGATGGACAGGACGTTAAATGGAAGATTGTCTGATGCATGAATGGATGGATGGAAGGACCAAGGGACAAATTAATGGGTGGCAGAATGTATGGAAAGAAGGATGGGTAAATTGGTAGTTGAATGAAGGTTGGTTGGTTGGTTGGTTGGTTGAATGGATGGATGGATGGATGGTTGGAAAATAACAAAGTTTCCACTCCCTCTTTTTATTCATGTATTCACTAAATATTTAAATGCCTGTCCAAAGGTCAAGTCTCTAAGATTAGATGACTTGGGATTGTTACACAGTGATGGTAGATCCTAGAGGCAGTAACCTCTCTTGTTTGTTTTTCCTGTAGCTCAGAGAGGTTCTCCCACCCAGAATCTATTTACCCAGAGTGTCTGTGTTTGAAGTAACCAGGTATGAGAACATCTCTGTTTACATGACCAACTGTGTTTTACAATAAAATACCAATTAATGTCCTTTTGGTCACATGAACTAAATGCGAGTAAACCAGAAAAAATGACACCAGTGAAGTACAGCTGTCTCCCTCTGACTTTTAAAGCAAATCAGGCACAAAGGACCAAGGTTTGACATCATCACAGGGAAAGTGGCAGGTAAGCAACACAACTGTGCAGATCGATTTGGATTGACTACTGATTTGTGCGATTTATTATCTTTAATTCTTGCTCAAATTTCCTTATTCTTCAACTGCATTATCAAAAACTACGTGTCATTGTTCCTTAGGTGCGATGGGCTCCAGCAACTGACAGGTAACATTGTTCAGGTTTCATATTTTACTCGATAACTGCTATTGTGTAAAGTATAAAACATGACAGTGTCAAGAAAAGGGTTGAGCTATAAGATGGACATCAACAGAATGGGTCAGTCTTTGGTTTCAAAACTTACTTAATTAAAAGACCTTTACACACTCTCTGAGCCAGGTGTTTGTTCAGTCCACAGTCATTTCCAATAGAAGGAACATGTCTCTGTATGTCTGTGCAGCCACAGTAAACACCAGAGCACAGCACTGGAAAGCTGCAGCCACATCTAGCTCTTAAGAGGGGTGTGGTCAGAAACGGCTCATATGGGTTTACACTGAACCACCTGTTCTGGGCAGGGACGGAACTAAGAGGTTTTTAGGCAGGCATGATGGAAGAAAATATCCGAGAGGATTTCAGGCAAGTTACCTCAAAGTATATCTTAATTTAAATTGATTTTATTGAAATCCATTCAAAGGCACAGTATGTAAAATTCTGCTGCCACGGGGCTACTGCTACCGAGTCAAGAACCAGCCACCTGCCTTCACTGTTTTACTTTCTTTCAATTAAGGACTCTTTTCAGTAAAAAATGTTGCTCTGTGAGGTGTGTATACTTAACAGCAAACCAGTGTTTCCATTTGTGAAGAAACTTTGCACAGTGAGAGAGAAAAACAATTAATAAAGGACTTCCTGGTTCACACAATGAAGCACAAAGTATTCTGGGGCGCTCCTCAGATGAATCAGGCCAAGTCTGCTTTCTATGATGGAGGATTAAGGCCACAATAAAAAAACAAAAAAAACAAAGCATGTTTACAAAAGTGACGAGAGAGTTATGAGGATAAAGTTGAAAAGTTACGAGAATAAATTTGAAAAGTTACGAGAATGAAGTTGAAAAGTTACAAGAATAATCTCCAAAAGTTATGAGAATAATCTCATAAAGTTTTGAGAATATAGTCGAAAAGTTTCGAGAATAAAGTTGAACAGTTACGAGAATATTCTCATAAAGTTACGACAATAAACTCAGAAAGTTACATGAATAAAAGTTACGAGAATAATCTCATAAAGTTTAGAGAATAGTCAAAATATTCCAAGAATGAAGTTGAAAAGTTGCGAGAATCTCATAAAGTTACCAGAACAAAGTCGAACAGTTACGAGAATAATCTCATAAAGTTACCAGAATAAAGTCGAAAAGTTACGAGAATAATCTCATAAAGTTTCGAGAATAAAGTTAAAAATTTTCGAGAATTAAGATGAAAAGTTACAAGAATAATCTCATGAAGTTACGAGAACAAAGTCATAAAGTTACAAAAGTAAAATAAATAAATCTATTTACATTAAGCTAGAAAACAAACTTTATTCTGAAAGGTTGTACCAGAAGAGTACCCATCCGTCTACGCAAAGAGGAAATGAGCGCATCTTCTTGATTAAGTTATGCTTATATTGATCTAAAGTTTTGACAAATAACTTTAATGACTTTATTCTCGTAACTTTATGACTTTATTCTCGTAACTTTGAGATTATTCTCGTAACTTTTCAACTTTATTCTTGTAACTTTATGAGATTATTCTTGGAACTTTTAGACTTTATTCTCGTAACTTACTTTTTTTTTTAACATGGCCCTAATCCTCCGTCGTAGCTTTCATAGGTGTTTTTTGCTTACCATGTGAAATTATTCCATGAAACAGAGGGCCCCCCCATTACCTTTTTTGTGAAAAATCAATCATTGTTTTGTTTTGTCTGTTCTCAGTTCACCAGCAAAGGAAAAAACACAGTGGAAAAACTGTAAAAGAAAATGATAAAAGAACAAAAACAAACCCCTCCCTGCTGTTTCCTTGGCAGGTTTGACTGTCTGGTCTGTATAAATGTTATTCCACCAATGGATGTTGCGGCTGTACAAACTGAGATCTACAAAGACCTACAGATCCCTTACTATGATTCCAAGGATCGACGACAACTGCTGGCTGATCCAGAGAGCATATACACCATACCTGTTGGTGAGAAATACCTCATATGCAGATGCATTTGTCATGTTCTGATAACTAATCCTAGATTAAGAGATTTTTTCTTTTCATTTGTAGAGAGTTTAACCTTCACCACTGTCAGTCCTACCATGATGATGACATTACCCTCAACAGTACCAACGACATTATCCACAACCAGCACTAGCACCAGTAAGAGTTTCCCCACCACTGCAGCCCCGACCACCAGCTTCACAGCAAGACCCTCCAGTGTTTCAGGTCAATCTGATCATTGAAGTATTAAAAACTCCATTGTGTTGGTAATCAAGAAAATACAACTGAGCTCTCCCTGACTTTAAGCATTGTTATTATTCATTAACAGTAGTATTTCCTCCACAGAGCTGTATTTTGAGGTTTGGGTAAATGTTTCCATAACTGGAGACTATGACCCAGAGCATGTTCTGTCCATATGGGTATGTCAGCCGGAAAAGCTGCATCAGTTATGATATAAAGCTCAGATTAGGTTTTTCTGTCATAACTGTGGCCTCTATCTCTCGTTAGCTCAACACCACTCTACCAAATGATATGATGAGGGTGCTTGACCTCCAAATGCTCTCCACAGACCACAGGTACAGTGGGACACATGACTGCCATTTTCAACCGATTTAAAATCTGTTTAGAGAAATACTCAAATACACCAGTGTAAACTGCCTAATGCTGCCTAGAAAATGTGTGCAGCATTATGAAGCACAAAATACAACAAAGTCCCAGACCCTAGACCCCAGACTGTTGCACAGGTAATGTTGTAAATCAAGCAGGGATGGGAAATAATTCCACCTACAAAGCTTCAAAGATTAGTGTCCTCAGGTCCCAAATGTTCATTGAGTGTTGGTAATAGAAAAAGTGATGTAAGACACTGGTAAACATGCCCCTGTCCCAGCTTTTTGGATCCTGTTGTAGGCATAACATTAAGACTATATAGGACCTATATATGAATATAGGTTGAAAAGGCTTTGAAGATCATTGTATTGTTTTTATTTATGTTTTACACAATATCCCAACTTCATTGGGATTTGGGTTTGTACTAATGCTGTAGAAATGGTTCAGTAATTGTGTTAATAAATGACTGATAGAAAAATGCTTCATATCTGCAGGTTAGGTATTAACAAATATTTGACTGACACCTTATTAATACTACATAGTTGTAGTTAACAAAAAATGGTACCTTATATTGTGTATGCGAGTTACTTCAACAACCAAATTTTCCCTTAGGGTTTCATGAAATATATCTGTTTCTCTTTTGGTTTTTTTGCAGTCATCCTCTTAATCTCCAGTCAAAGCTCCCCATTTCTGATGAGGTGAGTTTATACCAAAACTCTCATGGCACAAATAAAAGTTTTGGAGGGCTCACCAAAATAAAATAAAATAAAGCCCTCAATTTATGAACTGTCATAAACTTCTAAAGGCTGATTTATGGTGAGTTTTTTTGGTTCTACAGCCTGATAACAAAAAATCTCTTACAAAGATCATTCAGCCATTTGTAAAGTTCTCTTACTTATTGCGTAACTAGTCAAAATTGACACAAGATTCAATTTGATGCACTTGTTTCAAAATAAGGATCAATATAAAAAATACCAACAGATTTAAATGTCAAGATTTGTTAGCCTGACGGTAGAATTTGCTGGAGGCAATTTTACTGAAATGAAAAATCTGTTTTATGTGGTTCGTTTTTTTTTTAGGAACACCAAGTGTCACGGTAGGTATCATGTTCCTCTGCACTTTTTCACCCACATCAGGACTAAATATTACCAAAGAATAATCAATGCACAGACATAAAACCTTATCAGGTGTATTTACTCTGTTAATCCAAATGATAGTTTAAGTGGGCTATCATGGTAACTCCTAAATTCATTTGTTAGATATTGATTTAGGGATATTTTTATGGCTGTAATTAACTCTTTTATTGTCTGCAGAGAGAGCTGTGTTTTCCAGGTTCAAGTCCTGATGTCGCTGTCAGACACACGGGAAATGGAAGAGCTGATAAGAGTCCTTTTATTGACGCCTTATGGCAATGGATCCATCTCCATAGCAACTGAGGACGTACAGATAAGCCGCATATGTAAGAAAGTGTCTGCTCAAGTCGAGGGTCACAAAAAGTAAAGCTGAGACGGTCAATTTTAATGATTAGGCGAAACTTAAAAACTGACCATTCAGGCTGACTATCAATATCTCTCTCTGTTTAGTGATTTTCAACTGCGACGCACAATCCCATCAGACCTTGAAAGGCCAGTTTGTGTGGCCCATCACTTCAGGAGGAAGTAATGCAACTCAGCCATGCCCAAAAAATCCTTCACAACATGCCACACGACACTGGTGAACACTCATATAGTTCTCTTTTTTCTTTTTGCTGCTAAGCTGCTGAAGTCAAAGTTTAAGAATAAAACAAAACTGGGCTTGTTTATAACATGTAAATCAAATATAACAGTCAGCTGTAGGGATGGGTATTGAGTAATGGTTTCAGCTGACAACCCATGGCATCTAGTTTGAAGGATCTGTATTATTTGACTTTGCGCTCAGAAGTTCCCTTGTTGATGCCTTCCACCTAGTTTGGAGGTCTTGCAAAACAACATCACGCCCTTGCAGGAGGCAGTAAGCACAAATGACAACAATGGACTTGAGGAGGAAATCATGGCAGATCAGACACGACAGAAGGCCGGATAGGTCCAAACTGTGGCTGCAAAATTTTACAAAACTATTTTCCAACAGAGTAACATGTAATGTCTGTGACTGTGTGATTTCAAGCACGCATGGAAACACCAGCAACCTGCTGAAGCATTTGTCACCACAGCACCGCATACGATTTTAAATGATTATGGATTAGATGAATAAGCAGGATAGACAATGAAACTACTACTAGATACATCGAAAAATATCCAAACTTGATTTTTGCTGTTGAAAAATAGAAAATTAAAAGTCAAGATCTTTTCCCATGACTTAATCTGCCACTCATTTTCTTCCCCTTGGCTCCAGCTGTTGACATCTTTCCTGACATTCCCTTCAAACAGACATACAACAACTTCAAAGCTGTTGCACTGTTTGAAGACAGAAATACAGAAAACTGTCACGTTATTAAGGTTGGGCCTGACATTTTTGCACAGACACATTTCTAGCCTTGTACCTTTAAAAATGTAATTAGACATAGATAAGAGAGTTTCATGTTTTGCAGTACTTTGATCAAACAAAAGCAAAACTGTTCTGTATTTTTTACCTTAAAAAAATATCCACGTCATCTACAAATGACAGATATTTTTTAAAGGTAATAAAAAAAAGATTAAAATTGGACATCAAATATTATGTGAAAAAACATACATTTATTTTAGGCCATATCACCTAGACTTAATTGGTATCAGGAAAATCTTCTCAATTTCAGCCTCTAATCAGCTGTTAGCTTTAACAACTAATATTACGCTGATTTTTGGAACCAGTTAAACCACTGTAATCTTTGAGTCAGTTCTCTAAAGGACCCATATTCTGCATTAACCTGGCTTTAAACATTCAATTTTAATGATGATCACTGATGTTGAAAAAAATACTGTGGTTTTCATATGCTTGTTACCCCTGATCCCCTGTATTCTCAGCGTGTCTGAGTTCCTTTCCAACATTGGCCTAGTCTGCTCTGATTGGCTGACTGGTCTAGCCTACGGTAATTGGTCAGTTAAGCACTGCTCTGCACTATATGGTCCACGATTATTCATTCTTTTACAGTCTGCGCTCTGCACTGGACCTGGCGCCCTGAGCCAATGGCCTTAAACTGCTGACAAAACAATGAAAGGACAACAGATTAGTACAGCAGGGCTATTTTGGGGGGTGTTTTAGGAAGCTACTGGTGCTGCACAGAGGGGAGGGTAAAAAATTCTGATGCCAAGGACTTTTTGTCTTGTGAATAGAAGTACAGAATCACTCAGAGGAGACATGTTAGACACACGACAGGTTATATGAAACTTAAAAAAATGATATGGCCTTTTCTTGTGCCCTCAACCCTCCCAAAATCTTACCAAACAATTAAGCAGCAGCTGAGAATGGCTACAGCTGTTTGCCAAGTCTGTGTTTGTGTGGACATGATGCACCCCAAAGCTCATGTAACTTTGAGATGATGGATAATAATTTACCTAGTTAAAACAATAAATCTTACACATGGCTGAAAACAGGGCTTTGTGGGTATTGATTTGTTTCATTGCTGTGTTGACTCAGGAAGATGAAGTGTATTTATGGCTCTACATGAGCTGTGGCTGTAAAATCATTAATCAGCTTCCTGCTGTCACTAATATGAGTTAAGAGATGGGTGAATTCTCAGAGGTCTGCAAACAAAATCTCTAGTCCTGCTTTTAAGAATAAGTAGTAACTCTGAGTTTTACAAGTCTTTTTCTTTGTCATCTAACCAGTAAACTGAGTCTTAAGACGCAGTGGATGGACCCAGACCTGGAGAACTGTGCCCTGGTGGTGGAAACCATTTCTGATCTGGAGGATGTCGAAGTCACATTTGGTAAGTGTTACTAACCATGTGTACCCGTTATGTTGTAGTTATAAACAAACAAATGTACATATAAAAAAAAATCTGAAGATAAACATATTGCTATTGAGGCCTTTTTTAGATTCTCTTCTTACATTTTAAGACTCCATTTCATCTTCACTTTCCAATGAGATAAACTGACAACAAAGTTTTAAATTCAAAAGCCACAATATTAGGTACAAATGACCTTATAATTTGTCCAGTGACTGTTAATACAAACAGTAAATTAGAAGAACCAAGAAGTCTTAGTTTGTGATATTCAGAATTTTGACAGAAACAGGGCACAGGGTCACCTTGAGTTCTTAGCCTGGCATTAGAAACTACATGAAGAAGCGGCTCTGCACACCACAAAGATCTCGATGGGGTGTAAATATTTGCAATATCATAACTGTAACAAGACTGCTAATCTATTAAAGATTTAAAAACAAAACAATAAAATCTTAAGATGATAAGGGAGTCAGTCGAGAAAGGCCAGGATGGAAGTGAAAGAGAATTGGTCCCAGGATGGAGCCTTGGGGTACACCACGTGGAAGAGGGAGCAAAGGGATGATTTAAACTCTCGAGTGTGACTTGGAAATATCTCTCTGACAGATAAGACGTAAACCACTTTAAAACAGCACCTTTAAAACCCACAAAGAGCTTGAGACGAGAGATGAGAGTTGTGTGGTCAACTGTGTCAAAGGGAGATGTTAAATCTAAGACAATAATCATCATATTATTAAATTCAATACCTTAAAATTATGCATTTAAGGTTTATTCTTTTTACTGGCCTAATTTTTAGTCAGTTGATTTATAAACCTTTGATACTATCAATAGCCTCCAATTGTTGGGTGTTGACGGGAGGAGATAAAATCTGAAGGGAAGGTAGGATGGTCTCACATAAAGTTACACATTTTTTTCCTTTTTATTAGCATAACCATTTTAAATTCTCTTAAGACTGCTACATCTAATCGCCTTGATGATGTTTTCTGCCTTGTTCTTGTTTAAAAATGTCAACTCCCACATTAACAAAGCTTTGAAAGCTTACAGAGGCAGATGCATTATTTTATGTTATTTCTTCTATCTCTAGACAACGCATTTAATATTACTGACATGATTGAGAGCTTACTGCACAATCAGTCCTCGCTGAACTACAAAGAGCTGGCCACAATCCTCAACAAACTGGAAGACATTTTAAACATCAGCGTGGTCACGCCATGCTTGGGCCAAGCTCTCATCAACATCATCTCAGACATCCTGGAGTCTGACAGCAACCTGGTGCCTTTTACCAACATGTAAGGATGCAAACTGGATATCAGATGTGATTTAAAAGGATAGTTCAGCTTTTTTAAGTGGGCTTGTATGAGCTCCATATGGCCACTAATTACATTAGATGCAGGAGAAAGTTCTCTCCTCTCCCTCAGTCAGCCACAGTTTGTAAAAGTTTGTGACGCAGAACCAGCCTCAAACAGGGAAGTATTGTACCGAATGCAAAGGGTATTTTCTCCACCTACAAGAACTCCCATCAAAAAATACTTACTTAGTGGCCATATGGAGCTCATACAAGCCCACTTCAAAAAAACTGAACTATTCCTTTAAGGAATCTCCCTCACTGATGCCTGTTTACCCTGCTTTGCTCTCCCTTCTTAGTATCTTAAACATAACAGAAGCAGTGGCAGACCGTATGGTGGGTTATAACGGCTCCTCCACCCTGGTTGCCCCAGCAGTTGCTATCTCAGTGATAGATGTGGTTCCTGGACTGCCTTCCAGTTTGACATTTGGAGTATCATCGTACTATGAAGGTGCAGAGCCTGAGGTTTGTGAAGCAACATAATCAACTAATAATTATCCATTGAACCAGTCCAGTCATATCACATTAACAAACTAAGACAATAAGGACTTTGACAGCTCTCATTCCACATAAAAGAATTGAATGGGGAACTGCTGGGCACCAATGCATTGTTAAAAGTATTAACTGAGGAGTGGTATCTGAAAAATCTGAACAATGGCCACCCCATTCATGAGCATACATTTTAATTAAATGTTTTGCTTAAAGTCTAAAATCAATTTTGAAAAAGAACTGTGTTTCTCTCAATCAAAAAGTCTGGGCTTTAACACTAAAATCTGTGTATGCTTTAGATTTTTATCAACAGGTATCCCTTCAATGGCACGGTGGCGTTCATCTCCCTGCCATCCGTCCTTCAGCAAAGTTTACTACAAAGCAGCTTCAACAACAGCCCCCCAAGAGTCACATTTCAATTCTTTGGCATCCCATTGCTGTTTGAGGTTAGTTTTCTTTGAAACTAAGAGCGAAAAATTTTCAGTCTTTAAATACAAAAGTGCTGTGTTCAAGTGTTTTAATACTTTCCAGACCAACCAAAAGGGCGTGACCCTCAACACATTTGTGGTGTCAGCGAGTGTGACCAACGCCAGCTCTCCAATCAAAGACCTGACAGAAGATGTTAAAGTCACACTACAACATATCATACCAAATACAGTAAGATTTACAGTCTTCATCAATACTTGTAAATGGGGACACACAAAGTTTACACACTACATGGGCTGGGACCAGAATTCATATTTAAATATTTCTTTAGCAGATAAGCTGATCTGTGTATATATTATTATTTACTCTGCTTATCAAATGGTTGCAACAAAAACACAATTTAAAGGGGACATATTATGCAAAAAACACTTTTTTAAGGCTTTTGAACACATTTTTGGGTATTTGGCCTCCCACCCAGCCCACAAAATGTGATAGTAGACAACAAAACCTGTATTCAGCAGGCTGTATTAATGTAAACTCATGGTATTTGGCGAGCTGTTGAGCCTGTAGATATACAGTAACAGTAACAGTATATTGTCATTTGCATAAGCCTAACCTCATTCGTCTATCTGAGTATTCCCAGCCCCAGAGATATTCCTGTGCAAAGTGCAGCCACATTGTTTACATTCTTAGTGAGAGATCGACATCGGCATGTCTAAGCTTAGAAGCTATCACTGCTAGGTTGTTAAGTCTACACACTGATAAAAAAACAACAGCATCATCTTTCTACAATGAGGTTGTCCAAATTTTCTACAGTCTTAAACACCATGCAATTCAAAATGATAATATCTTCATATTTCAATGATTGGTGGCTTAAAAAAACAACAGAAAAAATTATATTTTGAACTCAAGGAGAGGGAGCACTGTCTAATTAGCAATAACACATTGGCCTCTTTGCCAGATGTTAAATTAAAACAATGTGTTGGGGTTTTCCTGAAGGTGAAAATCCCAGTACATCAGTAGTTTCTGAAACACTAGGATCATTCTGTCTGGCACCAACAACTATGTCACATTTAAAGTCACCTGCCTTTGCTCCCCTAAAGCTTGGTTTAAACTTCAGCAGGCGTTCTTGACCATGTCTCTAAGCCTAAATACACTGAGTTGCTGCGATGCGACTAGCTGATTTGCTATTTGCGTGAACAAAATTTTGCAATCTTTTTTGGTGATTTCCAGACCTACAGGCTAAAATGTCCATACTAGTACAGTAGGTTCTGCCTCTTATTACAAAATATATTAACAAAAGCTTTTTATCTCTGATGAAGCTTCACAAGAACGTCCAGTGTGTGTACTGGAACTTCAATCTAAACAGTAAGTGCTGATCTCTCCAACATCTCTGCAAGTTTTGACATTACAGCCGTATAAACGTTGTGATGCTACATGTCTGCAATCATCTAGATGGACATGGTGGCTGGGACAACTATGGCTGCATGAAACACAACACCACCTCAGACTACACAACATGCCTGAGTGATCATCTCACACACTTTGGAGTTCTTCTGGTAAATATTCATGTTCTGTTCTTTTTTCCCTGGGCAGTAAGATCCATCTTCAGAGGGATGGAAGAACTTTTAAAGGTTTCGTTAAAACAATAACAGAGACAGATCTAACGTGTAGTAAATATCAGGAGGCTGTGGAAAGTGGATTAGTTCAAATTGTACCAGCAGAGGGTGCTCAAAGCACAATTAATAAAACTTGTCAGGGAAAGTCGAACCTCTGCAGCCAACAAGTCTGATGCATATTCAGTACTTTGGACTAGGCACAGTGACTTATTACAGTTTATTTACACTACAAAAAAATTTACATCAAATTAAATGCATATTTTTGAAAATAAAACCATTTTAAGAAGTCACATAGTAAGTAATGTATGTTATATCTGAATAACTTAAGCTGTGATGAAAATATGAGCTCAAAATGATGTAATGTGTAATGACCTTGTTTAAAACTGGGGCGCTTATACAAAGTGTAATTATAATAATTAACCAAGACTGTATATTTCTTTTGTTGATTTCATTTCTTTATAATGTGTTTGCTAAAATCCCTGCTGACCAAGCCTACAACTGCTTACAAAACTTCAACAATAATAAAAGCAAAAATAAAAAAAACGCATCAGCATTGTTCTTGCTGTAATTTTTTTCTGTGATAGTAATGTTTTTGTTGAAGGGGTAGGCTTAAATAAGCTTTGGCTTCTGCCTACACCCTTTCGGTGAGCTCGAAAACTTTGAATCTTCTAAGTTGTTTTATTGCAACTGCACCGAAATAAATTTTCATTCATTCATTCATTTATTCATTCAGTGAATCTGTGTCCATTGGGAGGAAAGACTCAGTAGTCAAGAACTTCAGAGCACTGTAACATTGTGGAGCAGATCCGAGGGCATTTTGACATGTTTTGTCATTTAGTTTAATTTAGTTTTTGGTAAATTCGATGCCTTTCATCTTATAATATTAAGAGCTCTGCTTTTATGCCCTTTCAGTGCTCTTAATGTCATAAATGTTCTATTTTTAACCTTGTAAACCACTTTAACTTCTCTAACAAGATCTATTAAATACAAAACATAACATCAAATCAGCGTCTCTTCAGAGTACTTTGTGGTACTTAAGCCAGTACTTTGGTTTGTGTCTAGGATGTCTCCAGGACCCCAGTGGACCCTGCTCATGAGCAGATTCTGACCATCATCACTTACGTTGGTTGTGGAGTCTCGTCATTATTCTTGGGAATCACTGTTCTGACTTACACGGCTTTTGAGTAAGACTTTTGAGTTACATATTTGCTTGTTGCCATATTCAGTATTAACAGTATTTAGCCATTGCCTTAAATAACATACAGATTCTCCACTTGCTGTCTCAAGTTTAATGTTAAAAAAGTATATTAGAACAATGTTTGAGTTTCTGGAGAACATTGGTCTCTATTATTTTGCCACAAAGTTGTGTCATTTCCTAAACTTTATTCTCCTACCTTCTTTTCGGATGTTCAATCTTGGTCTCAGGAAGCTTCGCAGAGACTATCCGTCTAAGATCCTCATCAACCTCTCCCTGGCACTGCTGGGTTTGAATCTGGTGTTCCTGGTCAACTCATGGCTCTCCTCCTGGGGTCTTTATGGCCTCTGTGTGGCTGCAGCATCCACTCTCCATTACTTTCTCCTGGCGTCCTTTACCTGGATGGGATTGGAGGCTGTTAACATGTATTTTGCTCTGGTTAAAGTCTTCAATGTCTACATACCATCTTATATCCTTAAGTTCTGTGCTCTTGGATGGGGTGAGTCCTGGTTTGACTGACTGAGTTATTTTTTAACTTTTTAAACAAACTGCACTACAATGTTCCTAGAGATTGAATAAAAAGGTCACGTTAGTTCTGTAATTAATATTCATGATTTTAAAGGCTATGACGCCCGGTAAAAGTTTAAAGTCTGTTGCTTCAGGGCTTCCTCTGGCGATCTGTGTCCTGGTGCTCATTGTGAACAGAGAGGCATATGGCAGTCACCTCTACACTGATGCTCCGTCTCGCCTGCAGCCGTTGGACAACTCTGACACTTTGTGAGTTTGAGCTTCCAACTTTTTAAGAACTCTGGTTTCCCGAAGAAGTGATGCAGAATGAATCTTCACAGGTATTGAATTCAATATTATCTGACTGCCGTGACAGAAATTATGTTAAACATTTTCTTCCCTCTACGCAAAAAAAAAATCTTAAAGATATTCTGACATAAACCTAATAGTTCAATCCTGGAAATCGTGCTCTCTGCATAGTCTGCTGAAACTTTGGGGTGTCCATAGATAGATAAAAATACACAATGCCCTCTAGTGTCCAACGTGATGAAGTGCATTTCTCTATATATGGCTTAAGCCTGCAGAAACTACCTCATCCAACCGAGGAGGCTAATCTTGACCTTTTATTCATTAGTTTTTTGAATATAGATTTGAGAATTAAAAAGGGAAAAATGAAAAATTCTGCACAACAGAAAATTAATAGATGTTGTTTTTTCAGGAACCAAAACTGTGCAAGTATACCACCAAATGACATATGGATGCCACACCTGCAGTTTAGCATTGTACAGTCTGCTATCTAACCTGTTTTTGCTTTACACGCCAAACTACTTTTTATTTAAATGTAAATTCATATCAACTCTCAAGACAATTTTGGCTCTAGACCTAGAAAAAGTCTAGGTAGGTTTAGAGTAAAAAACGTGTCTGTTTGCGTTCACACATGCAGTCCACTTTCAAAACTGCAAGACAAGGCAGGTTTATTTATAAAGCACCATTCACAGACAAAGCAGTCCAAAGGGCATTAAAAGACAGCAACAAAGTAAGAAGGAATTGTATGCATATGTGAATAGAGCTGGTTTAATGGCGAGATTCAGTCCTAGCACTTAAACAGAAAATTAAAAGATGAGGGTGTAAGAGCAGATAAAAGTTATCTGTCATTCTTTTTAAAAAGTCTGTTGGTCTTTAAATATGTCTGGTAGAGAACCAGTGCATTTGTGTAAAATTAAAGCTCATTTCTTGTTCCCTCAGCTGTTGGCTTCAGGATGATGTGACATTTTACGTGTCTGTGGTTGCCTATGCTCTGATGATCTTCCTCTTCAACATTGCGGTAAATAGGTTCATTTAAGTGCATTATACAAAACAATGACTTTACTTTGTCCATATTATACACGTTTATATGCCTACTATTCTTTTAACCAAATGTTTAATGCTTACAGTTTTATAAGAACATTCGGGCCTTCTTTAAGAAAATGTAAAATTGTCAAAGAAAATAGTAAACTGACATGTGTAAACAAAAAGACAAACCCTATGCTTTATATACTGTATATCACTAACAGAGTATTTTACTACCTCAAACATTCCCATCAGTTTTAAAAGCCAACAAGTGTTTAATATACACTGCCTGGCAAAAAAAAGGTTGCCACCTGGATTTAACTAAGCAAATAGGTACGAGCCTCCTATTGGATAATTACTGCATGGGCGATTATCTTCCAGCTGGCAACAAGTTATTTAACCCCAGCTGATGCAATGAGTAGCTTCTCATCTCTTAAACAACCATGTCGAAAGACACATCCTGTGGTCGTGGAAAATATGTTATTCTGTTTAAGAAGGGTCCAATCATTGGCACGCATCAAGCAGAGAAAACATCTAAGGAGACTGCAGAAACTACTAAAACTGGGTTAAGAACTGTCCAACGCATTATTAAAAACTGGAAGGATTGTGGGGAACCATCGTCTTGAAGATCGTGATCTGCGATAGCTTAAGTGTTTGGCCAAATCAAATCGAAGAAAAACGACAGTAGAACTCAGGGGTATGTTTTATAGTGAAAGTAAGAGAATTTCCACATGCACAATCCAAAGGGAACTCAAGGGATTGGGACTGAACAGCTGTGTAGCCTTAAGAAAACCACTCATCAGTAAGGCTAACTGGAAAAAAAGCTTCAGTTTGCTAGGGAGCACAAAGATTGGACTCTGGAGGACTGGAAGAAGATCATGTGGTCTGATGAGTCCAGATTTACCCTGTTCCAGAGTGATGGGCGCATCAGGGTAAGAAGAGAGGCAGGTGAAGTGATGCACACATCATGCTTAGTGCCGACTGTACAAGCCTGTGGGGGCAGTGATCTGATCTGGGGTTGCTGCATTTGGTCAGGTCTAGGTTCAGCAACATTAAGTGCCCAAAGAATGAGGTCAGCTGACTACCTGAATGTTCTGAATGACCAGGTTATTCCATCAATGGATTTTTTCTTCCCTAATGGCACGGGCATATTCCAAGATGACAATACCAGGATTCATCGGGCTCAAATTGTGAAAGAGTGGTTCAGGGAGCATGAGACATCATTTTCACACATGGATTGGCCACCACAGAGTCCATACCTTAACCCCACTGAGAATCTTTGGGATGTGCTGGAGAAGGCTTTGCACAGTGGTCAGACTCTCCCATCATCAATACAAGATCTTGGTGAAAAATTAATGCAACACTGGATGGAAATAAATCTTGTGACACTGCACAAGCTTATCGACACAATGCCACAGTGAATGCGTGCTGTAATCAAAGCTAAAGGTGATCCAACGAAATATTAGACGGTGTGACCGTTTTTTTGGTGGTAACTTTTTTTGGCCAGGCGGTGTAGATATTTACAAATTAGCACGTCTTAATCTAGTGTCTGCAATGGCCAGGACGCCCTGACAGGCAGAGCTTATTTCTTGGACCTGCTTCTCAGTTCTGCAAATCTTGTTCTTTTCTTATTCTTCACTGTTGACTTTTTTAAACTGAGTTCTTTATTTAATAGAAACACTTTTCCAGAAGGTGCATTTACATTATAGTCAATAAATGTTCACATTAACTGAATGTATTTCACACAATGAGTTAAAAAGAATGTCAAAAGTAGACCCGCAAGAAATCCCAAAATGCTTTGAGTGTAGCTCAAGTGCAAACCAGAAAGTCCAACTTTAACAGCTTTTGTGCCACATCGTTGCCAATTTCCTTCATGAAACAAGAGGGTTGGTTAAATGTTTAGTAAATACACCTTACTATGTGCAATTTTGGTTAAACAAGTCCTAAATTCAAAACAAAAAAAGAGTTAACGGGTAACAGTGACTCAGTCAGTCTCTGCTTGTCTCTGATGGCAGGCTTAAAATACTGTGTTAAACAACGAGAGCAAAGACATAAAGCAAGCTGCGTAGTAACATATCCAATGTGTCACTACTTAATTCAGCACAAGTCTATCTGCTATATCTTTTGTTTATCAGACAATAAATGACACAAAGCTAGCACATAGCTTAAATCTTCTTGTGGTGTTTTGTCAGTTCTAGGGCTAAAACAACATGTCATTGATTATTTTTTTTTATCTTGATTTCAGTTGTGCTTCTGGTTTTACTTTATTGTAAAAGACCTCTCACAGTCTGCAGTGCTCCCCCACCAGGGTGTCACAGAGCTTTCAGGAGCACTACTTTAGAGCAAAAGTAACCTGCATTTTCAAATTCAACCAAAAAAATAACTTAAACTGTTAAACACCTTGTATTTACTCTGAATTTCAGGATAATTTCCATGCAGTTGAGCCCATAACTTTCTTTCAAATCTCCCTTCAGATTTTTGTGGTGGTTTTGATCCAGATTCGTCACATGCGAGCCAACAGCCCGGCTGGGACTCACAGCGGGCTGATGCAGGACCTGAGGGGAGTGTCCAGTCTCACATTGTTACTTGGTTTAACATGGACTGTCAGCTTCTTTACCTGGGGACCAGCCAGGATAGTTCTGCTGTATCTTTTTGCTGGACTCAACTCTCTGCAAGGTTATTGTTTGTGCATATAAGAAGTGCAGGGGTAAAAAAATTACAGGCACATTTGGTGTACCAGTTAAACAAAGAATGATAAGAAAAAATGACCCTAAATACATTCCTTAAGAGCCTGTAACAGCTTATTTAGAGTTTGCCGACTGAATTTGAACCTTTGTAAATCTTTGTCTGAACTTTCTTTTACTTTCCTCTAACCATGAAGCCCACTGATTCTGCTGCTGTGTGCTTATTGATTGAGACAAGTTTTAAAAACGATACATTTAATTTTCCTCAACATCCCACTCTGCACTCACAGTTCAAAAGATTTAAAAAAAATCAAACCGAGACTGAATGATGCAACTATTTCACAAGTTTCTTCACCTCTGCTGGCCTTTGTTATATTTCTTTCTTTTTTATCTGAGTGATGCAACAAAAGGTCTCCACTCTTTCCTTGAGAAATGCCTTGCTGAAGTGCCAAAAAAAAAAAAAAGAAAGATCTACTGAGCAGGAGGATGTGTTATACAACAAAGGTCATGACCTCATCTCAGTTTTGTTTATGTTTCAGGGCTTTTCATCTTCCTCTTCCACTGCCTGATGAAGGAAAACGTCAGAAGGCAGTGGAGGATCCATCTCTGTTTTGGACGTTTCCAAGAGCACTCTGGTATGACGCCCACGAATACCGTGATGTGCCCTCATAATGTCACTTGATTTAGTTTTGATGAAACTTGCAGATAATTTATCATAACACATTTTTCTGCTTGTTTCAAATTAGTGCTAACAGTCTAACTACTTCTACATTAAAGGTACCTCCTCACAGTAAATGCAGTATTAGCAGGTATGATTGGCAGGTGCTTTTATTCTTCTTTTTCTTCTACTTCAACTTCCAAAAGCACTCCTGTGAGGAATTTTCCTTTTGTGTTCATTCACTTTGTGACAAAAACCAGTGTACTTGAATTAATTTTATACTTCACAAGACAGTTTCCTGTTTCCTACACGTTCTAATTTTAAAAAGCTAGGTTACAGCATAGGCAATGCCCTTGAAACATCTGAACATGTTTTCCTACTCAGGAGGATCACAAAGGCTTCTTCCTCCTTCGTCTGAAATGTTACAACAAAACAAGTCAGTAATTTCCCAAATCACCAACGCTGATGTTATAAACAAGGAAATTTAATGACGTTACAGTGTCAAGCAATGTTTGCTAGTCAAGAACGTAAAGTAAAGCTAGTTTACTATCCACATTCTTCCTTTTCAGAGGAACTTTCAGCATTTTAAAAGCATTATTGCAATAAAAATGTTCCTACACAAGCGCATAGAATATGTACCACGTTGGAATTTGCGTAAGTCAATGTATGAATGTAAAAAACTGAAAATATTGGTAAGTAATTACCAGAAATCGCGGCTAAGCAGTTCATTTAAATGACCCGCCGTGCTTTGTTTGGAACTATTCGGCTACTACATGAACCACGTGACCCTCAATGACAACACTCTCTCTTTCAACCGCTGGGGGCCGTAATACCTGCTGAGCAGCAGACCAATCAAAGGGTGTGTGTTGTGTTGATTCAGGGCTATCAGGCTCTATTTTGTGGGCTACGGCTTAGGTTCTAATACTGAATGCAGTGTTGATCACCATCCACAAAGACAGTTCTAACCTTTCCCTTTGGAAGTCAACTAAAAACAGACATCTTGTATACCTCTGACGCATGAGCAGATTTCTCAGTCCACAGAATAGCCACCTTGTGTTTGATGGCTATTCTCTGCTTTTTTCAGGCCATAAAAAAGGAATCACATTTTCTTTCTGTAACAGGTTAAAAATCCTTCAAGAGCTAAAGTTGTTAATAACTTGAACTGTAATTCACCAATATGGATTATTTTCACTCTCTGCTTAGCCGCTCTTGGATCCCAACTGCCAGTAGACTGACAAGGTCATGCTGGGGGTCCACTGCCATATTTGCAATAATGTTCCCTGACCAATCAGTCGTCCGCCGTGTCTTACCTCCACATTTAGTATTTAGCTCAGCTGGCTTTGAATTTTAGTCAAGATTATGCCAAATACTGGTACTGACCTCTTTTCACAGCTTCTGGAAAAGCAGATTCTTACCATTTTTCAAAGTAAAGCTTGAGCAGCTGGTGCAATGAAGATCCCCATCTATATGCTGCTGCCTCTACGTCATAGTTTTATCTGAGCATCAGTGTGACTTCCTCTGACTCTTAGTGATGAACGATGGAGAGTAAAGTAAATAAGACACATTTAAAGGCTTATTCATCATCATTACCTGTGTCTGTTTTCTCATCCAGAGTGGAGCAACTCAGCATCAGTAGGGGTAATGGCAAAGCCCAGGTCAAACTCTCCAAGAGAACCATCAGTCCGCTCGGTCAAGTCCAGCTCCACAGACAGCACGTCAGCCTCCTCAGACTCCAGCCAGAGAGATTTGTCCTGCAAGAGGCCAAACTTGGGTGAGGAGACAAAACAGTGACCCTGACGCAGCTAAAATTACTACTGGATGATTTACTTCTTCACAAGGATGCGAATTCTACACATTCTTACAAATCAAATTCCAGATTTTCTAAGACCTTATGGACCAAAAAAGAAACAAATGTGATTTTTTTGCATCAAATAGTGCTTGTGTTTTACTGATTTCATGCAGGACAAACAATTAACTTTTTACATATGTTCCAAAATGTAAGTATTTCACACATAAAGTTCACGCAAGTGTTCCAATGGTCGTGCATCTTTAATCAAAATTTCCTCAAATTTGCGTTTCCACAGCTTCATTTCCTTCTGGTTGTATCTTGTGAAAGAGGCTTCCACAAAAACAGTAATTTGTCATGTGAAAAATAAAACATTGACAAGGACAATAAAAATAATTTAGAATGATAACAAGACAGGGTAGATTAATTAATTATACAAGTGCCAATAAAGTTTCATTAAAATTTTGCACTATGTCACTGAAGACCTCAAATTTTGAAAGTATTTTAAAAGGTTTTTAAGACCTTTTAAAGGTCACAAATTTAACTCTTTCACAAAGTTAACTCTGGTCCCAGCAGCCTGCAGAACACATTTCTGAGTTTCATGACCAAAAAGCCACTGGAATATTGGATTTTGGCATAACTATAAACCACTCTGTTTCAGTCCTGATCAGAAGTGGCTGCTTTAGTAAGAATACTCATGAGCTTTAACCATTTCCCTGACGAGTGGATGTGGCTTCAGCTTTCCAGTGCTCTACTTTAATGTTTACCATGATAACTGAAGACATAAAACATGTTTCTGCTAAAGCCAAATATTGCCTTCATAGTCTCTAATTTGAGCGAGGTGGCACAGTGACATCTAATGACATTATTAAGGGATTTTTTTATCAGATTAAAATGTTTATTTTGCATTATATAGGTAGGGCCTTCAAGTTTTGGCAAGCGTTCTGATTTCAACACAGGTATCCATTTGGTGCACTTAAAAGCTGAGTAAATGGCAACAAATAAGATAAACAAGAAGTTCACATATTAAACTATTTTATCCAAAATGGAAGACTGGGAAAATGTTTCATGACACGTTATATGTGTCTTTCATTAAATTTCTAAAAGGGTTACAAGAAACACACCAGACAGATCATTTCAACACTGGTCTGCTTTCTGACATTAAACTTAATGAGTCTTCTAGTCTATATCTATTATTTTGAATTTAAAGTCCTAATTAAAAGAAATTATTCATGGTGCTGAATTCAGTTTCTTAAATATGAGACAAGGATGATCACAGGTTTAGTCAGACATCACAGACTCCCTTCTGCCAGCATCACAGTGTAGGTCACAGCATACATTAATAAGACTGCTCTGACATTAAGTAATTACAAGAAAGTCTTTGTATTTAAGCTGCTTTAACACTCACCACTAAAAGGACATTACTGTGATCTTCAAGGAGTTCTTCTCCCCGTCTGACACTTTAACTCAGTTTAACCTCGATCACCCAAGCCTGTGCATGAGAAAGTCTGTTTTTCACACCTTTAAATTGTTCACAGATGTCAAATTATCTTGCAGGCCTTTTTGTGAATTCCCTGGTTCTCCCTCGAGCCCAGACAAACCCCTCAGGTTCACGAGCTGTGCCTCAGCAGCAGGAGATGAACCTGACACCTGGCTGGAGGAATCACTTGCTCGACTAGCAAGAACAAAGACAGAACACACGGCACATGCAGTCTGGACTCATTTGCATACACACATCCCTGAAACCACCATGAAATCCTTTAAATCTAAAAAAGCAACTTAAACACATACTATACTTAAGTAATAATTGATTACTGCAGTGTATGGCTTACTGTGACTTAATGTGAAGCACTACTGTATGTCAGCTTTATCAGATTATTTTGTCATCCATTAGTGTTTTTTTTGTTTTTGCTAAATATTGAAAAAGAGCCTGCAATTATGAAGACATGAGGAGGTGCATCAGAGCCAAGGAGGAGTTGGTTGCCAAGCAACTGGTTGAGTGGAGCCATGGTGACAATGAACGATGGTACCACACAGTTTGCATGAAAAAAAATCTAATAAAAATTTTAAATTTAAGTCCTCTGTTGCTCATTCACCTTGATTGAAACAAGAAAATGAGCACTACAGCCTGGAACAATTTATTTTACAATCATTAATCACTACATGGAGTAAACTGCACACCATCTTGGAGTGTTTCTGTTCTCTTATTTAAGTTAATTCGAAAGCCTCTGTAGTTATTTTCATGTTACAATCATTTTATGTATACCACTTCCTCTGCTGCGGGAATCCTCACCAACATCCTAAAAGAAGATCATGTCACACCAGTCCTAAGACCGCTACACTAGCTCCTGCAAGTCAGAGAATAGATTTAAAAATCGTTCTCATGATCTATAAAGCACTTAACACTTGGACCAAAATACCTTTAAGATCTTTTAGTTGCATATGAGGCACTCCTCACCTGTGGAACAAACAATCAGAGAACCTGAGACCTCCTGCATCCATGAAGTCTTTCAAAACAGGTCTTAAAACATTTTACTTACCACTGCCTTCTCAAAAGTTCAGCTTCTCCCCCCTCCCTCTTTTCATCTCCTCTGGTTGTCCAAGTATACACTTTTAATCTTGTATTTTTTTCTTTTAATCACAAAATTCTACCATGTTTCATATTGTGCTGTCATATTTTTGCATATTATGTTTTAGATGCTCTTTACATCTTTATATCATTGCTTTTAATGCTGTAAAGAACTTTGAACTGCTATATTTATGAATGGTGCTCTATAAATAAAGTTTTCTGGCCTTGCTCCTGTTTGAGGTTGATTTCCACCATTTATAAACATAATGACCTTCATACTACAAGTAGTCCTACTGAAGTTTTGCTCCTGAAATTCAAAAAAGTTCTTGCTGGTGGTATTTTAGTGACTGTGTCCTCATAACTGTTGACGGACCATTTCCAGTTTTCTCCAAATGTAACAACCCCTGCAGAATCTCAGGGCAAACCAAGTCACACATGACTGATGATACATCATTTTAAAGCTTTAACTCTTGGGATTTCAGTAAACCAATCTGTGACACATTCATAGCAGCAAACACTGTGTGGCTTTGTGTCAGACCGACCGCAAATGAACCCGCTGAGAAAGAATGACATTATTCACACTTGAGGCCTTCCCATCACTGGATGCAAAACTTCAGCAAACTTAGCATTGACATATTCCCAATAAGTCCATAAATCCAAATACAATATTTGGCCCAAAGTACATTAATATATCCATACATGGCAATGGAGTGCAGCTACATTTACTTCAAAATTTTCGCTTGATGGTAATTTTTTAAACATTTGGCGCAACTAGCCTCGAAAGTTTGAAGGTAAGGCTATGCTATGTACTCAAAATTGAGTCTAAATCCTGACCCATTTTTAGACAACACATCTGACCCAACTGGAGTTTGTATATGATCTTCAGGGGCCTCATCATCCAATTAATGCCATCGCTCAAAGAAGAGTCCATCCTTAATTCCAGCCCCCAAAGCTGGAACTGTGCAGTTGATCGACGGGCCGTGTAGCCAATGAAATGCTGAGTACGGGAATATACTGCACACCGGGGTTCGATACAGGACAGAGGGCGAAATATCACTGTGGACAGAGGACTCACAGTCGACGATTGCTGACGCTTACACACAAAGCTTGAGAGGATTTTTCGCGTTCTTCTTTCTTTTTTCCTTGTTTAAGGGTCTGTCCCAATTCTACCCCTTAGCCCTTGTCTTAGCCCTTAGCCTTTGGTTTTGTATGTTCACGTCGAGTGAATGGGTGTCCCAATTTTCCATAGGACTAAGGGAAGGGCTAAGACGAAGGGCAACACCGCCCTTGAAACAAAGACAGACCGGGACCTCACTTGAAAGGAAGGGGTATGAGAATTTCCCATAATACACCCCGCCTGCTGACAAGAAGGCAGAGCGGAGACCGAAGGAAGCACATAATTAAAAGTAATTATTAAATCAGCAAGTAAACATTAATCATGTTTTGAACTGATGGTCGTATTTTAAAATTTCTCGTTATAACGAGCTAGCTTTCGCAGCTGAAGCTACAGCTGTTGTCACATCTGCCTAAGACACAGCCAGCGAGCAGCTCTGGGTGATGAAGCAGGAATCGAGTGGCGTCTCGTTTTTCAAGAGCGAGTTTTCAACCCTTCCTCTTGGCCCTCAAAACAGAGGGCTAAGGGGAAGGGGTAGACGAAGGGGTAAGACGAAAGGGAAGGGCTAAGGGGTACAATTGGGATTCACCCTTAATCTCTGAAATTAAGAATGGCGAGTTCCCGCCCTCTGATATCCCTAGAAGGGGAAAGCAGTATAGATAATGGATGGATGGAAGTTTAACTTAAACACTTAAGGAGTAATAATGTGGGAATCACCAATAGTGTAAAACATAAAGCAACTTCATCAGAAACCTGCGACAGAAAGAAATACCCAAGTTTACAGGGGACATTACAGAAGTGGAAACTTTTACCTTGTATGTTTGGTGCCTTGACTCCAGCTTGACCTCCTGATGCAAAAGTGGTGGGATACCATAGGGACTGATATTAATCAGAGGACATAAGGATGAGAGATTAAAAAGGATAAACAATACATGACATTGACAGGAGCCACATTGTAAAGCACAAATTATCTGTTCATGGTGCACTCTTCAAGCCAGAGACTACATTATTAAAACAAGCTTTAACGTTTATCAGTGCAAACTTTCAGATGAAGAACAGGGTGACGTTTATTGCTACAACCTGATGCAGTGGAAAAAAGATCTTTGTCCTTGACTGATGTGTCAACACCCACAGAACACTCAAACAAACCACTTCACTAATTCAAACAGTAGGGTGAATTTATTTTCTCAAACACCTCCACAAACTAAACATATCAATATCACACTTCAAACCAAAAGCACTTGTATCGATTCTAACTGAAGAGCTTGGAAAACAGTGAACATAATCTCTGGAGGAACTTAGAAAAACATCAACATGGTCTGTTTCTTTGACGGTTTTTTTCAAATGCTGAAGCAGTCCACCAACTTCTTGGAATTCCAGGGACCTGCATGGTTTCGAAGAAACTGATGCGTGACCAGATCTTTGACTGTCTGGTAGACCACAGCTTCCACCTGTAAAACAAAAAGCTATGAGTAATTCTGAAGTTAGCGCTGTTTATTCGAACAGTCTAAGAGTGAACATTCATAATAACCACATTTGATGGTTTTAAATATTGATATATCACACCTTCTGCATCACTGGCCAAAACATTACACCATTTTTTTGTTGCAATATGTTCACTGAAAAGATTCATAACACAATAACCATGAAATCCTAACTAATTGCACAGCCTTAGTTGTAAGTACAAATTTTGTCTTAATCATGATCTATAGATTAATTTCACAGAGCGGGCAAAACACAATGTTTTTAGTGAAGATGAGAGCCGCAGCACATAAACCCTCTCTGCAGTCACCACCATAGATGGTCGAATATCCCTCTGAAATGATTTGAATGGGTGCAGATATTTGCAGACAATAGGAAAAAATGACAGATGAAACTTTTGGAGTCAAACAGCATTGATACAGCTTGAGATGGTATTTCGTTTGAAACGTGTGACAAACTCAGATATATAAAGCTGACTCATGTGCGAAGGCCTTTAGCGTTTTTGCTGTTTTCTACAGGTGGTACACACCTTGGCGCTGTGGTAGGTAGGCAGATCCAGCAGATAACTATGTCCACCCAGCTGAGCAACTTGGAGGAAATAAGTGTAGAGGGCTCTCTTGCAAAGTCTGCTGGAGAAGCCAGGCCCACTCACAGATGGAGAGCTGAAAAAAAAACATAATTTATCATAAATAATCCATACAACCTGTTTTAGGAAGATTACTTTGCAGCTTCAAGGGTCAGATGTGTTGAACATAAACATGTCTGATGAGAAAACTTTGTACTAGGGATGTAACGGTTACTGGTAAAATGATAAACCGCTGTAAAACTTCTGACGGTTAGTATTATCGTTTCCTGTTTTAATTACCGGTAAACCGAGTTTGATTACCACACTGTGTCAATAACTCACGGTGATGCTGCTCATTGCCTTGGAAAAGCCGGAACTACACTCAGAGGCAATGAAAACGCAACACTTTAAATTTTGGTTTATTTTTGCTCAGGATCTGAGTTGTCCAATTTGAGTTCTCAAGTGACAATTGGAGTCACAATGGGCACCTTGTTACACAAGAATGGTCATCATGTAAATCAACATGTTGAGTTGTACTCTTAACAATACATATTGAGTACTACATATGGGATTAGGAGTTATGCAAGTGCAGTTGTTCAAATGAAGGAGTGGTTGTCTTCCCTATATTAAGACATGATAAAAGCCACACAAGAAACATTGTCAAGTGTCATCATGCCACTTCTGTCAACTGAACAAAGGAACAGGGCCCTTGGTATGCTAGAGGCAGGAGCAAGTGCCCGGCAAGTGGCTCACCATTTTGGGTGTAGTACCTCCAGCATCACCAGACTTATACAGCGGCACCATGAAACCGGTTCTGTTAATGACCGACCATGTCCAGGACGTGAACGAGTGACAACTCCTCATCAAGATCGCCATATTGTTCTGCAGCATTTGCGTGACCGTTTCAGGTCCATGAGGAGACGTTGTACTGCCTGTGTGAATATTCGTGGGGGTCACACCCAATACTGTTTTTTAAGTTGATTTTTGAACGTGTGCTCATTATGTTTAATGCATGTGTTTATTATTGTACAAGTCAGCCAAATAACGCATTTAATTCATCAAAATCAACCCACCCAATATATTTAAATTGTTAAAATAAAAAAATAACATTCAGTCAAAAAAACATTTGAATCTAAACTGCTGTTGCGTTTTCATTGCCTCTGAGTGTATGTGTCTGCTCCTTGGCAGAGCAGCCGCGGTCCCTCAGACGGAGGCGTGCATGCGCAGTTTGCATTGTTTGGCCTCTGAAAGTGAAAGTATGGCCACGGCGGTTAGTTCCCACATAGACACTACAGCAGAGGGTTTTCCCCCTCGAAGTCTGAAGTCTGGTTGAATTTTGAATCGAGGATGCCGAGGGGAAACTGATTGAAGACGGTCACCCTGTCTAAAACACAAAGCTGTAGCCGGAGAAAGAAAAAGACGTGCATGATTAAAACTCCTGTAACTCCTCGAGTCAGTGAGCTGACTGAGCAAGAGAGAGAGAGAAGATTCAGTGAGCCATACCCGAGTGACTTATAGGTGCTTTATCTGTATTTTCTGTGTAAATGTTTAAACAATAGCATTGGTATCATCCCGCAGTGTGTTCGTGCCGTTCTTTTGCCATTTATTCGCAGTGTTTTGCTGTATTTTGTAACTGATCGTCTTTTTCCATCATAGTTCGTGTTTCACGGATTTCACCAATAATAATTTGGAAATATTGGAGGAGGAAATGTGGAGGAGATCGGTCAGGGAGAGGAGAGACCAGAGGAGAGTCATGGAAGGGGGCTATCTGGACAGGAATTGCCTCAGGGACTATCGTCAGTAAAAAAAAACGCCTGAACTTGGTCTAATATAATGAGCTGTAACATGGACACTAATGCTTTTGCCAGACAAACATGTGAGTTTATGTAAAATAGGTTGTTTATTTTTGGTCATCTCAAAACTTTGAACATGTTCATTTACAATTGTTTATGAAAAGAATCCTGTTCAAAGTTAAAATCCTTATTTTCTTTTCTTGTAATTACACACTGTCTTAAGCATTTATAACATAATAATGACAAATACTTGCCAGAATTGTTTACTTTTATTTCTCATGAAAAAAAGGGTGAGAAAATTTACTCAAAGGACGTTTCCTGACACATTTATTGACAAAAAAGATAAAAATACCTGTTCTAATTTTAATATTAAAGGGATTAAATGATTTCAAGTGTGTGTAAAAGTAATTTTTGAACACTGGGAGTACACTGCAACAATACAGCGATAATAATGATAACCGTGATCATTTTGGTCACAATAACCATGATATGAAATTTTCATACCGTTACAACCCTACTCTGTACTGATAAATCTTGATCTTGGTGAGTGGTCTGACAGAGACAGGAGCCAGGGTTCCCTACAGGACACAACCACAGTGTTGTAAAATAAGAAGTTTGAAATCATATTTAGTAGGGCAGCTTTGAAAGAGGCAGAAATTAACAGGAGGCAGTGCAAGACATCAAATTTTTAAATATGTCTCTTTCTACCACAATAAAGTCCTCAGCTCATGATAGAGTTCATTCTGCCAACATCATCCTTGTTTTCATCATATATGCTCTCACACACATCGAAACCTTCTGGACAGAAATTCAAGAGATTTGGGATCAGGGTTCAGGGTTTATAGCAAGCAATTAATTGCTTCAGTGATGTAAGCCATAACAAAGGAAGACAGGAATAATTGGCAAGCTACTATTACATGTCTGAATTAAATGAGTCCCATGAGACACAAGCAGTGTGTCCTTCTGATTTCACTCCATTATTTTTTCAACAGGTGTACCTTTCAAATCCTCTCCTCTCTTCTGCATTTATCACATTTGTCCTTAAATGCGTTCTTTTCTTTTTGTGGAGTATTTTACTTTGCATATTCAGTTTGTTTGGACTGCACAGCAGAGCGCATCCTCACAAAGCATCAAGTAGCCTAAAACTAATTATTCAGGCTTTGAGACGAGAGCTGAAATACACAGCAGCACTTCAAGCACAAAGCCTGGGATCTATTTTTGGATGTAATCTCTGCCCAAGGACAGCACAGCCTCCAGTGTGAGCCATGTCTGTGTCACACCGTAGTCACTGGACATCAGCAGTTGTCTGAGGCTCAAAAGCCAGGAGAGGGCAGGAGCCCGGGGCCTCACTGAGACTGTCAAACAAGCAAACTATAGCAGGCTCCTCAAACAGCACCGCTCTGTCCCTGAACAGGCTGCAGGGGTGAGTATGAGCTAAGCTCAGGAAGGGTCATGGCAGGGTTGTCATAAAATCGGAATTTTTTAAGTTGTTATAAATCTGGTAAGAATCAAATGCTTTAAATTTAATTGCAGCAAAAATAAAGTCCTCAGTTTTGAGTCATAGCATATTCATATCAACAAAAATTGAAGCAAACCCATTTACACAATTTAGATTACACAAGTAGGTTGTACAGTTCTTGTGCAATTCAGACAGCATGTAAAAGATTAACTGTGATTTTTCATGGATTAATTATTCTATCATTCAACTGTCAGTTTAAAAAGTGTGATATTCTAGGCTTTTTAACTTTTTCCTACTTTTAATCATAAAAATTATAAGAACGGTGACATTTTTACATGTCAGTTTAGCAGTTAAAAAATAAAACCTAAAAGCATTTTAGCACTGTCTCCACTACCATTCATTTGGGTTGATGACACATCTCCAAAGCAATCCCCCATTACTTAAAACAAAGAAGAAAATACTTCTAAAGTTGGAGATTAAGAAAATTCTGTTCATTCATTTTATTTTATTTTTTTGTTGTCAAATGTTTTTTAGAGCAGTTTCAGGCATTGTACATTCACATACAGTAAGTGTACAGCAAAACAGTGCTCCTCCTCTTTGGAATCGAACCAGCGACCTTCTTGCTGTGAGGCACATGCACTACCTGCTGAGCCACCGTGCCGCCCCCACAGTCAATTTATAGTACTGAATTGAAATTAAGTTAACAGGGCCTTGGAGTGAAGTATTGAAAAAGAGGTGACCTAATCTTGTATGTGTGTATCCTATCTGTGTGTATCTTATCTGCTCTAGATGGAGAGCATTTGTGAGTTCGCCAAGCCACATCTTTATATGCGGGAGTTCTGTCTTTTTCCAATGTGTGAGAAGTGGTAGTGATAATGCTGTGGGAAAAAAAAACATTGTTGGGTTTGTTTAGTTTTGTGTTGTCTGATATTCCCAGGATGATAATCTGTGGATCAGGAACCAGTTGGATTTGATATTTCAGACAGTTAAGGAGGTGCAAAACTTTGAAATGAATTAAACAGTGTTGGGCATTATTAAATCATTTATGAACATATTCCAAGCTCTTTTTCCACAGCGAGTCTGAGATCTGCGAGCCCATCTCATCCGCCCATTTTGCTTTAATAGGATTTGAATCAGCTAATATAATAGATTGTAAAGTATTATAAATATATGCGATTGATTTTTCTATGTATGATAAGGGTCACAAGCATCTGTCCAGATTTGAGCCTTGGAAAGTCTCAAAACTGTGTAGATTTTTCCTTACATAACCTCTTATTTGCAAGTAACGGGAGAAGTTGCTTCCAGACAGTTTGTATTTGCTTGTATTTGAGAAAATGAAGCAAACGTCCTGTTAATGTATAGATCTATTGTATGGATACCTGCCTTCTGCCAGAGTTTAAAAGTATTATCGAGATAGGATGGAAGGATTTAAAACAATAGGTAAAGCATAAAGTACAGGTTTCAAATCAAAATGAAGTTTAATTTGTCTCCAAATCTTAAGTGATTCACAGGTTACTATTTTATTCTGTTATATAAATTTGTCAATATTAGAGGGTGATAAGAGGATAGCACCTATACTGCATTGTCAAGCCAAAATGTAATGATTTTTATATTTACAGCCCAATCTGTCCACTATTTTTTATAAGCATAACATGATAACTGTTTCAGTGTTTAACTTTTGAGTTTAGTCAAATGAGAAAAAAATAATTTTCAGAATGTCAATGTGGTTTCTGATTTCTGAGCAGAATGGCATCCTTAATCGATAAGGCCCTCACACAAGATGATGAACATTTTCATGTAGTGTGTAGTGAGTGGACCCCACCCTATAGATAGAGAAAATCTTAAGGTATATAAACTTATTGAAGCACTGTCTTGCATTTTGCTGACCTGTCTAGGATATTACTTAGATTTATCAGATATTTTTGTGTAAAAGCCCCAAAGTAAAGCCAAATGTGACCGATTAAATATTAAGTCTGCATCTGCTGTCTTTTTGCTGAATGCGTGTTGTTTTCATTGTATTGAGGATGTTTGAAATGTTGAACATCATAACAAAGACTAGGCCAAAATAAAGATAACAGTTTTCAAGAAATCCTCAACAAAGAGACATTTTTCGTAAAACTGCATTATTATCATTCACTGCTCTACTAAAACTCACCAGTTAACATGTTTTTCTTTTGGAAAAGTAACACTGAGCTAGTGACAAATACATATAATGCAGCTTTACAAGACGTAAGCTATAAACATGTCAAACATCTACATACTGACAGTTAATGTAACTTTTCTAATTATATGAGCGTCAACTCTTAATCTCTGATAATAATTCATCTAATCGGATTATCAATGTTATAACAATGTAAAGGCATCTGCTTCTATTGATACAGCCTTAAATGAACGTCTGTGATTTGCTTCAAGGATTGTTGCCAGTGACAGCAATTCATAAAAATGTTTTTTATAATCACACTACCATCTTGTGGGACAATTATACATGTTTCCCCTTTCATCAATAACTTAAAGCACATCTCCATATATCTACTCCGTCTTATTGCCACCAGTATGAGTGCGCATCTACTTAAGTCAACTCCAGACTTATCTAATTTTGTTTACAGAATGTTTGTTAACATACAGCCTCCTCCAGTGACCACCATAAGTACCAACAGATGGATGTACTGGATGACTTCTGTTTTGGTCTAATATTGTAATTGAAATGCTATATAAATGCTTATGGCATAGAACAGAATATATTTTTGATAAATGGAGACATATTGACCCAATAGGAAAATGCAGATTGATGTCAACTCCTTCATCTGGCTTCCTCTCTTAGGTCACGCAAACACTGCTCATGTGATTCATTGACCTGGCCAACTTCTTTTTTTTTTATTGTGCTGCTAAGTTCACCTGATCCCAGTGTTAATTTTGACAGCACTTTTTAATTTAGTTTTAGTCTTTTGCCTAAAATATATTTTAGTTTTAATCATAATTTAGTCATCTAAATTGTTTTAATTGTAATCTAGTTTTAGTTGATGACATTTCACAACATTTTAGTCGATGAAATCTACTGTAAATTTAGTCAACTAAAATATGAAGTGTAAAAGGTAAGGCATTTTTATGTTTCCTTGAATGTCTGAAGTCATGTTTTACACTTGGATCCCACTACCATGAAGCTAAGGCAGCTGTGATTGGATGTCCCTCTTAACTCATCCAACCTTTCCACACAACCAAAGTAGCTGTGGTTGGATATATTCCTAACTTGTCCCAACTTTCTACATGACCAAGTTAGGTCTGATTGGATTAAGTCTCTGTCAAACATTTTAGTCTAGTTTTTATTTTCTGACAAAAATGTCAATTAATTTAGTTTTAGTTTTAGTCAATGTGCACTTGTTTTTTTTTTTTAGTTAAGGTCTAGTTTTCATCAGGGGAAAAAAGGTTCTTGACGAAAACTATGATGAAAATAATTCATGGACAAAATTAACACTGCCTGATCCTCTGTAATATTTTACTGGAAATTAAAAGCAATCAATTAATGTAAATGGAAAGTCAGAACTGTTAATGATAATAAAACAACATAGGACACAATAGGCAGAGCACCAACGTTTTGAAAAAAAATAACAATCACAAATATATCAACCAAAAAGACAAAAAATTGTATCTACAGTAAATACATTTTATTTACATATCCAACGTTAATATTAGAACCACCATAACCACCTTTTACTTGAGTCTCTTTGTCTCTGCCCACAGCCCCGGCACGGCTTCAGTGAATGGCTGTTCAACATGAGACTGACGATTTCCAGCTGCTAGAACGAGGCTTTTTCTCATCACTGTTACTGTGAGCCTCCTAAAGGTGCACTGCACTGTATGTAGGTTGGCCCAGTGCTGTGCTCATAGTGGATTCATGTTGGGTTTGGATATATGCATAAGTATATACGTGTGTTTATGTGTGCATTTATATGCATCTATAACATGAAGAGTATAGCTTCAGCCTGCTCTATTGTTAAGTGCCTTGAAATAAAATTTGTTATGAATTGGCGCTAGTACACAACTAAAGATTGATTGATAGATTGATAAATTGATTGATATCCCTGTAACTCACCCATCAATGATGAAGCCCTTGCTGCTGTCCAGCACTTCAATATCCTTGTCTCCAAGGCACCAGTTAATGCTGAGGTCATCGTGACGTGGGGAGCTTGTGTGAGGTCCCACATAATCCCCACAGAGGAAAAAGATGTTGCACTGTTTGTAGAACGGAGGCAGAAAGTCTTGAATTGTATCTCCCAGTCGCTTGTTTGTGATGTCGGACACTTCTTCGTTACCAGCGTTCTGGCCCCCTGAAAAAACACAACAAACTCTCAGTTTGCTCTTTAGTGTTTACATACAAACTAAACATGGACTTTCAGGTCTGTATATCAAAGATGCACTGCTGTTGTGTTTTGACCAAAAACTGAATGAATGGATCAAATCAGATAAATCTAATTTGTAATATATAGTAAAATAATGACTTCCAATTACAGATAGCACAGATCAGAAAAAGTTGGGTTTTTTTATGAGACCACCTTAATATACAACATCTGGATTTACTGTGCCAGCAAAGAACAGTTCAGATAATAGTTACCTTTACTATGATTGTCCACCTGAAATTAAAGACATTGTTTTCACATAGTTTTTTGTTTTTCTTTTTGCTCCATCTAAGAGTCACTGAGGAAATGGGGGCTAATTTGTCTGTCTTATGATGAGCAACATTGATTTTAATGTTTCTCCTTAATGGGTCTTTACCTAGCACCATGCTAGTGATGTAGATTGGCTGGATGAAGTGGGTCAGTAATGCACCCTGAACCCCAGTGACAGTCCAGCGACACAACTTGTCGCTGCCGGACATGCAGCAGACTTTGGCACCCCACAAGCTTGGTTCGAGGTAGGCTACAGGGACCAGTGCACCTTGGGCATGATACTGCAGCTTCAAAGCAGCCACAGTGCTGCTTGCAGGACCCCTAAAATAAAGGAAAAGCATTGTCAAGTAAATATTCAGATGCCACCGTGACCCAAACAGTCTGGTTTGTCCACAATGACAGAATCAATGAGAGGATTCAATAAATGTTTAAATTAAGGGTTCAGGGTGTCTAAAAGGGATTCAACACATAATTTTTAAAGCTTTTAAACCTTCCTAAACTAACTGTGTGATGCTGAGTCTTTCCTGAGTCTTCACTAAGAGGCACTCAAAAGCAGGACTCCTAGATTATTCTAGCACTCCAAACAAAAGAAAGACCCAAGTGTGGCATGTTTATTAAGCTCTACATGGCCTTGAATAAAGGCAGCTGGAATTACTGATATTATGGTAAAAGATGAAGATTAAAAAGTGGTTTATTTTGTCCACATCAGCTGCCCTACGTTTTGTTAGCATGTATTAAATAAGGTAACCTAATATCTGTCAGAATGTTTGAATACAGACCTGTGGTGAAAAAAAACCTGTTGTTTATATAATCATGCAACATCCACAATGCTAAGCATCACTAAAATCAAAGCACATGGGATAAATGACTGCTGTTAACACTTTAAAAAAGCCTTCTGTACTTGAAGTAGAAGTTCTTAGCTGCTCCTTCAGGACACTGGTTGGTGTAGAGATGCAGGGTGATCCCCGGTTTGAGCTGAAGCTGGTGGCTGTCTGCACTGCTCTCGAAAATGCAGTCGTCCTTGGCCTTTGGATCAGCATCAAAGAACAGCAGTAGCTGTTTGTACAAAAAACTGAACACAAGCCAGAAAATAACCAGTCTCACTTTTAGCCTCAAAGTACAGACGTCCACAGTGGTACAAGCAAGCTCATCTAGGGTGCCAAAGTAAAAGGGCATGTTAATCTGCAATCTGTTTCACTGAAAAAAGCAAACTTTTTAAATTTTATTGTAAATTCATCTGAAGTTAAGAGTTGGTATAGAGGGAATTTCACATGCCTGTGGCTAAAATTTCACAAACTCAAAGTAAGATTTGTATGAGAGAGCTGAAGGTCATAAAAAGGTGTTTGAACCTTAAAAGAGCTCTTCTGGCAATTATAATGGCATGGCAATCATGGACCATGATCCCATTGAAGCAGAGCCTCTTGCTGCAGCTTGAGCGTCCTGCTCCCAGAGCGACCACCTTGTAATACTGACAAGGACCACCTGACGTATCCAACACATCTGTTGAAAAAAAAAAGTTTTTTTTTTTATCTCAGATCAAAAGTAACTTCTTAGCTTTGGACACAATCAGCCAGGATGATTCACTGAGATATGACTAATTTCGATAATAACAAGTGAAGGTCGTTTAAGAATGAAGTGACTCATCATCACCCATTCAAACCACAGCTTTTGACTGAAAGAACTAAAGGTCAGAATCACTCACAAGAATCAACTGGACAGATTAAAAAGAAGAGGGATGAAGCAGCTTTTGCATATAAATGTACACTGAACAAAAATATAAATGCACGAAACAGTGTAAACGAATGAACAGAATGAAAATGTGCTCCAATTGCCGTAACTGACATTACAGCCGTTATCTCTCCAATGGTGCTCCCTCATGTTTTGCGTCATCTGCGGCATGTTGACAAGTGACAAAAGTCCACATTTTGGGCAAATGAATAATAGTTTTGGGCATGTTAAGGGAAAGGTCATTTTAACTTAACCTTTTGAGTTTGTGTGTTTATATTTTTGTTGAGAATATGTATCTTTGTTAAAACTGGAGGGTCATGAAAAACACAATGATCTCAGAGCTTTGCAAGTAAAGACACAAACTACTTATCTCGTATATTGTCAGCTATGTTGCAGATGCTATGTACTGAGAATGAACCTAAATTGACTGTCTAAGCTTTATGTTCAGCTGAAATGAAAAGCTTGTTTTTGAAAGATACACTTAAAAAAACGCCTGTTGTGATTCACTCCCATCATGTCTTGTGTAAAGCAGAAATTCACTTTTGGTTTACAGCAGACAGTAACCTTCAGACAGACAGTAGTCTGACAAACAACAAAAGAGCCTCAGACTATAAACACCCCACATTACCTGTCAGAATCAAGTGCGTCCTTTGAAAAACTTCTTCGATAAGCACCTAAATAAACAGTACTCTGAAGAAAAGAAGAAGAAATCAAGTCATATAAACCAATCATCATAGCCTGAGTGCTTACCCTTTACCAGCACAAATGCTGCCATGTGGCTCTTACAACCCTGGAAATCAGGACACATCTTCAGGAGGCTGTCAAACTTCTCACTGCATATTGCTCCCATGTGGTTCTTATGCCAGTCTGTGGGGCAAGGATTCATTTACAGCAAATACATGACCTGACAGAGGGCATAGTGTGTACATCACCATTCCAGTGCAGACATTAAGTAGTGTTCAGCTGGAACATTTCTCTTTTTAAACTGTTGACTGTAAATTATAACAAAAACACAACATTTAGCTGTATATACTGTATGTGGTGTTGCTGTATATTGTTAACTTAAGTGTAGCACACTACATCCAGTGCACACTACAGGCTGTAATCTTTCTGACATTACCGCTGTCCAACTTTCTCCTCTGCTGCTTGCCTTGACTTCACTTCCCCCCCCCCAAGAGAGAGCCTAAAATGTAGCACTGGTAATCAATTGTAAACTCCTGTGTCATGTGCCATCTAGTTTTATGTAAATTTTATATCAGCAAGCCTGCTGTTCTGGCAGATTGTTATGTGGTTTTAACTTCTTCCATATTTGTGGACTTGAACCATAAAACAGTGATCATTGTGACACTTCTATGGAGTAGCTTCTACAAAGGGGTTACCCAAACAATAAAAGATTTTTAACAAATGGAAATGGTTTGTTGGGTTGCTGATTGAGGATAGAAAAGATAGTTTCAGCCTGTACAGGAAGATGATGAAGAGTCACTCAGCTGTTCAAAGTGCAGACTTGAGTTTCTCACATGACTGTGTGACTAAGACAGAGAAAGACTTCACTGACGTGACCCTAACACGGTTCTGAGGACAAAACCAAACAAAGAGTGGGTCTAGAAGATGAAGGTGGTTGTTCTTTTGGAACAACAGAAAAATCCAGGCAACTAGTACAAGTGTGCAAGCGACCATTACATTAAATGAAGAACAGAACATTCTCCTCTTTCAACATTTTTCTATGCAACCATGTGTTTGGTCTTAACGTAAAGACATCAGGAGAGGCCTGAGTAGTTCTCAGCTGCTCTTACAGTTTTGACAAACTTTAAATTATGTGAAGTGGAAAACACACAAGCTTAAACTTCCTAGTGATCATGTGCAAGACTGGACAAATTAACAGATTCATTTAACACAGAGGATTTAGATATACACATATATCTATCACATTATTATAAGCTCAACCATAATTTTTAAACCTCCGTACTCTCTCTATTAAATACGTTTTTAACAGAGCATCTTTGGCTCATAGGCTTAGCGAGTGGTACCTAAATGAAGCACTGAAGTCTGAGTTGTCATTTACTACAGCAGGTAATTGATGTGTTGGTATTGGTACCATTTTTGTGCCATAATTCTTTACCCAGCCCTAAATGTTGTCAGTCCATGATGGGTAAATTAAGCCATTTCATATTATCTTTTTTTTTTTTTAATTTTAGAACTACGTGGCAGACTGTCAAGTTTTTTCAAGTCAACTTTCTGTTCTTTATTTCCACAAATCAGGTTGTCATTAAATAATGCCTAACACATCATGTTAACATCACATTAAAACATTGCAACATCTCTTTGGATCGGCCTAATCCTTTTTCTCTAAAAATGATTTCCAAACAGTTATTGTCATGGTTTTTCTTTGGTCTGGTTGTTATTATTGGTCGGAGTTCTGCCATATGCAGTCTTTTGCTGCCTTCGTCTGTCTGCTTGTTCATTTCTTTGTGTTGATGGTTACTCTGTCTTGGGTTCTCTTGTTGCTTTTACTTGTTTGTAAAAACTTTGTTATCCTGTGTTTCTAAACCTATATACATAAGATATTCTGTGCTAAAAACAGCTTCTAAGAGTGCACAGTGCTTGTCAATGTCACTTTTCTCTCACTGACCAATCAAAATTAAGAAGTGTGGGGACTTTTGTTTTTCATTTTGTAAACAAAAATGGTAGAGGTAAAAATGAGTGTCATTAGGTACTTTCTCTGGGTCTTCAGCTTCTATGATTGGCAGAGCATGATATCTTGACTGTGTTCATTCTGGATGATATTTTGGCTGATTAAAGAAAATGGGACACACACAGCAATTTTATATGGCTTCACGTGTGCAACAAGACACACCGAAGTCAGCTCTTGTTACCTGTTATCATTAAGCACTGGCACTCTGAAACTGAGGCCAAGAGCACTTACAACAGAAGCTCTAAAGCTAAACCAAGCCCTAAATTACAATTAAAATCACATTACAGTTGAGTGATGAGTGATGCTACTGCACCTTCAGTCCTTGTGCTCTGGCCTGGATTATCAAATTCCTTGACCTGATCCAGAAGCAGCTCCTCATCGGAGAGGACGCTGTCTCGGGGTGACATACCACGAAGAGAGAACACAGCTCGGTCACTTTCTGAGTCTTCATCCTGTGAAAACAACAGAACAAAAACAAGACAAAACAAAAAGATAAAGACAGATCATGCAAAGTGTTAACGAGACTGTGAGATTGAAATTCTCTTGTAGGCAGCTTTACTGAGAAGTAGCAGCAGATGGTTTTGAACCCCTTGAGTGAGCAGGATAATGTCAGTCACTGCTGTATTTGCATGTCAACTAATCTACTGGTTATTACTGTAGATTTTAGTTTGATGCCAAATTTTGAAGTATATTTCAATGCAGTTTATTATTCCTTTAGCCACATGTTATCTTCGGATATAAGGGTAAAAAAAGTAGTTAGCCTTCTTCAAGGTAGCTGCTGAATTCGAAATAATTGTTTGTATAAAAATATTTAAGGTTGACTTATTCAATAAAACATTCATAGTAAATTGAAGGATACTATATTATTTATTTACCTCATTTCCTAAAAGCCCGTCACCAGTTTTCAGTTTATCATTGAGATTTTGGATGGAGGTCCTTGCCATGCTGTTTCTGTCAGTTCTATCGCGAAATGAATTCTCCTTTACTTGGCTTTGGTCTCTGGAAGCAGACAGATTTTCCCTGCAATAAAAACATCAACAGTGACCTTATTTAAAATCCTGACATCGAGCAGCTGCTCCCTCAAAATGCTTCAGCTGCGAAAGCACATTTACTCATTTGAACATGACAAAACAGAAGATGAAGCATTAAATGCCTGCAATACTCGGCTATATATCTACATTATTTTTTTTCTTGGTGCATAAACCTTTTAAGATGATAGCACTAAGTCAGTGAAAGATAGTTGAGATTGTAGGGGTGAGACTCAAAATTACATTACTCAAAATTACATTACAAGATTTGGCCCGAGATTTGCAGTGAACCGATGAGGAAATAATTAGTCTCATAGACATGGTTAAAATGTCAATTTGTGTAAGATTTGAGGGTGCCCCATCTACTTGAAACAATGAGGCCAATCACAAGTCAAGCAAATATCCATTTAGCAACAAGCCAGTTATTTACATGTTGAACATATCAAATTTCCCACCTTATCACCTTCTTGCTTCAGGCTTGACGTGAATGTCTCTTACCTTCATCCAGATTTCTGTTATTCTTACTGTCATGTACTCTTCGAAAAAAAGGTTAGATTTTCTAGTGTTACTGCAATACACAATATCAGACATCTTCAATAACCTCTTTAGCGAAGAAATGCTAAAGTGGGGGACATACTCTGGCATGAAGACCCCTGGGCCATGGAGGTTGGAACTGGGCTCAAAGTTTTGCAGAGTCCGAAAACTAGGTCCACGTCTTCTTGGACTGTTTCGGAATGCCTCATGATCTGCCATGTTTCTAGCTCTTCTGCATGACAAAGCAGACAAAAGGAGGGATTTTAATGTTGGTTTATAGCATCTACCTGTCTTTTAAGCATCATACACTGCTGCAACAGATTGCTTCATCTGGCAACTACACCAGGTGTGTTTATTTATACGGGAAACTTGGGCTGCAGTCTAGCACTTTACATTTAATGTTATGTGGTCTGTAACTGATAACCTCCCCTGATGCAGAGCTACTTAGGACCCTGGATACTATGGTTGGTACTGAGGTCTGGCATAGATGTAGTACTGGTTCAAACACATCTAATAATTACTGAACTGAATCACAACACAGATTTCTGAGCTTTATTTCAGTGTGATCTGGTAAATGTTACAGCCAAAGATGCCAAACTCTATCTGTCATCTCAGCTCAGTAAGTTGTCCATTCTTCCTCTCTGGTTAAGGAAACCGACAACAGAATTATTATATCATATTATATACATGGGCAGGAACAAATATTAAGGATGCAAGATATTGTATTCTGATTCAACATGCTGGTACTTCATTATTGCTAAGCCTGTACTTTACATAGATTGACCCGTTTCTTTCATGGTGACAGTCTACATGAGTTAGAAATGGATGTGAGGAAGAAGCACAACATTTTGTTCTTTAATAACTGATTCTTTGGTTTATAAAAGTGAAAATTAAGTGAGGACGAGGTAATCCATTATGATACATTTGTTCATTCTGCCAATATTTGGTATAAATGGGAAACATTTCCGCTGTAATTATCAGCATTTTTTTTTTTTTTTTTTTACCAAAAACAATACTCACCTTTTTAGGCAATTATCTGCTGATACTGGTATTGCGCCAATCTTGCATCACTAAGAAATATTGTTTATGCAACAGTTTTTTTCTTATAAGTACTGATTAAGGAACCGTTTAGGCAAGGGCTTCATCTAAGAAGTGTTAGGTATGCACAGTAATGTAGAACACCCAAACAATACCAAACCCTGGTTGGTACTCTGTCCTTTATTGACACACATTGCTGGTAGTAAAATAAGGAAGCACCCTCTTTGTTCAAAATAAATAAATTAATAATAATAATAATAATAATAATAATAATAATAATAACAACAACAATAATAATAACTTCATTTATATAGCACCTTCAAAAACAAATGTTTACAAAGTGCTTTAACAGACAAAACAAAGGCAGAAAAAGGCAGAACTCTGTGGACAATAAATCAAAAATAAGGTAAAACAAAGACTAAAAGAGTCAGTAAAAAGACACAGAGGTTCATGTAAAACAAAGCAACAAAAGGAAAGAAAAAAGTCAACTGGTAAGCTGGGAAGTATTTAAGGAATATACTAAACAAGTACAGCTTAAAATAACACATGCAAGCAAACCAAAACTATCAGGGGAAAGTAAAAATATCTTAACTTGACTACTTTGCAATCATTAACTTTTATAAAGCATTTCAAATGTCTATTATATACACACATATATATATATATATATATAAAAACAAAAACACAAACTCAAACGTTTAAGTTAGGATGACCTTTCCCTTAATATGTGTCAATACTTTTAGGAGTATCGATATTTTTGACAACCCTACACTCAATGTAAGGTTTTATGTCAACGCTGCTCTAAATTAACAGCACTGGTAGTTATCAAAAAATTTCGTTTTTATGAATGTCATTATTTCTTGATTAAGATGTCAAATAGTAGTGATTATTGTGTATTCCTAAACTGAAAAAATGTTTCAGCCATGGTCATTAGCTACCTACTTTGCTAAGTTGACTGCCAGACTGTTAGTTAGCTAGTACTGTTAGCTAAGCAAACATCTTTGCCAGTGTCTCATAAATTATGGCCAAAGAACTCATCAGTTTAAACACACAAAGAGTCATTAGCTGAGACCACTTGGCTCGAAGTCTCTGGTTAACACGACGCACTAAAAACCGTTACACCGGTCACGAGGAAAAAGTCTGTGCACGAGCTACCGTTAGCGAATACAGGATGAACAAGGGGAGGCTAGCTTAGTATATCTTTTCTTCGACAAAGCAAACAGTTATTAAAAATTTCACTTCCTTAAAAGCACAGATACACACAGTATCTATGTATAGTAAATAATACCTCACATTCGACATGTTACCCCGCACTATCGTTAGCTTAAAGGTGAGGTGAACTACAAGGTTAGCTCGACTGTTACTTGAAGCTAGCGGCCCCCCCGCAACACGAACCTCTCAACACGAGATTTGTGTGGTTTACGATTTTGACTGATTAAACTCTAGCTTGACCTTTGATTAAAATGTATGTGGAGTCTTAAAGAATTTCACAAACCTGGCAGAGGTGTTTCCACGTTTGTCTCCACCTGTCTGTCTGCAGAGTTGTGTGCAGGTGAAAGCAGGCTGAGCGGTGAGTGAGAAAAACTGCTGACGGTCATTAATGCACAACCTTTCAGTTGGGAGTCAATTAACCCTTTCATGCATGGTGTCCGCTACAGTAGACAGATATTTGGGATACATTTTATACCCTTAAGGTTGCAGTACCATGTCCAACTACCAGATGGTAAATTTCCAAATCCTTAAGTTTCATAAAAGTATAATCTTTGCATATTTTTACTATATCGAGATATTGCACCATAAATTCAAAATAGCCGACGAACGGCAAATTGGTTATTATGCCTGTATTCAGATTTCGCATATTTTTTTTATTTTAGATTTCGGCGTAATTCGCAAGTGAATAGTTTGATAAAACAGCAACAATAATTCTACTTAAGATTTTGCTTTTTCTTTTTAATATTATTATTAATGTTTGCCAAAGGCGTGTTTGTGGATCTTTATTACGTTCGACGAAATTACTATTTATACGATTGGTGCATGGTGCCCAGTGTAGTGGACAGATGCATAACTTCCTCAAAATACAACACTGAAAAAAAAAATGATTATGATTTTTAACTGGTTTAAAAGTAAATCAAACATTTTTTAAGTATTCATTTAGATTCCTTAATTCATGCATGAAAGGGTTATAGGCAAGTGCTTGATGGAGGAGTTGCACCATCTTTAATATTTTGTTTTATATTTGATACTTATATGCCATTATTGTTATTCACACCAGTTAGTTGTACATAACACAAGTCTCTCACCCTACTGGCTTGTAGCCTACTTTTAAATTACAATTTAATCCTCCCAAACAACAGGGTAAAAGTGTTTCAATGAAAGTGGAAACACATTTCTCAAATGTTATAAATAAACTTTGAACCCAATTTAAGTTCCCATTTAAATGAGAATGATAAATGTTTGTTTTAAAATCCCCCTAACTCAATGCAACACTAATATTATGCTGATGAAAATTAACCTGGTATTGTCACTGTCTCTCAAAAAAATTTAAAAACCTATTTATACCTATGAAAATAAAGTATGTCAATTATAGTTGTTGACAGCAAATTAAGAAGAGTTCAGATTTTGGTGCTGGTAAGTTTCCATTGGTGAAGAGTTAACTTTACTATGGATAGAGTCAAATTTCTGAAATTTCACTCTCAATAGCAATGGAGTTGAATTTAAAAAAAAGAATTAGGAATAGTCATTAAATCAAATATATAGGTGTCACTGCAGCATCAGTCATCCCGTCAAAGTACTGACAAACGCTACAAGGCTCATGCAGGAAATCTCTAGTCTATGTGTTTTTAATATCATCTCCATGAAATCATGATTTTGTTTTTAACTGTCCATGTAAAGCACTTTGTGCTATACTAATAAAGACTGATTGATTGATTGAGGAAGGTGACTGTGAGGGGAAAGTAAAGAGCCTCACACAAAAAAAGCCCTGCTTGTGCCTCACTTTGACCAGAGGAGCCCTACTTTTTAAAAAAATATTATGTCCGCTTTCTTAATTCAGTTGTTTTGTGTCAAAATTTTCCTGAAATTTGCATTTATCAAGAAGAAGTTGGTCAGTCCTGAAGTTACTCCAGTTGAGTATCACTGATCTTATACCTGAACATTGCAGTCCCAAAGCTGGCAAAGTTGGCTGTGAAGCATACAAAGTAACATGCTGGTTTACCAGTCTGTATTGTTTGGTCATAAATGTGCCATAAAAAGAAAACATAAAAAGCCCAGCAGACTGGACAGTAGTTCAACTTCATTTTTTTGTCCCCTAAGGGAAATTTGCTTTGCAGGCAGGTAAAAACATGAAGCATAAACACACAATCACACAAATCCAGACACAACACTGAGATGGATGAAACACAAGTATCTAAAGGGACAACTGAAGCAGAACCATCACTGCAGTGTTAAGAAATAAGATGCATCATGACTGTTCATTTTTAAAATTTAAAGTAAGTTTTGTAATGGTGATATGAATTAATTTTTCATCCAGTCATATTTTGCCCTTGACAATCTAAACCTCCTGCCAGAGGGTAAGAGCTCAAACTCGGCATGGAGAGGATGCACAGGACACTGTATGATGTTCTGGGCCTTGGAGTTTACCCTCTTGCAGAAGGTTGTAGGCAGATCAGGCAATGTAACACCAATAATTTTGCTTGCTACTTCGACAATGTGTCCCAACCTCTTTTTGTCTCCTCAAGAGAGGCTGCCAAACCAGGAAATGAGATCAGATTTGACCACTGAGTGATAAATGTTGGTTTAGCGTCCGGAGGAAGTGCAGTCGCTGCTGTGATTTTTTGTATACCATATCTGTGTTTTCGTCAAAAGACAGCTTATTGTCGATGACAACACCAAGGCACTTAAAACTGGTAACGCGCTCCACAGTGTCCCCCTTAATTGTTGGTAAAACTGGTGAGTTTGTGTTCCTTCTAAAATCTGTTGTTTTAGGATGTGAGATAAAAATCTTAATCAAACAAAGACACCAACATAAAATCCACATCAGAAAATCAGACAGATTGAAGAAGATGTCCTTTGGTGCCTGTAACACACCTAAGTAAATGTCATACCTTCATATATGTAATTACATTGTGATATCTGTGTTGCTGTCTCTCTTGCAGTTGAATTTAGATTGAATGTGAGTAATAGAAGGCAAGGAAAGAGCGGGTCAGTAATGTTTTATGTATAGAGGTAGTAAATAAGCAAATAGGTACAGAATGGTGTGATGACTTCTATGAATTTTAAATCTGTAGCACTGCATACACACAGACAAATGCACAGTGAACCTCAAAAGCCTGTGCTGAAAAGCTCCTGCGATGAAATGAGCTCGAGTTGTTAAAATTAAATCTCTCACGCTGACACACAAACACAGTCTGCGAGGCCTCCTCTAAGTGTGTGGCATTATTTGCAGAAGAGAAATGTTCCCCTGATCATTGTGAAACTCCATTTCCTTCCCTCCACCTCAAGAGAGAGCCTTCATTGCTGCCTCTCCTGAGCCAAATGAGGTTTTCTTATGAGCCTGTCTGTGTGTGTGCATATGTCTATGTGTGCCTGTGATTCATATGAGACTGTGAAATGTTAAGTCACTCCCATCTCAAGAGAGTCTTCTGGGGCGCAATGGAAACTATCCTGTGTGTCATCTTCATTTTAAATACCACCTATTCCCACCCTGATTCCTCTCTCTTTGTCTCTTTCTGTTTCTCTCAATCTGCGTCTTTCTTTGTCTCTCTTTTTTTTGTTTTCACGCCCACACGCTCCCTCATGGGTTGAGAGATTTCCCTGTTTACTTTTTAATGGGAAAAAATGAAACAGAGGTGGCCTACAAGCACACATAGAGCTCGATTAGTAATTTTTTCTCTCTCCTCATTTCTCCAATATATTGTCACAGCTCTGTGTTGGAATACGGACAGGCAAACTGTGAAACACTGAGCCCGTTGGTAATATTTCTGAACATATGTTACTGTGTGCATGTGTGTGAAAGTGTGATCGTATCCCTGTGCTTGCATGTGAGAAAAAAATACCACTAGGCACAGCTCACGAGGCTGTTTAGTGATGCCTGGCTGTCAGAAACTGTGATACATTCATTTATTTTAATTAACACTTAAAATGAAAGCCTGAAATTTAACCAACTATGTTTGTTGTTTTTGTCTAATATTTCCCTACTTATGTCTTAAGCTGCAGTGTTTTTCATACCTTGTGCATGTAGAGCTGACAATCTGGGTAAACTTTTAAGACTGTCTTTACCTGACTCGACCACTGGTGAAATGGCTTATTATCACATTGAGCGTCATTAACTGCAATTAAGCCCTGTGATGGAATAGACTCAAGTCCCCCAAACCCTTAATGGGCTAGAATATGTTTAACCTAAAATCCTCTAGGGCCTACTAAAACATGAGACTTAAAGTACAGATGTATTAACCCTTTTATTTTCTTTTTTATGTTTAGATTAATGATGTGATGCATTTTTTCCTGTGTGGGTGGATTAGGTCGATTCAGAAGAGTTAATATTCGATAATGACTTACTTTATATTAAAATTTTTTTTTCCTGAAGATAACTTAGTCTTAAATGTATTGTTTTAATCAGTTCGAGATTATAATTAGTATGGAGATCAATAGAAGTGATCGGTAGATATTTGCCTATAAAGTTGATTATCTTCTTCTTCTTTTTTTTTTCTTTTACAACATTTACAGCCTGTATTTAGCAGTTACTGTACAAATCAGCCTTAAATATCCCATTCATTGGCTGTAATATCGAGTCGAATGTATAGATGTACCATGATTGTTTACCTCATTATCAGTAAAATACCCAGTTTTACAGATCAAGTGTTGTTTATAAAGAATAAAATGTGTAAATTGTTTAAACTTATTTTGTTTTTGTTTAACACAAATTGACTCTAAATATTAAAAGAACAGATCTCTTTTAGTGAATTGGAGGGTTTGTGTTCTTGATAAAAAATGATTGGTAACAATGTTGGCAATACTGAATATATCAGCAAACCAGATATTGGAAAATAATAATAATAATGATAATAATAATAATAATAATGATAACAATAATGGTTTATAAAGACAAACTTTCATTTTGATTAAGTAAAAAAAAAAAAAACGTACAAATATTTCAATTTGTTTCAAAAAGGTGAAATTCTCAGTGAAACTCTTTTATCTAGTTTGGCATGTTTTTGACAAACAGCATGTGCTCTTTTTTTAAACTAAATTAATGGAGCATAATTGTGTGTGTTTAAAAATATTAATTACCTGAATTACTGGAATTACCTGAGCTGGGTAACGTGTTAAGATGGCATTTTTGTTAATTATGATTCTTAAAAAAAGCCAGTAATGATTTAATGATAATTCATAAATGATCTAGCTTTTACCTACACCACTTACCCCTTTAGGGGTATGAGGGACTGGAACCTATTTCAGCTAGATTTGGGCCAGAGTTTGGGCACAGCTATACTGGTCTCCGGACAATCACAAGTTACAAACAACTTCTTGTAAAGAAAATATATAAGAACAGTTTTTTATTTGTAAAAATCAAACAAAATAATGACACCTCTTTGGTTCCAGAGATACCAAATTCCAGGCCCAATCTTTGGTAACTAATCCTTTTTTTTTTTTTTTTTTTTTTAAATCTTTTATGTATCATTTATTGTTGTTTAACTGCACAATGTCTGAATTCTTTAAAACTATCAGGAAGCAAAGTGTGTTTTCTCTCAGATGTTTTCATCAAAATCTGTCATTCCATGATCTATTAATTCAGTTGTTCAAGCCTGCATACATCGTTGTAAATTTACTACATATCATGAATACTTCGACCTATATCTGTAATAGATAAGTGAGGCAATGTGCAGGACTTTCTTCTTCAGCATAATTCAGATATGTTCAATGATTTATTGCACATGAGACTGCTGAGAGAGGCCAAGGACTTCTATAAACTGACTTTAAATGGATGGTGAACATTTTTAAAAGTGTGCTGAAAAGCCTTTTTTGATATCTCTAATGTGCTGTTTTTCATAAGAAGTTTAAGTGTCTGGTTCACTGACATATCTGTGATGCAGAATAAGCGGTGGTGTCTGATTCAGTTGGCTGCTTTTATTCAGCTGTGAGATTCAGAGAGGTGCAGTGACGTCAGACTGACTGCTCTTCTAAAATAGGAAAGTTATACTTGTGCAGCATGAGCTTTACATTTACACCTAACTGAGTCAGACTGTGGCTGCTGAATAAAAAATGAAATTCTGAAATCTAAAAATGATTTCCAACTGGGTCACTGCCTCCATGCACAACTGAACCGGGGTAATTGGCATTCATATTTTTTTTTCCTGAATGAATTTGACAGGCCTTTCCCCAGGCTCACCACTAGAGGGTAAAAGTCTTTTGCTTCCCCACTCTCTCAGTTTATTACTGAGCCTCACACATGACCTACAAATCAGCTGCATCACACAAAGGAGAGGAAACACACACGTTTGGGATTCAGCTCGGATTTCATGGTCTGAGCCAAAAATTCATCTCTATTCTCACACTATGTATCAATTCCTAATAATTAGAGTAGAGGTTGTTGGACCTTTTCTGTCTGAAAGTCAAATGCTTTTCTGAGAGCCTTGTAAAAAACACTAACAGCTCTTAAATCGTATGAATCAGCTGGGTTATTGCACTTTTAGCAGATATTTGAAAACCGTCTGAGGCTGTCACACTACTGATGCAAAACTGTCAATCTTTAAAAAGGACAAGAGAAATACTGAAATGAATCAGGCACAAGTGGATTTCCTTTCCAGACCTGTAGAAGGCTAAAATTTAAGACCGTAAGCATGTCTGCCTCTTAAAATCATGTTTACAGACATCTTCCTATCATTTGTACATCAAATAAACTTCTAGGGTGGCTCACAAATTGAGGTCCTCCCTTCACTGATCTTTAAAATTAAGGCAGGAAAGAGCAACTTTGTTAGGAAGAGGGCTCCAGGAGTTATATTCTAATTGTCAAAAAAACCATTTAGTGCTTTTCTAGTCTTTCTGACAACTCAAAGCAGCTTTGAGTGCAGGTCACATCTACCCTTTCACACCTATTTATTTATTTATTTATTTGCACAAGTTAAAAGAGAAGTCAAAGAAAATAGTGAATAAGATAAACTGACATGTGCAGGTGAGGCAGAAACCCAATGTGGGCTTATTTACAAACCTCACCTAAGAGTAAATACAGATAAAATTATCAGAAAAAAGACATTAAATCCTAGTAGTCAAAGAAAAGCAAGCAAACAAAAATCAAATAACATGCATTTTACCAAAATGAGAGACAACACCAACACAGAAACAGAATATACCAAAACTAAGTGGTACATAAACTGTATTTTTTCAAGAAGAATTTAAATTTGATCATTACACAGACCATGATAAACAAAAAGTCTTTGACATCAAAACATTTTTAAGCCTCAATCTATATCTGGAAAGGGACAGAGACTCTGTCAGTAAATAAAAATACTTGTTCCATAATTGAACCCTGTGGTATTTTATTGAGCACTGACCTCGAGATGTATGATACAGTGGTAGGTGCACGTTGTTGCTTTGTCTTGTTGAATAAAAATTCATTTGAGAGTTTGGAATAAAGAACAATTTAAAGCTTTCTGGCAATTCTGTACTCATGTATTTGACTTTATAAATAAAAGTACACATTTGAAGAATATTTGTATCCAAAATAGATCATATATTACACTACTAAAAAAAAGTGGAGAAGAAGCATCACTGGATCTGGAAAAAGTTGCAAATTCTATTCACGTATTCAAACCACATATGCCAAATTATTGACCTATTAGATTTCAAAATCAATTTGAAAACAGATCTTTCAGCACCTCTAAGTATCATCTTCATACAAATACAAGCTGCCTATCATTCATTTGTTATGTTGTCTTTTCATTTATGTTTGACCATTTTTTCTCTTTGAGACAGTTTGATCATGAAATGAAAAGTATATGTTTGCATCAGAATTGTGTAGGAGCAGTCAGCATTGAAGAAAAAAAAAATCAGGGAAATACTTCAACATAATACTTAAAGGTGAAGTGTGTAGAAGTTGGCAGCATTTTTGCCGAACAGAAACAGTGAATATAGGATATAATATTTCTATTTGTATGAAAAGTCTGTCGAAATAGGTGAACAATCATCCCCATAAAACTTTTGTTTTCTTTTTATTAAGTTAGAAAAGGCTTTTTATATTTATGTACCACGGGTCTCCCCTTTGTGGAGGCTGACATAATGATCCACCATGTTGTCTACTGGTGGGTTTTGGTGACAAAAAGAGCAAAATGCGATTTTTTTATATGAGTCTGGCCACCGGTCCTGAAATCCACCTGAATGGCAAGCGAAGAAGATGAAGATAGAGAGCGGGTATTACAAGAGAAGAAGACGGCGCGGTGTTTGTTGAAGAGGAAAAGATAGCATGTTGTTGCTTTGTACTGAAGGACTTAAATTGCCCTGCTCATGATCCTTTTTGGTCTTCACTGGCTCTCTTCGCTTAGTGATGTGATGTTTTAGTAATGGACGGGCTCATTCCAAAATTTGAATGCTAGATGTCGCTAAAATGCCAATTTCTGCACACTGCACCATTAAGTTCAGTTTTGCACACAGTTACTTTAAATAGATCTCTGTGTGTTTGAATGAGGTTAACACCAATCCTGTTTCTCTGCTTCGGATACAAGTGTTCTTCATTCATGACTGAAATCAGCTGATACCAACACCCATATGATCATATGTTGTGTTTTAAATGTGGCACCTGTTTAAGTTAGTTAGTCAACATAGACTAGCTTTGTAATGTATAAATTCTTATAGCCTATATAGGATGACCTTGGAAAGCAGCGTTATTTACCAGATTCCATATATGTCATCCAGCAGCTCCATCTTGAAAAGCTGCAAGCTGAAACGATTGTTCCAGGTCAGAACATGCTGGAGCCAATCTCAGTTGACATTGGGTGAGAGGCGGGTACACCCTGAACTGATTGCCAGCCAATCACAGGGCCACATAGAGAGTAGGGATGGGAACTGAAAATTAATTCCAGTTGAGAATCGTTACAACCTCCATCAAAGTATTGATATCATGAGTCTTTTTGCGAATCAGTTCCCTTATCAATTCCTTCCATTGACAGGGTTCAGAAGCGGTCAGAATTGTGGCTTAATTTTTTAAAAAAGGCACCTACTGCACAACCGTAAGTGAGTGGAAACACCAGCAACTTGCAGAAGCAGTTATTTAATGTGTGACATGTGTGTTTGACATTGTTGCCACTGAAAAGCTACAGGCCAACATTTGCCCACATGGAAAATCTGCAGGAATCAATAAGAGAATTGTTGAAGAATTGGATCAATTAGCAGGATCGTTAATAGCATTGGTATTGATAAAATCTTATCAATTCCCATCCCTAATAGAGATACAGACAACTATTCAAGTTCACACCCATATAGTACCTAAGGGCAATTTAGAGTCACCAATGAACCTAATCAGCATATTTTTAGTCTGTGGGAGGAAGCCAGAGTGCCTGGAGGGAACCCACACAGGGAGAACATCCAAACTCCACTCAGAAAGGCCCTGACCGACTCAGCATTTGAACCAGCAACCTTCATGTTGTGAGGCATGTGCACAACATGCTGTGCCACTAGCTGCTGCTATGTTCACATTTTCATTTTAAAAATTTAAGTAAGAACAATGCACAACTATATGAGCAAATTGGTGTTACAATGTCATATAATTAAGACATAAGATAAATACATAAGACGATGAGACATTGTCGATATTTTGTCCTGTTCCTAATTGTCACACCAGCCTGAGGTTAAAATAGTTTCCTTAAAGTTTTGAAAAATAGCATTCTTTATATGTACCTATCACATAAAAGGAATGAACTGTGTATGATTTCAGTAGTGTGTGTGTGATGGCACTGGTTTATGACAGCTGAGTATCAGACAGGTGGTCTTTGCACATGCAACACAACACCTGTGTTGTGCTTTAATCTCTGGAAAAGCTATGGATTGAAGAGAGAAACGTATCAAGCTTCCTCAGCGTTGCATGAAGGGAAAGAGAGAGAGAGGGAGAGAGAGGCTGGTGTTGATTGTGTTTTTGATGTGCTGCCATCTGACTGTGCTGGGCAGAATCTCAAAAAGGAGGCTCCGACTGATACTAGAACTCACGCAGAAGTCCTTATATCAGCTAAAATCAGACAGAGATCACTGACACATACTGGGCTGGCCTTTAAATCTAATCAGGGAGGCTGAAGAAAGAAAATTGATCAAGCACTTATTTTGGTCAACCTTCCTCTCATTTTTTCTCCCTCAGCAAAATGAAACTAAAAGATTGAAGGGTTATAAATAGTGCTTTAACCCAGTAGAAAACTGCTGCTCAGTGCTTCTTCTTTCTTTATCTCCTATACAGTCTCCCCTGGCGCTGTGTAGCTGCTTCATGCATCTTTAAAAGATGAGAGGGAGGCTCCACTTTCTCACGCCATATATGACGAAGGAGGGAGAGAACATGAGACAGAAGAAACAGTAGGTACACACTGGCCAAACCCACGTACAGTATATGCAAACACACACATACTGTGCTGCAATATGTTCACAGGAAACTTAATCACCTTTTGCCTTCCCTTTCTTCTCTGTCGTGAGGTAATTCCCAAACCCTGCCTTGTCTTCCTTCGCGTTTCGTGACGCTCTTGGTGAATCTCATCAGGATAATTATTCCTGTACAGGCATCAGAGGCATGAGCATCTGCCTCTCCTTCTGTTGACCTCCTCGTGCCACACCTTCATTTTTTCTCCCCCTTTACCATGTTACTCTCAAACACCTTTCCTTTCTCTTCCCTTTTCCCATCCTTGATGTCCTTTCCCTCTGTTTTCTCCTCTCTCCTCCCGTATGCTCTTTTTGTTCTTGTAAAGTGGGGCATCTCTCCAGTTCATTAGCCACTTCACAGGCGTTACAAATTACAAACATATTCTACATACATACAAAAGGGGTGAGCAGAAATGAAAGATGATGGAAATGAGAAGATTTTTTGGAGAATATGTCAGAGTGAGAAGAAAGCTGTAATGAATAAAACAACGCAGAGGATTTGCATGTATGTAATAGACCATATCAAAACATTGCAATCAGGAGCACACGAAGCACTCCAATTAATGTTTAGCACAGTCCTGAGAGACTGTGCTTGGTATATTGTTGCCTATGCTGTAACAATATGGACTGTACATTAGCAGGAAATCTGCCAAACAAGTCACTGTTGTGTCATTTGATGTACAATCACTGCCTGGGATAACAAAATATAATCTTTTTTTCAGGTCAATGATGAACAGATTTGCTTAATTTTGCTTTATTTTTACAGAGGGAACTTAGGTGTCAAAAGGCTTTATAAACCAAATTTATCTTAAGCTGAGGTTAATATAAAAGAACATTGGTTTATGAGATTAATATACAGTCAAATGATGTATATTAAGGTTAGACGCTGAATATGTGCTATTAAATACCTTAAAATGGATATTGCAACAGAAGTGAGTAGGCAGTGAGTACAGGATCAAAATACTTTCTCTAAAGCATATGGTCAACAGATGTTGACCTTGTGTTATCACATTTGTGATGATGGATGCATCTGTGTAGGTAGGGCTAACACATTACGAAGCAGACGCCCTGTCATGAGGGCAAGAATCATATTTAAAGGAAAAGCGTCTCCCATCATATAAAGTCTTCTTCTGGGAAAATAGCACACTTTGGCTCCATTTAAACCTAATCAAAGTGCACAGAGATGCACTCTGAGGCAACAGAAATTTTTGATCATATCTATCAGTAATTTTTAAGCAGCAAAATCCAGTATTTAACTAGAAAGCACTCAGAGAGCACATACCTCCGCCAAGGTAGCTCACATATAGCTCTTACATCTATAAGCAATGGTTTCATGATAAAGTTACCATCATAATATGATTCATTGTCTCCGAAAACCCACACCTAGCACTCATGTTGATATCATTTTTAGTTTTCCAGTTATTGAGCAAAAACGATTTTTCACTAATGCCGGTCATCTGGATCACCATCAAAATCTTATCATTTTTAAGTTGGGCCATTACCAACATCTACTGAAAATTTCAGCAAAATCTGTCCAGTAGTTTTTGCATAATCATGCTAACAAACAAACAAACAGACAAACATACACTGGCAAAAACATAACCTCCTTGGCGGAGGTAAAAATAAAGCCAGTGCATGAGTGACCAGTACTTAGAGCAGTCTTCTCCAAAGTCAAAACATCATGGAAAAGTCTGAAACCTCAAAAATTATCTTGGGCTGATCAAAACCCTCATACAGGCATGAGATGCAGGATGTTAACTGCCTGTTTTTTAATCTGTTTTTTTAAAAAAAAATTAATCAACAGATTTCAGCATGAACACTTCTTTTTGCAAGAATTTCTTGTAATATTCTCTTGTTGAACAGACTTTGACTCTGCAAATGGTTTCCTATTGCTTGTCATGTCTATAAAAGTGGGACAATTCCTAAAAATTGGAGTCAAAGGGCTTAGTGAGATGTCTGATGACATGTCACTGGCTATATCAGTGCCAGTTTAACTGTGACAATGTCTGTTTGTAAGATAACTATATCTTAAAAAGCTAACCTGCAACTTTAATCTTCTGACTTTTGTTGTCTTTTGAAAGTTTAGGGACTTAAGAAAACAGCGATCCAGTATTTCACAATCATTTAAAATGTCACTTTAATAAGGCTTGTTTTTTTTTTCTTTTACTTGTTAACAACCTCTTGGGGCCCACTGCAGTAACCCCACAGCCCATCAGAGGGCCCCAGCAGGTGGTGATAGCATTTCCAATATGGTGACCATTATTGCTGAGCTTCAAGAAGTCTCTTAAGAAATGAATCAACGACATCAGTCAGCCTGCATGCACCTTTTTTGACTACATGATTTATGTGTGATTATGGCCTGACCCGACAGTCGCAGGGTTTTAGGACCATTATGATATGTTGTAGAGGGGCTAACGCGGACTGTAAACAGAGAAATGTTAGAGAGAAACGGCAGAGGAACATGGTGAGGGACAGCTTACATTTATCAACAAACTAACATCTCATTCAACACAGCATTTGTAGATACAAACAAAAGAACTGTTCTCTAAATATGGTGTGTTTGTTTGCCTCCTTAGGTGTTCCCCCCTCTTCTCCCACCGCCATCACATCCGTTGTTACATGCAGTCGGCTTCAGTCGTGTCTGTCATGCTCGTCGGGCCAGTCACACAAATTTCTGGCTTTGTGGCCACCTAATCTGACATACTGACCATCATTACCAGTGAAAAAACTGTATAGTCTGACCTCTGCATTACACAGTCCATAATTGTTCACTTGTTTTTCCTGACAATTGATCCCCAGCTTTCCCTTGAGCTACTCTTAGGCTGACATTCGATGTTTTGATTGAAATACCTCAACATGTCATAATACTATACAGCTTTAGTGCTTAGGATGTTTTCAGATGACCTCACGGCATAGAGAAGCACTATTGAAACACCAAAGCTTTTTGCTGTTTCCAGTTGTGTCAACTTGTTAAAGCAGATTCTTTAAAGTGGAAATAGGTATACAAAAACTACCAATTTCTAATTCTCATTTGAGCCAGACTCAAAATGACATTTCATTTGCTGCTGCTTTCTATTTAGACCGCAAAAGAAAAAAAAATGGCAGCCTCAGTGCTCTTGTGAGCTTTCATTTGTCACACTGTGTAGACGGAGGGCTGAGTGACTTTTTTAAATCACTGCACAAACCTTTTATAAATGAGAAAACAGCTGCTAGGTAACAGCAACTTCGATACCACTACAATGGCTACCAAATGGGTAAAGTACATAATTGGTTGAATTTATGCTGTCTGACAATGAACCTTAAACAAGATGCAAAACATTGATAACTAAAATCATACATTTCCCTATCCCCAGACATTTTTCAGATTACATGTGGACATCTACTGCTAAAAGTGTTAATTTAAGAAAAAATACAAATACTTCTAAGACTTATCGCTGTAAATTTTGGACAGTTGTCATCTTCTCCTAACAGGGCTATTTGAATTTACAAGGCTTCTGTGTCACAACGTAGTGCCAAGTGCTAAAACAAACTATTTAAAGAGAGTGAACACCTCTTTTCAACTTGTGTCTTTGTCAAAAGGCCTGTGTTGTTTTAGACACAAATTTTGGCCTCATCAAATGCTTTATAGTTAAAATCCACATAATAAAAAAAAGCAGGCTGTTAAAGATGAAACTGTCTTAAGCTCTTCCTGCAGCTGCTGCTCTGAATAGTCATAAAATCCTTAAAAAGACTTAAAAAGATGAAAAAATACACAGATAATCAAACCTGTTTTTAAAAATAACTGTTGAATGAAATCATGGGATTGTTCTGTGATTGAGTCAGTCAGTCAGTCTTTATTTGTTTAGCCCCAATTGAGACAACAAGTGTTATTTCATGGCACTCTCCAAAAGAGTATATCGCGGCCATAGTTGTTAAATTTGATTATTTTTTATTACTATTATTCAAGACCTATCATGAGTACAACTCTAATTTAGTTTGATGTTAAGAAAAATAGAACTGATGTTAAAATATGCTGTTGTTAAAGGTGACTGATATAGGAGGAAGCAGATGGAGTCATCCAGGTCCACAGCAGCAGGATGTCCAGGCTGTCCATATATCTAAATTATGTTGCTGTAGATGTTTGTTGATGTGGATTGAAGCAATTTGAGTCACAGTGGTTCATAGCAGCAGGTTGTTTATATCTAAATTATGTTGCTGATGATGCTGGTTGATGTCAGATGAAGCACTGGGGTCACACAGGTCCACTGCAGCAGATTGTTCAGGTTGTCCGTATGTATAAATTATGTTAATGCTGATGTTGCTTGATGTAAGATGAAGCAGTTAGAGTCAGGCAGGTCCACAGCGGCAGGTCATCTGTGTCAGTAATAATAAATCGTTGTAAAAATAGTTTTGGACAAATGAAACAGCCACATCATGCAAGCGTCCTAACTCACTAAACATAGTAAGATAACCAAAATAGTTGTCAGTGTAGCTGTTGGCATGGTGAGTGAGCATGTAATCAGAATCCAGCTATAAACGCTGCTGTCATTCAGTCCAGTCTCATAAAACAGATAACATAGCAGGGGACTGACCTTGAGTAAACCATGCTTTCCCCTTTATACCCTATTTTTTCATACCTATCTTCACAGCCAAATATATCTGACCTGTCATGAAGCATCACTGTCTTCACCTTCCCTTCTTGCTATATGTCCTTGTTACACCCCTTGCATCTGTTGGCATATTTCTCTGGCACATGCTGTCCTATAAATAGCAATATGGCATCTGCAAAGAGTTTGTGTTGTCGTTATGTTGCTTTGAAACAACTGCAAAGCGCCATCCGAGAGCTTAGATGTACAACTGTTCACAAAATGCTCAAATACTACCACAGTGGAAGATTAAAATGGAAAGCCGTGCAGACAGAGAAGAAATTCACTTGTACCAGCCATATTTCCTTTAAAAACCAATAACAGAAAAAAACTGAAAAATGATCAGAACATTATATAGTTAATGAAACATTTATGAGTTACAGACATACACTTGACAGTACCCTGTATCAGTATGTAATATCATGTGGATAAGACAGCTCTCTGAATTAACAAATGAGTTTTTTTCACGACTCAGGCTCTTCTCAACTTGAACAAAGACACTGCAGTCAGAAGGAAAGACATGAACGGAGGGAGTGAAAAATGAGACTTAGTTAATAGAAGGCAAAGCTAATCAAACATCTAATTATATTCCCATAAAATTAAAAGAGTGGAAGATAACATTATTGAATGGGGGAATCTTTCACGCATATGCAGAGCAGCATTACATTGAGTGTGAATAGAGGGGGGATGGGAGCTCTTCCTCATAGTCACAGCAGGGGATATGCAGTATGCATATTCAAATTGTAAGGGGTGCGTACAGTATAGCATATACAGTACACATATAGAGGTGTTTCAAGGGCAGGCACTGCACTGAGATCCACATATTTGGTGTTTAAACTCTACATGACCTGAATATAAAAATCTGCATCAGTGCTAATTCTAATGTGGGCCATATGAAACAGAGGCTGCTTGATATAGGGCGCTCTGAATTTTTATGGTGTTGGTGGAAGCGAGGAGCATCCATAAGGCATTACCCTGGCTCACACATATCAATTAAACATCAATGGCTCGCGGGGTAGCATTCAAACTGCACTCGGCCTGCTGTTCACCAATATAACAACCGAGACTTGGAAATCTAAAAATAACCTGTGTTGATTAAACATCATTGGATATGTGGCTGATAAATTAGTTTTTTTGTGTGCATGTTCTGCAGGTCTTTCCCCAGAGCGGTTCTGTTCTGTTCCTCAACAAGGTGACGCCGGTTACCATGGCAGCAACATCAGCTCTCTGAATCCCCCCCCACTTCCTCTTCCTCTCTCCCTTTCTCAGCTCCCATCTTTCTCTCTTTTCCCCACTTGCTGTCGTCCCTCTTTTCTTTCTCTCCTTCTGCCTCCCTTCATTGCACAGTACAGTAAGCAGGCCACCAGCCTTCATTTACATGACACAGTTGGGAGATGGCCAGGCTTTCTCATCTCTGGCAGGGTGGGGCGGGGGTACAGAATAAGGAAATTATGGCGATGTTACACTTTACAGTACAGCCAACTTGGGCTGGGTGATATATGGAGTTTTTAAGTCATTTTGATATATTTTCAAATGAGTTTCAGGGTATGACAGTGTTGTGTTTATGAAAAAGGTGTATAGAGTAGTGCAGGGATGACAAAGTTAGTATTGCCAGTTCCCTGGACTGCAAGCCTAATAAAAAGCCTATGGGATCTTTCACTGTGTTTTGGATCATAGCTGATTGTAACATTTGTAGAACACAAAAATAATGAATCTTACATGTTCTGCTTTTTTGATAATCTTGATGAACAAACCTACTAACGGTAAAAAAAAAAGAAAAAAATTGGTGAGAGTAAAAAGCTATTGATAAGCTAATATGAAACTACAATATGGCCGTTAGACTTTGAAGCAACTACAATATTTTGAATTTATAACACTGTATTGTAACCTCTTGTTTGAGAATTTCCTCATAATCCAGTGACCTGATCAGGTTGGTCTGTGGAAATGGCGTATGAATAATTGATAATTTAAAAAAAAATCAAAATGCTTGCCTTCAGGTCCCCGGCCATTTTTCAAGTCCTTGTTAGCAATAAGTTAGCAACCGTCATTTTAAACACACAACAGTTTCAAATTCAAAAGCAGGCAAATGCAAAATCACTTCTGCGTTTTTTGACTCATTCTAGCACGTCTCTATTTGACATTAAAATGATGTTAAAATCTTCACTGAACTGACTTTGGAGGAGCTTTATCATTATTTATTTTTATTCTGGCGACCAGAACAGTTACATAAAATACATACAACAATCTTCATAATGCCCACATCCATCAGTGCTAACTGCTAGTTCCTTCATAGGTTTGTTCTTATTTTTAGCTTTCACTTGGGTCAATTACTTTGCTCTGTTACAGGCCTTTCTTTAAGGTGTATTTGTTTTTCCAAATGCAGATTTATACCTTAGTTGCTACAATTTCAATAATATTTTTTCCCATCCTTTCTTCTGTGTGGATCATTTTCAAGCAGGCCTTGATGTCACCATCTCCTGCAGCTCTCCCAGTTTCTTAATTTAAGACACCAAACCTACACTTTTTCAAACGCTGTGTCCTTGGCAAGGCTTCAGTTCCCAATTTATTTGAGTTCTGCTCTGCCAAAGTGGGACCTTTTGTTTTGCAGATATTCTCGGTGATCTTCATCATTCCCTGTCTATTCATCTTCTCCACCCCATTTAGTTTGGACAATGAAACCACATGCATCAGAATGAAGACAAAAAGAACTGAAGAGGAGAGGGAGGATAGAGGAGCGTAATGTAGAGGAGTGATCTCCATTCCCAGTAGAAATCAATACGCAGAGATCTAACGTCGAGGGATGTGTGTGAAAGTGTGTACTCTGTGTTCTGGCGTGGATATACATATGTGTATATATGTCTCTCTGAAGCAGGTGAATATAAACACCTTCATATCTAGTCATACATGTGGAGCTCTACATCTTAGTGTGTGTACGTGTGTGTGTGTAAAACAGTGAACCATAGCCAGAGCGCAATCAATACTGCCTGTAAATGATGACTATAATGGGCTGAAGCCTGTGGAGGGACTTTGCAGCAGTGATGCAGATGGAGTCAGTGAGTGTGTGTGGAGCGTATATAGTGTTGGTATTTTACCCTGTGTGTGAGAGTGATTGAGTGTCAGTGCATGAGAGTGTGTGTGCTGGCTGTGAGTTTGTCCTCCATTGCAGGGCAAACACAGAGGGTGTGGTTGGCGGGCAGACAGCAGTCCCAGTCTGAGTCCTGGGTGTACGATAACAGTAATTCAATTGAGCTGGCGAGCCCTGGCCTGTGGGACTGACTGCCTGTGGGTGAGTTAGTGCGAGTGTGTTCGTGTTTGTTTGAGTGTGTATCTCAGTGATTAGGGCAACCTGATCATGCTGGCTCCCTGCTCAGGTCTAAATGAATAAGTGATCAAGGTCTGCGCCACTGTGTGCCATTTTGTGTTTTAAAGTTTGTCTTTCTACAGTTTTACTTGTATCCCTTTTGAAGGTCATACATTTTTTTTCAACAACTTTCATCCCAATTGGAGCCCTAAGTGACATCCCTACTTAAATCCTCATGAGCTGTGTTTGATTTAGGGTTACAAATTCCAAGAATTTTCAAAGTTGGAAGTTTTCCATGGGAATTTATGGGAATAAACCTGGAATTAACCAAACTGACAGTTGACCCTTAACTAAGATTTTAAATACAGTTAGGTAAAATTTATTTTAGCATAATCTTATCTGAAACATCCAGATTCCATGCATATATACCTGTGAATATTTATGCTATTCCTCAATCACGTGCACATAGCACACTGCTTACTGCGGGGGATATTAAGGCCACGCCCCCCTACGTGACCTGTGCACTCCTCCATCACATGCACAGATGATTCTAGGAATCAATCAATCAATCTTTATTTTTATAGCACCAATTCATAACAAGTTTTATCTCAAGACACTTTACAATAGAGCAGGATGAAACAAACTATTCATTTTATGGATACACATATATGCATAGATACAATATACACACACACATATCTATATCTATATCTATATCTATATATATATCTTTATATATATATATATATATATATATATATATATATATATATATATATATACACACACACACAAATACATACATCCAACACCCAACATTAATCTATATAGCCAATCATGAATCCCTCCATCATGGCGGCAAGAAACAAACTTCTGTTAAGCAGCAGGAAATCTTGAATGTGGATCACAGTCTCATGATGAACAGCCATCCACACGATGCTGTGTTGGGTGTGTGGGGAGAAGGAAGGGAGGTAAGCAGAGACAAGTGGACTAAACTAAGAACTAAAGCTAGTAACAGATCCATGGGCCAATCATACACCTGACTACATCATATTTGTCTCTGCTGAATGCAAATTTATTAAGGGGCTAACCTATTTTCTTTTAGGTTTGTCCCTTGAGATGCAACATCTTGTTTTCAGGAGGGTCCTCATGTCTGTAAGATTGTAGTGACAGTTTCAATAGAAGTATAATCAATAATAATCATGAAAAGAGTAATAATGTAATATTTACATTAACATCTATAATGATTAAAAGGTAGACTGATGTTGAATAATACAACAGCATCAAAATGAGAGTTTATAAGTGGTGTATTTTCTGCTGATAATTTGGGGGGGGGGGGGGGGTTGTTGCAGAGACAAAGGACTGAAAAAAATAACAATTTATGGTAGTGACAAACTCATAGTGCCCAGACCATAAATCTGTCCCCACCATATTTATTTCCGTTGATTACAAGTGTATTAAAGGTTGACCTCTTGAGATGTGACATCTCATTTTCAAGAAGAACCTCATGTCAATAAGGTTCTAGAGATAGTTACTATGGATGCATTATCAACCATGGATAGGGAGATCATGATAATGTCTACATTGACAACTAGAATGAGTAGAAACTAGAATGGGGCTAGAGAAATGGCCAAATATTTGTTTTGTCTGTAATTGTAGTTATCGAGGCTTCGTAACTCCACAGCAGCAGGCGGTCTACACCAAAGATCCCCGGCCACCTCCAAGACAAGAGCCAGAGATGAGTACAGGAGCAAACAGAAAGGGGCATACAGTGAAGCTGAAACTGATTGTTAAATAGAATAATTTAAACTTGATCAATTTCTGCATACAAATAAATGTGTAGAAATGCAAAGTTGCTTAAATGGTATTGTTTTGCATGGATGTCTGCCTAAAACAAAGTATTTATGTTTGAATATGATACAGTTTATTTAAACTACCCCAAATTTCCAGTCAATTCCCATAAATTCCAATAATTCTCATGGAAAGTTTCCAACTTGGAATATTTCCAAAATTCCCCAGCCAAAGTTTCTGGAAATTTACCAGAAATATTCTGCCCTTTTACAGTCCTAGTCTGACCATAACCTTACTGTTCAAAATATACTATACAGAATCTATTTCACAAGTCCATCAGGGAACGGCTAGCTGCACTGTCCACACCTGGCCCCATTGGAGGGAACATGTCAAGGCATGTCTGTAACGTGCCGTAAATATAAGAGCACAGAGTAGATAAGCTGAAGCCACTTTTCTAATTGCTTGACCCTGAGTTAGGACCTTATGTCCCTTTCTATCTTTATATTATTTATTATACAATACATTTTATCAAGAAAGCAATAGATAATTGAAATTATTGAGCTGAATACATTAGTGTGACCTTCAACAGTGCACTTTTTTAGCAGTGACATTAGAGGAAAATGGCTGCCATAATAGTATAGTATACTACTGTTTATGTTTTCAGGTGAACTGACCCTTTAACAGCATTTAATCTAAAAGTGAATGTCCTATTCCTCTTATCCACATTTCAATCCCCTCCCACAACTCCTCTTTTCCTCTTCCCCCCCTCTCTCCACTGAGCTGGTCCTTGGCAGCCGACTGTCCTTTGCGGGCCAAGGGCAAACAAATGGCAGCCTCCCTCAGCAACAGCACGATGCACTGACACACACATGCTCAAGCATGGCTGGACGTGGTGCAATCCCTCCACCCACGGGTATAGATAGAGTCTCATTCACTACTGTGGATGTAGCACGCCTGCACATATATACCAGCATAGACAAAAGCTCGCATGAGCAATCATCCATGTATGTGTACTGCAAATTCATGCCACACAGAGAGACGGAAATGCCGTGTGGACACAAACGTGCACTCAGCTAGCTAACCCTGTGGCTTTATATTAGTGTAATCCTTGGTTTAATATGAAGCTCTGCCTATTTTTGCCCCAAATGAAAAGCTTCAATGGCCTGGTTTTACCAGGACAAAATCATGTAGCCTACATACAAAGCCACACAAACCACAAATACTCTCACCTAGGGTGGGATCAGGCTGCATTTATGCCAACAAGTCCCAGACTGGGCGCTCATGGTGACAATGAGTGCAGACCAATATGTTGCCTGCCTTTCTGCCTCCTTGAACGTTGGGATCTCTTTTTTTTTCCTTCATCCCTGCCTTAGAGCATCTGACAAACTCCCACTGTGCCCACTTACGCGTCTCCCTCTACTGTCATGGAGCTTCTGTCTGAAATGCTGCTTGTCTGTGAAGCCCACAAATGAAAACTTTAATAAAAAGCAATGATGAGGATATTTATGCATGCAATGTGTTTTTAGCGGCACAGAGAAAGAATAATCATCTGGTCTTTAGAATTATATTCTGGGGTTAATTATTGCGCTGTCTGTTTCGCACGATGTCTTCTGTGCAAGACTACTTATTTGAATGAGAGCAATGCAGAGCAATGCAGTCATTCACATCTCATCCAATCAGTTATTTGGACCTTGTAAAACAATAAGAGTTCTTAGACTCAGTTTTTGTAATCAGCACTTATAAATGAACATTCTTCAGCCGCAGATGCTAGTCTTCTTGTATTTAGTTTCTACATGAATAACTTCTATGACATGTGAAAGAAACAACTCAAAACTCCCCAGTTGCTTTATTTTAGAAGAACTAATTTTACATAATGATTTCACCAACACAGTTGTACATTTCTTATGACCTGTATTAAATAATGAATAAATACATGCACACACACACAAGCATACACACACACGCATATATATATATATACATATATGTGTATAAATACATATATATGTATGTATGTATGTATGTATGTATGTATGTATATATATACATACATACCAATTTTTTTAAAATATTTCATTAACTTGATTTATTAAAGCATTAACCTTGCTGTGCAGATAGATCATTCTGATTCAATATCTGTAATCAGGAAGATCCATCTTGCTCAGCTCCAATCTACAATGTATATGAGCTGCTCAAAGTGGCACAGCCCAATCGGAGTCCTTTGGCGTAGTAAGAGGTGGAAGGTATGCGTGAGGCAACAGCAGGAAGTGACGACTCGGACAAAGATTAGCATAGGTGCTAAAGCTTCAGTAGCAGTTCTATCAGATCTGGACTGCATTTCTTTATGAAATGAAAAACAAATACCACTACACTACACTACACTACTTCCCTCTAGGAAAATTTTTTTCGCTCTGCTTCTGGCATGTTTTGCCTCGAGTTTGTTTTATGAAGTGGCTCACATTCCATCTATACACTGCTGCAGCAGCACACTTTTACTACATTATCTTGCTTGCCCTTGATAAATATGATTGATGGAGCGATTGTCCAATCACCTGGGCCCCCCCGGTAATGGTGTTTAAGATAACTCAAAATCTCTAAAGTTTTGGGATACTCATTTGAAATATTATCAATATCAATGTCTGCAATTGATGTTTCCAACATTATGTGTCCTTTTGCTACAAATCAACAAAGACCCTGTTTTGCAAAAACAATCTAAATGAAATGTGTCGTGCAATCTGGTCTGCCTTGACTAAAAGGAATAGCACGCACTTCCTAAAAATCTTAAAAACTGGTTGCTTGAAAAAACAAAGAAAAAAGGTCTGCCCACCAGAAGCTGTTACAAAGTCAATTGTCACGATATGAAACCAACATTAAACTAAGAAGAAACAAGAAGATAGACCCAAATGCAGATTAACAAAAAGGCTTTTTTACAAACTAAAAAAGATCCAAAAACCAAAAAAATAATCCTTTACAAAAAGTCCAAAATGCAAAACAAAATCTCTTACCAAATCTGCAAATGAAACTGGAGAACAAAGAAAGAAAACCCTAGAATCTTAAAACAAAGTACAGATCAAAATCACAAAAAAAAACCCAGACTAACAACAAACACAGGGAAACACCAGAGACACAGGAAATACTAAAGACTTACGCATGGTGTGACACAAGGAAGACGCATGAACCGACAAAGACAAGGGGGAAACACAGAGACTAAGGGTCCGTCCCAATTCTACCCCTTAGCCCTTGTCTACCCCTTACCCCTTGGTCTTGCATGTTCACGTCTAGTGAAGGGGTGCCCCAATTCTCTGTAGGGCTAAGATGAAGGGCTACACAGCCCTTGAAACAAAGACAAACCGGGACCTCACTTGAAAGGAAGGGATATGAGAATTTCCCATAATACACTGCACCCACTGACAAGAAGGCAGAGCGGATACCGAAGGAAGCGCATAATTATAAGTAATTATGAAATCATCAGGTAAATATTAATAATGTTTTGAATTGTTGGTCGTATTTTTAAATTTCTCATTATAACGAGCTAGCTTTTGCAGCTGTAACTACGACACAGCTGTTGTCGCATCTGCCTACAACACAGCCAGCGAGCGGCTCTGGGTGATGACGTAGCGGGAATCAAGTGGCGTCTCGTTTCTCAGGAGCGTGTTTTCACCCCTTCCCCTTGGCCCTAAAAACGGAGGGCTAAGGGGAAGGGGTAAGACGAAGGGGAAGAGCTAAGGGGTAGAATTGTGATTTACCCTAAATACACTGGAGAATCATCAAACACAGGTGAGATGGTCACACAGGTGGAGGGAATCACAATCAGAGGCACACAGAAGGGAGGGCAGGAAACACCACTTGGAACAGAGGGATTTCAAAATAAAACAGGAAATATGAGAGACAAGGGGAACAAGGTCTGAAAAAAGAACACAAGGAAAAACATACAAAATTAAACCAAACTAGCCATTTCATAACATCAACCTCATAAAGGTTATCACCACAGAAGTGACATTTCAGGTCCTAGCACTCCATTAGATCTATTTGAGCAATAAATATGTGAAAATTTCATAGCAGAAAGTCCCCTCTGAATCACTTCTATTTGACACCTTTCCATTAGTCACTAGAACAACTAAGTAACCCAGACTCAAAGTGGTTACTGATACCTGTCATTGGTCTTAAATTTAGACTGGACATACAGTGAAGTGATGGAAGGGCATCAAAGGTTTACACAGGGGCCGCTTTGAATATGCAAATATTGTGTGAAAACTGTATTTGCATGATAATGGTATCTGTTGCTAGTGTAACATGAACCCTCTCTACAGCCTGCAGAGCAATCAGCAAGGCTAATGACCCTCATGAGATGGCTGCCGTACTGTAACAGATCCACCATATTGTTGCAGGAAACATTGCTGGTGTTTGGTATTCTCCAAATGTTATGAATGTGGAGGAAAGGTTACAGGACCATATCGACCATATCATTGTGTTTCTAGCTCAGTGGTCCAGATTGTGCACTCTGTGCCCTGGGCTAAGCATATTTGTGCTTTGGCTTTAGATATTTGGTCATAAGCTGTTTCCCACTGCTGCTGCCGCCAATAAATAGAAGCTTTGTCAAGTAAAAAACACTTTTTTGTTGTGATTGTGCTATAGATTTAACCAGTCAAAAATGAGTTTATATGTCAGGCTTTTTTCAATTTGTTACTGACACACTTCAAATGTTTACTTTTTCTGTATTTTACCCTTTTTATTTGCAAGAAATGCTATCTTAAAATACCCTCAAAGTCTCAAATTCAAGTCAGTCTTACCATTATTCCCCCTGTTAACCCTCTATAAAAGAACATATTTTAACTCTGTTTGTGTTTAATTATTTGAACACCCCATTACACTGCAATGTTAGATCTGGCATTTGTGTACATGCTACTCATGAGCAGAAAGTATGAAATCCTAAATAACACCGTCTGAACTTTTTTAATAAAGCTAACGCTCCTACACGGAAACTTATAGTTCACTCCATTTTCAAACTGCTCCCATTCACCCAACATTTAATTGAGCTATTTTTCACTGTAATTACTGTGACACAATGGCCTTGTGGTGTTCCCGTCCAGTGTGTTTCATTATTTGAGATCAATGGAGCCTGAGTGACACATTTGGCCCAAAGACGTCTTACTCAGCTGTGTTTATAATTATTGCATTAATTAATAACACATTTTAATCTAGAATGAAGTCTGAGTATTAAATCCAGCCTCTTAATGTGTCAACTCTATAAATGCTTTGACTTTCAACTTATTAGACACCCACTTTTGTTATTGTTAGGCTGTCACACTGTTTCGCTCCATTAGAGTTCTCTTTGGGCAATGAGTCAAACTGGTTTTAATAGGGAAGATATAATTAGTGAGAAAATGGGGGATGACAATCTACACAATGGTTTATAATTTATATATATAAACATGTTTTATGTTGATAATGTATTTTAAAAACCTGATTAATACTTAAGGTAGATGAGAATGTGAATCAAGAGTGTGGACATTTTTCTTTGAATTAAATTGGAACAAAATGAAATTCATAGTGCTGGGTGTACATTGAATTTTGGAAACAATATTTCAATGTCAGTTTTTTCCAGTATTAATTTTGTTTTTTGCCATTGTTCAAATTAAGCAATGCAAATTAAGGTCAGTTTGGTAACTTGCATAATTTTTAAAGCGAAATTTGTTTATTTCATTGAACAAATTATGAACACATGACTATGGTTTTAGTTTAAATTACACTGATTTTAAGTGAAAAATATAACTTTGAAATCAATTTAAAAAAAATTCCGTGTCATTTTGAAGGCATCTTGCAACCCCCTCTTATTGTCTAAGAAGCCCCCACTTAATGAACCACTGGACAAATGTGGGTGCTCTATTTAATGGTCTAGCAAAGTATATTTCCATAGCCCTGGCATGACTGAAAGACTTTGACACAGTTTCATTATAGATGTGTTGGCATAAGTATAGGAGCTCAAAAGTGACTTGACACATCATCTTTACAAACATTTTAAATATAGACAGAGTGTTACAGGGCTGTATCTTTACAAAATAAACAAATCAAACCACAAGACCAGCAATTTGCCAATACGTTCTCAGTCTTGTCCTACACTTTTAGTCAAGTGCATGTGTTATTTTGCATGATAACGCAACAATGTTTAGGTTCAAAGTATAGGAAACAACGTGCTTTGTCACACACACAAAGGCTTTTTTCTTTATCACATTATTTTGAAGCTGATAGAGACCCCACACAGGGTGACAAATAAAGGTGTTTTTTTTTTATAGAGTCTTGTATGCATGGTGATAATAACCACCATACACCACACATCAATTGACTCATTCCCCAACAATCACATTTTCCACTCAAATGTTGTGTAGATTATCTTGTAGTGTAACATAAAGCACATCCTACAAGATTATAGTCGCAACTTTCGGCCTGAATCCCCAGTTCCTGCCAAAGTCAGCAAGAGCCTGATTATCTGGTGGTCCTTAAGATTATGTTACCTGATTATCCTGTGGTGTGAGGTGTGCTAAGAATGGAGAAATATATGCTGCTATCCAAGCAAAGTCTTTTTCAGGGATATCCCGGATTATTTCAGCAAATCAATGCCAAGCCGCATTCTGCATGTGTTACAACATCGCGGCTTTGTAGGGAAAGAGTGCAGGTACTAGACTTGCATGCCAGCAGTCCAGACTTGTCTCCCATTGAAAATGTGTTGTGCATTATGAAGTGCAAAATAAGACAACGGAGACCACGGACTGTTGAGCATCTGAAGTTATACTGCAAGGCATCAAATCCAATTTGAGTGAATATTTGCAATAATAAAGTTTTTCAGTTTGAACATTAAAGATTTTGTCTTGGTAGGGCATTCAATTGAATATATGACGGATAAAGATCTGAAAATCTTTTTGTTCTGTTTTTAATTATGTTTCACAAACTGCATTGGAATTGAGGTTTAATAGAACAGACCTCACACATTCACTCATTCCCCCACAGAGAGACCTTCATAAAAAGTGCAAAGACAAGGTTAAAAAAGGCAGTATTTCCTCTAAATCCACCCCTGAATCACACCCCCTTTTTTACGCCTCTCCGTCTCTCACTTTTGTTTCACATGTTTCATAAATGTGTCTCCGCTCTGGCTTTCACAACAGGCCAGATTATTGCTTTCCAACTAATACCAGTGACATTTCATGCTCAAGTATGAAAAGAGATTTAAGGACAGAAATCTAATCTACTATAGTGCTATGATGAAATATCAGTGTAATATCTTCCAAGAAGCTCGGGAAACGGCAATAGAAAGCCAATCCCAGATATGATGGAGCATTTCTAATCCTTTTTTGCTTTCTCTGCTGTACCCTCTGCTTCTACACCCTCTTTTCTCTCACACCCTCTCCTTTTTACTTCACTTCCCATTCCCTTTCTTCTTCCATCCCCCTGTTCACACTGCATAATCCAGAACATTAGAGCAGATTGTGGCTGCATGCAGGACTGCAGCAGCCGTAGTAATCTTAGGTCATGTGTCTCTCATCCGCAGATTTCCCTCTGCAGCCTCACTGATGCTATTTATGGCACACATGCACATGCAGCAGGGCAGCTGCGAGCGAGGCAGGGATTGGGAGAGCCTTGAAGGGGAGGAGGGGTTGAAGCGCAGGGCTGCCTTGAATGGAAAGCGCCGGTTATAATCAGGCCTGCTGTCGTCCCTCAAATTTGGGCAAGTCTTTCTGGTCACTGAGCTGCTTTTGGGTTGATTGTTGGACATGTTGGGCCGGATTTGCTCTGGCTGCGCTTGAGATTAGATAGTTCGAATCAAGTTGAAAGAGCTCAAGCTGCGGCTGGTCTTAAAAACATAGTCCAAACAAGGTCAGACAACATTCCTCTGCAGCACCAGTTGGACTGTCTATGGTCTAGCATGCCACATTATCTTCACAGCTCCAGCCAGCCATGCATGTGCCTTCACCAACCCACCAACGAAATGGGAACAGCACTATCAGCACTTTGTGTCCGCTCAGTTGTCGTTGTGGTTTTCAGTGTGTGTGTTAGTGTATGTGTGCAGAGGGGTGGATTCTGGTTCAACGTGTTAACAAAACACACCACTTCCCCCCTCACCCTGCCCTTCTATCTTGGTCTCTGCTTCTCTGCTGCCGTGCCGGAGAGTTTGATTGTGTCCAGCCAGCAGTCCTGAGAGTGAAAAGCTTCATCAGCTGAATTACTGGAAGTTAGCTGTCTCAATCAATTAGGTCCTGCAGGCCCGGACACATGGCTGGAGCTGTGGAGCTGCAGTTTCTCTCACATCTCTTCTCCTCTCCTGCCATGATGTCATCCTTCATTAAGTCTCCCCTTCTCCTATTCCTCCGAGCGCTTCTGCCTCCCTACATCCAACATCCTCTCACCCTCTGGTAAGTTGCTAATCCACATACATATTAAGCAAACTACATTTTCCATAGTGGGTGCACACCTTCTCTTGCTCTAAATGCACTATAAGGAAGAGAGCAAATGGTACAACAAGCTCAAACACATGATGAGATGAAGATGGGAAGAGGATGGAGAATGGAGAAAAAAAAGGGGAGAGGGAGGCAAGGAGACCCTGAGGTCCTGAGATAAGCAGTGATCCCTTTCTTTCATTTTGCACATCCTCTATAAGTGCTCAAAGGATCCGCACAAGGGCAGTGTTATGCACACTCTCAACAAGACACACAAATACACAGTCCTGCAGCTGGCACGTGGTCAGTGGGTCTTTCCACTGCTCTACCATTCACAGTAAAAATGCACTGAATATAACAACTTCAAACAATTCTGACAAAATTACATGTCGGAAATCATGTCAAAACTTGGCTATCAGCTAAAAACATGGGCCACTTTCTTATCAAGCAAACAGTACCTTGAAGATGTAAAGTGAACCCATTTTACCTTTTTTATTAATCTTTTTATAGGGTTGCACCAATCTTTTCCAGAAATTGAGTATTAGTCTGATCCTGGCTCAAATACAGTAGCTGTATCAGTACCAGCGATTATAGGGCAATCCATGTGGAACATCAGTTCTACACTATCTTGTGTTTTTGATAGGCACCTGTGTAACATCTCAATCCTAACCTTTGTTTTAGGTCTCTGCATATACAGGGCTTGAAAACTGACTTCAGAAAGAATTGGAAAAAGCCATGAGATGTCAGTTGTTTGATTATCAATAACGTTGTTAAAGCCAATCTATGGACACTGCCATACTGTTCATGCCATCTCAACAGAAATTTAGATCAACCTATTGACAGAGAGGCCTTGTTGAGGTGGGACTTATAGGGACATCACACAGGCTTGTATCCATGTAAATCATGTCCCTTACTATCACAAATCAGAAATCCCTAGTAGAATAGTAACAAGCATGATATGCAGAAGAAAATAACTGCCAACTACATCGAGTTTTTAGATATATTTCATATTTAGACCAAAGCATTTTGTTCATCCAGGCTGTTAAAAAAGTCTGTACCTTGCACACAATCATGTAACTTCCAGGTTTCCTGCAGCCATCCTCAAGGACACTCAAGGATCTCCAATTGGCACATTTTTCAGACCCAGAGGTTGCCATTTGGTTTGAAATTAACTTTTCTTTTGTTCCCCTGGCATTGTAGGTTTGCATGGCAAAGCAGCTGAATTTTATTAGACATCAGGCAGATCCATCTTGCAAAGTTTTAATCTGAGACATTTGTTTCATGTCAGAAAATGGCTAGAGCAATGAGCATCTTTGAGGAGAAGGAGATGGTAGTTAAGTGTGTGGTTTAGTCGTGCTGAAAGCAGTAAGTGAACGCAACTCTTTAACCACCCTGACAGACAGAGCACTCTCCAATTACATTTAAATTCTTGGGAGGTTCCGTCTTTTCCGATATCCATCTATACCTCTTTTTCCAAATGGACTAATTTTCCATAAATACCCGAAACAGGCTTTTTAACGTGTCCAGCTGGTGGATTAAAACATTTCTGGTAACTTTTTTCTTTTGTATCAGTCACTTCTTTTAAACCTGCCGTGGTTATGTGTATTACCATGCAAACTTTGTAGGTGATAATAAAAGAAATGCAGCAAAGCAAGAATGCCTTCACAGGAAGCAGTGTTAATACTTTATTTTTGTCAATCAACAAAAGGCAAAGTGAGCAAACAAAAGAAAATCTATTTCAAATTAATATTTGGTGCCATAGCTAACCTTCAAAGCAGCATCGGTTCTTACAGGTATGCATGCACAAAGACTTTGAGGGATTTGGTAGGATTAAAGTCAGGTGTTGAGTTAACCAGTTATACCAAACAAGTGCTAATGATCATTATTTTCATATGTAGGTTGAAACACAGCCATTAACTGAAACAACTGTGTCAGATGTTTGAAACCTAGTGAGAAACAGACAAACTCTGCTCCCAAGGTGAGGTGGTTGAAGACAATTTTCTTGTCACAGGTCATACATTATGGCAGGACTGAGCACAGCAACAAGACAAAGGGTTATACAACATCAGCAAGGTCTCTTTCAGCCAAAAAATTCATAACAGAGTGGAGTTTCTAAGTGTGATGTTTAAGGCCTAATAGAGGAGCACAAAGAAACAGGTTACACTGAGTGAGAAGTAGTCTTCATGAAAAAAATGTGTTCATAAAGCCATACTGTCTTTGTGGATACAAGGCCAAATAATTACCACAGTAACCTTGCAGTGCAGCTGGATCTTCCTTGATTCAATGTCCGTGATCAAGCAGATCAATCTTGCCAAGCTCCAATCTACCACGACCGAGAGCAGCCCAAAGCAGCATGGCCCAATTAGTGTTCTTTAGAGCAGGAAGAGGTGGGAGCTACGAGCTAGATGGCAGCAGGAAGTGAGATAAGCATAGCTGCTAAAGCTTCAGTACTTTTATCATATCTGGATCGCATTGCTTTATTAAATGAAAAACAATGAACAACTCTAAAAGCACTTTCCTATAGATAAGATATCTTTGCTCCACTTCCAACATGTTTTGGAGAGTTCATTCTACAAAGTGGCTTACATTTTGGGCCAGGTCTACTAAAGGTTTGCGTGTATTAAAACATGTGCAAACTTCATAGCGCATAAAGCTGATCTACTAACTGGTTGCACTGAGGATTGCGTCTGTCATATAAGCAAAATAACACACGCAATCCCTTTAGCATGTTTGCCTTCATGAATATGCAGAATATATGCAGATTATCAGAACGTGCAAAATACTAGGAGGAGGAGATTCAAATGTAATCATGTAGCATCCACAATGTGAATTATTAAACCTCAAGGTGTTTGCAGTCAGTGTTTTTGTGTCTCTGTTAAGCACGTTTGGAAGGCACGTGCAAACTGGCACAGTGTTACACACAGAACGCTGCGGTCACTGTAGCAAGAAGGAGGCATAGGTTTAATCACGGACAATGGAGAGAGAGACTCTTCTGTGCGCAAGTCAGCATATTTGGACTGTCAGGAAAAAAATAGTAGAGACATATCGTTTATGGAGTGCCACAGGGATTGTTGGACATCTGATGAAGATTCTCCATTTAAGAAAAAAGAGATAAACCTTATCTTTACTCCAACTCCATGGCTTCAAACTTTTCATTTACGGCCACTCTGCTCTCCCAAACTCTCCATGGTGACAGCTGGTAGCACACGCAAAATTCTCATTTAAAGAGGAGTCCACACTACTTTTGTGCCTGTTATCAATTGCACACACAGTCGCAGTACATCACCTGCAACACACCCATTAAAAGCATGTGTAATTTTTTAGTTTGCACTTGCAATTTAGTGCTTGTTATTTGGGACCTTAGTAGATCAGGCCCTAAGTATTTTACACTGTGGCAGTAGCACCTGCCTACTGTACTATCTGATTGGCCTGTAATGAATGTGATTGACAGAACAATTTTTCCAGTCACTTGCCGGCTGTGCTTTAAAAAGTTTCTATGTATTCCCAAACACTTTCTATGGACTTTTGCCCAGATTGTAAAGTACATTGCAACAATCCATCAGGTGTGCCAAGTTATGAACACACATGGCAAAGCACAAAGGCTAAGATGTTTGGATGTATTTCATGCATTTGTGTGCCTACAGCTTCACATCTACCAGCAATTTGGGAAAAATCTTGTGCTTTAAGCATAGAACAGCAAAGCAGACAGAAATATTTTTTAAGTATTTCCCCACAATCCTAATACATCACAGTTCCTTTGACACACCAATCAATGGACTGGTATTTTAATTATGCATTGACCAAATACAGATATACAAACCAACAACCAGATTTCCTCTTAATGACAAAACACACCAATCAGGCACAATATTATGACCACTGACAGGTAAAGTTAATAACTGATCTCTCTCTTCATCATGGCATCTGTTAGCAGGTGGGAAATATCAGGCAGTGTTTGAACATTTTGCCGTCAAAGTTGATGTTAGAAGCAGGAAAAATTGGCAAGTGTAAGGATTAGAGCAAGTTTGACAAGGGACAAATTGTGATGGTTAGACAACTGAGTCAGAGCATCTCCAACACTGCAGCTCTTGTGGGCTGTTCCTGGTCTGCAGGGGTCAGTATCGATCAAAAGTGTCCCAAGGAAAGAACAGTGGTGAACCAGTGACAGGGTCATAGCAGCCAAGGCTCATAGATGTACGTGGGGAGCAAAGGTTGGACCATGTGATCTGATCCAACAGAGGAGCTTCTGTCACTCAGATTGCTGAAGAAGTGATTACTGCTTCTGACAGAAAGGTGTTGAATACACAGAGCATCACAGTTTGTTGTGTATGGAGCTGTATAGCTGCAGACCAGTCAGGGGGGCAGGTGATCATAATGATATGCCTGATCACTGTACATCATCAGGCTGAAAACATTTCTGATTTTTAATGGACCTAATTTCCTCGTGCTTAAATTAAAACTTTTTCCTTCTTCCCTGTCAAATTAGTCATATTAATTGACAAGTTTCAGATTGACTATTCCATCTTTTATCAGAACAGCCTTAATTCCTCAGAAGCAGCGGTTCAACAAAAGGTTACAGAATTCTATATTCTCAACCTTTATGCAGTTGCTTATACTGTAAAGCCTTTTTTCATACATGCACTCCTGCAAACTTTTGGAAATTTCAGGGTGGCTGCTCCTTAGAGAACCACATAAGAACAACATAATCTGGTAAAGAAAATGATCAGGTTTCATTACGTGAATGCAGACAAGATTATTATGTGCTAGTAGCAGTGGAATTTTTGTAAAATTTTATTACACCTTTACTTAACCAGGAAAAAACCTTATTGAGAATAAAAATCTCTTTTTCAAGAGTGTTCTGGCAAAGGCAGCAGCACATTCAACAGTTTTACACAAACACATGCAGTCATAAAACACATAAAATAAGACTTCAATACATTAAGAAAGAAAAGTCACAATTTTGGACAGCCAATTTTGTTTGGATTGCCCACGTGAGAAAGATAAAGTGCATCAGTCAAAACATCTGTAGCCAGATGTACCCGCCTCCATGTCGCTCAACATGATCTTAAACGTGTCCAGTGAAACCAGATCTTTTAGTTTCAGGTCTTTTTTAAGTTTATTCCAAGTATGTGGAGCTGCAAACCTAAATGCCCTTTTTCCTGGTTCAGTTCTTACTTTTGGAACAGACAATAAGAAAAATGATCAACAGCCTCTCCCAGTGACTTGAGTTTTCTCCAAGTAGAGTTGTCACTGTTGAATTACTCTACAGCCTCTCTGTCCTTATGTTTTTATTAAGCCTTTTAATTCCATCCTCATAATTGCCTTCAATAAGAGAATAAGATATTCTAAGGTCTTATCTAAGAGAAGAAAAATGAGCTATTCATTAAGTGATTGCTGATGGTCATTTGGTCCGCTTCCAAAACAACACTGCACTTATTATCTCCAGTCATAGCCAGGATAACTGAGTTTATTATGCATGAAAATGACTTTAGCCTGAGAGCCTCACAGCGTAGTGAAAGTGAATCATGTGATCTGTGTCACATGAATGTCTGATCTACCAAGAGAAGTTGTTTATGTGTACAGTTCAGGTCGAAGTTTAATCTGACTCATCTTATAATGTGGGTTAGCATTTCATAAGTGTTACATTTACAGCACGGTCATATGTGAGAATCAGATGTTCTGTTTCCTCCAGCCAGCTGATGCAGATGTGCTGAGAGGATGAGAGACAGAGAGACAGGCAGACTGAGAGATGTAGAAACAGGGTCACATGGAGGTGGTCACATGGGCTCACCATGTGCTTCTGCTCGAGGCCTGCTATACAGGCTTCACACAACAGTTCTCTCACTGTGAGTGTGTGTGTGTCACTGTGTGATTGTGCTGATGAAAACTGAACTGTAAGTGTACCTCGGTGTGTGTCTGGGTGATTGCTCTCTTTATTGTTGTCTGACTGTTAGGGTCGTCCGCTGAGAGGGCATCACAGAGGAATTTTCAAGAAATTAAGCTTAAAAATAAAGAGAGACTTATTTGTCAACTCTGGTAAAGATTTATATTTCATATGTTATTTTAAACTCAGTGACATAGGCTGAAGTGAAAACCTTGGTTATCTGTATGATGGGATAGTATGAATCAAAAACTATTAAAAAACAGATGTTGGGACATGTGTTAAATTTAAACTAAAACAAAACAATGATTTGCAAATTCTTTTGACCTGAATTTCAAGTGAATACATTTAATAAACTGTTGTGTTTTTTTTGCAATTTTGTTTACAAAAAAAGCTGGGACAGCCTCATGTTCATCACCTTTCCCTTTAACAACACTCAATAAGTGTTTTTGAACTGAGGTCCCGAATTGGAATACTGTCTCATTCTTGCTCAATGTACAACAGTTGCTCAATAGTCAGAGTCTCTGTTGTCGTATTTTGTGCTTCATAATGCACATTTTTAATGGGAGACAGGTCAGGTCTGGACTGCAAGGGTGCCAGTCTCGTACTGCACTCTTCAGCAACAAGGCCATGCTGATGTAACATGAGCTGTGAATGTGGCTTGGCATTGTCTCACTGAAATAAGCAGGGATGCCCCTGAAACAGACATCACTTGGATGGCAGCATATGTTGCTCCAAAACCTGTAAGTACCTTTTATCATTAGTGGTGCCTTTCACAGGTGCAAGTTACCCATGCCATGGGCACTAACAAACCCTCGTACATCACAGATGCTGTTTTGTTTTAACTTTGCAATTCTAACAATCTGGATGGTCCTTTTCCTCTTCATGAGGAACATGACGTCCACCATTTTCCAATAACAATATGAAATGTGGATTTGTAAGGCCACATTTCTTTTTATAACATTCTTTATTGCTTTTAAATATTAATCACAGTATTATACACTATTGTCCGTACAAAATTTATATATTTTTTTAAACAATAAGAACAAGAAGAACACACGGATCAAAAAAATAATGAAACCCCTTACATCCCTTTACCCCTTTGACTGGCATTGTAACTGTGCGGTTGACTTCTTGCTGCATAACCACTGTATTTAAAATTTTGAAAGCCAACCTTTGTCTTATTTTCCTTATTCCCCTCTCTGAATAATGTTTGTAACACCAGTATGTATCCACTGGGAGGCGCTACTGTACATGAACATAATTGAAAACCAGAAAAAATCAGAAGTGAATTGTTGCTGCATAGCTTCTCAGAAATCTAACAGTAAGAGCATGCATTGGAGTAAAAAAAATCAATTCATATAGTTCCAGATCCATAATTTGTTTATTAAAAAAATGTATCTATCATTCCTCAGAAAACCGGGTCAACAGCTAAATATCTAAATTTTGCTCTCCTTGATGTTTTCATAAAATATGCCCAGAAAACCCTTAACAGGCAAGCCAACCAGCAGGTTGACCAACATATCTGCTTCCCGATAGGGTAATCTGAAAAATAAAACCTGAAATGTTGTGAAATGAAAAGGAAAGAACACAATTTTGCCAACAAATAATTTTTTGCAAATGTATTTCTTAGTTTGGAAGTCAAATGGTTAAGTAAAATAAAGAAAACAGGGTAAAAAATAATAAGAAGCAAGTGAAATATCGCAGGGTTTATCAGGCAAGGTTTTCAGTCCAGATTAAAATGACATTCTGTGCTTCTGACATATGACAAAAATGAGTTTCAAGTTTTTCCAATGGTCCGTAGTTCTGGCTCTTCATTTACCATGGCAAAGCGTTCGTAAGTGCTTTGACCATTTCAAGGCAGCAGGATCTTTATTTTGCTGAGAAACACTTGTTACACAGGACAGTATCAGCAAAGAAAGAGGAACAGCTTTGCCCTTAGGGGCTGCAGAAATGGACATAAATTGTAATATCCTTAAAAGGAGCCTTAGCACTTGATAGGCACCACTACACAACAGCAGCCTACAACTGTGTGCAACTCTCTCAAGAGTCTGCAGATCCAGGATCACAGTCTAGACATGAGCATCTTATAATGCATGAATGGCATTATGAGATGCTCAATGGTAGCTTTCAGGCAAAAAGAGTAAAAGCCCACAGTAATGGCAGTTATTACAAAAAATAAGGAATATAGGGAGTACACTCCAGTTTTCCTGTAAAGTAAGAGAAGAGCCTGCTGTCTTTTTACACTTACTTGTAGTGAATGTCTGACTGTTCACCATAAATGAAGTTTGATGAGTTCAAAAGAGATCCAGGTAATGATTTTCACAGATGAAAAATATGTTTCCTGACCTCTTCATGCCTCTTTCGGATATTTTCTCCATCAGTCAGTCTTTCTATTTGCTCTTAAAATGACTGCAGAGCTATTGGAGAGAGAGGCAGAGGGTCAAAGTTCCAAGAGGCAGAAAAGAAAAAAAAGATGAGACATGCGCGAAGAGAGAAGGGAAGGTCGAAGAGGTCGCTAAAGGATGCATCAAAGGAACATCTCTGAATCTGAGAGAGAGGGACAGAAAGGGGTCAATCGATTGAGTAGCACACAAGGCTTGCACTTATAAAAGGTGTACGTTAAACAACTTGTCCATGGTGGTCCTGATTTATTTCTTTATCCACAATTCTTTTGAAAACTGGAAATAAACAACACAATACTAATAGGGATATTTGGATTTCTGCTGATATCCGATTGCACAGATGTTTCCTCATGATTGCTGTTATCAACATTATTTGTTGAGGGCACAAAGCCTCAGATGAACTAAAATTGGCCTGTTCCTTTTGTAATCACAGCCCATTTGTGCTAGAAACAGATGTAAAACAAGACAACTTTTTTTTCCTCTATTACTTTTGATTAATAAAAGGGGAAAGGAGAGATTCAGGGGTGAAGAGGCACACTTTTATGGTGCATTTGTAAAAACAATTTAACTGCCAATATATGGGACATTTATGGCCAATTTACACAGGCAAATTATCGTCTGTACATATCTGCAAAAATGTTCATATCTGCAGATACTGATAATCACCTTTTAAGTCAATCACTGTATCTCCCAAAACTGATATTGCTTCAATAATATTGTGCATTCCTAATTGTTAATTTATGCTGTTCATCAGCTACTTGTCTTAAAGTGAATTCAAATTGTTTCTTCACTGGTTGTAATTCCTTAACAATTAATATCTATCTTTTCCCAACTTTAAATCACAAACAGCCTCAAAATACGACCTTTTAAATTGATGTAATAACTTGATTGTAAACTTATTTACATTTCTAGAAAGCTGATCGAAGTATCAACATGTGTATCATATGTTTTTGTATATTCGGAAAACATGAATTCAAAAAGCAATCTGTATTAAGCTGTGGTTTAGGTCTGTACACACTCCTGTAAGACATATTAAGCTGTTCAGCTGTAAAATACTCAACTCAAGGAGCTGCTGCTCTTTGCACATCAGCATAGAGTGTTGCAGAAATGAGTCCAAATGGCCTGCTCACCCGTTGCTTGTAATCACAATATCTCAAGAAAATTTGAAGGGATTTCTGTCAAGCCTTGCATATTTTTTCTCTCTGACTCATAGATGAACTCAAATAATTTTGGAAGTCAGCAGCTCAAAGCTCATCAAGGGCCATTTTCATCCACATAACTAATAACTAAATATAAATAGTTTGATGATTTGCCTTTAAAGCTACATACAGTATATAATGATGAACTGATAAGATTTTGAAGGAACAAAGCCAAACATCATTGGATCCTATGATCATCCCGAGCTTAAACATGTTTTTAAAGATTGATTTCTGTCATATTTGTTACTAATGTTCTTTCAGAGATACACTGGTTACATATTAAAGGTAAAATGCCAAAGGCTAAGTCTTTAGGCCTAATGTTCATCGTCGCCTATAAATTTCTAAGAATCCCTCCACCACAAAAACAGCCACTTTTGACCCACCTCTGTACTTTCATTGTGTGGCAATTTTACACTTTATGAAAATATTAAACTGCCAGACAATACGTCCAGTTTTCTATCGAAACTAACAGAACCATGACCTCCAGTCTAAAAAAAACACTGAGATAAACCGTAACAGTCTTTTCAAATACTAAACATAATACTCAGTAGGATCTGCAGGAATACGAATACACAATAAACAAGTGACAACATTTGATTTTTTTTAAAATGACAACTTGAAAGCTTACACCTCCAGACATTTGTTTAACAGTTGTTTTGTTGCCAGGTTTAGAATCAATCAGTCCTCTGCCTATATGTTTGTCTATTTGTGCTTGTGTGTGCCTTTGTTGTCTCTCTCAGCTGCTCTGTGGCGTCCTAATGGGGCAGGAATAACAACAGGGGATCATAAACAGCAGCTGTGCCAGGTCAGACCACACAGTGCATCATACCAGCGAGCTGATCTTATGAAAACCACTCTGAGGTGACCGAGTGCAGCACAGTATCACATAAAAGTGATGAAAGCTACGGGAGTGTTTTATACATCTACTTTACCAGTGTTTTATTCAGCCTTTGGCCACAGAATCAACAAAACTCCACAGGGGTGGCACTATCTCTGTGAGTAGGTGTATCCAGACTGAAGCATTAATAAATATTCAGTGGAATTAAAGTATTTTGTGTCATTGCTTTGTGTTTGGTTCAGACAGTTATGATCTGCAGACACAAGTACTGAAAGTTTTGGTATTTGCAGAACAGTGACTGTTAAGACTTGGCAACAGGTCTACTTTTCATTATTTTTTCTGACTGGATGGATACACCCATAAAACAATGTTGGTTTCTTTTTTTAGCTGGTTTTTACAAAACATTAATCTGCTTATCTACATTCATAGATTTTTCATAAAACTGTAAAGTCTTTACTCTCAGGTGGGGGAACTATAGTATCAAAAAGGGTACCTCAACATTTTTTATCTCAATATTTTTGCTGAATTGTTATATACAATCAAAACAACTAAAGCATTTCTCCGGTCAACAGTTTTGTTATTAGCAGGTAAACCCTCTCCGTTCTAGTATTATAAAAATGAGGTGTGCTAACTGGTGCTAACAGGGATAGCAAAGGCGAGACCTGAGACTGTCTGTTGTCTCTGCTGGTTATCCTTGTTCGCTAAAGCTAAAATCTTTGTGAGGTGGATCTGCTTGATGACAGAAATGGAATCTGCTGCTGTACAAGGTTAATGTGTGGGTATAACCTGACACATCCTACATAAAGTGTAACCTTTCTTCTTAGATCAAAATTATGCTTAAGTGTGCTGGTTGTATGAAATAATATTGGTGCTCTCTGTTTGTTCAAAAACATCCATTCAAGTCCTAAATTTGAGGGCGTTTTGACAACAGGGCAGCAGCATTAAGCGATGTTACAGGGGTTGACAGTGGTGACTGGCTGTGTTATAGAACTATTGTTTAAAAACTTGAGGCCTGTATTTGATTTAATAAATTCTGACTGTGGATAACACATCAATCAAGTGTATACAAGTGTAATTTGGGCAGCCTACAAGTGACATCTGAATTTTATAGCTTAGGAAAATTTCCATTATCATAGCCTCCCTATCCCGCTTAGACCCGAGCATCTCCAAAGGGGAGGGAAAGAGAGCTGCATCTGATCCTCTGTAGAGTCGCAAATTTTAAAATCCTTGCTTAATAGACACCTAAGACATGATGTAAACAGTCCAACACACCAGGACATGGGGTCATGAAAGACACAACAACACTTTGAAATTCTCGAGTGAGGCAATTTCCGTTGCTTTTTATGTTGTAAAAAGAAAGCATGAAAATCTCATGTGTGTGTTTACTGTGAACCTAATTTCAGGCATGTTATCAAAAAATCCTCTTGCGACAAGAGAAGCGGATGTGCTATTACGCTAACTCACTTCTGCAGTTGCAGACTCATTCTAGAGGCCAGATAGCAGAAAAAACAACCCCAGCTACGGCCCAAGCTATTGGTTTGCAGCTGTATTAGGAAGCATTTAACAGGTTTGGATCTGCTTGACAGAGTGCATTATGAAAGCTAAGCACGCTAAATTCAAAATACAAAAATGTTCATCTTCACTCCCAAATTCAGCTAAGTTAACCTTACCTAAGAAACAGTTGCCCTGAAATTATGTAAAAATTACAAAAGTGCACATGTTAAAATGTCTCAGAAAAAGCCTTTGTAAAGTAAAAGCTTATCATCTGTTTTTTCTAATATAGAGACCCCTCAACATAAAAAGTAATTGAATTTCAATAGTTTACATCTTCTTGAAATGCACCACTTTATGTTAGAGTCAGTGATTCCATATTTCAGTGATCTGCCTATATGTCAAATGGTAATATGACTGACAAAAATGTTTTTAAATGTGTTTGTTGGTCAGGAATTTTAGTTAAACATATCTTGTCACCTTATAAAATAATATAATGAAAGACTTTTATAAAATTGCTCTAAGAATGTTCCTATTCTTTCTAAAATGACCCTTGATTCAGGAGAAAAGAAAAAAAGCATGAGAAGAAGCTTGTCTTTGATGCAGAAATGTAAGAGGTCAGTGTAGGATAGAGTCCATGTCAAGCAGACCTACCATTAAAATTGGTGTTATGACATAACTTTCTCCTGCCACAGTGATATTTCATGATGTGCAGCATGATATTGGAGCTCTGCATAGGCACCAAGTGTTCCCACAGACAGCTTATATATTCAGTTACATTACCTACATGGATGAGGTGATGTATACGTCCCTTGAGATTGAGGGGCTGGTGTGAATGGGGTTAACAACATGACAGAGGTGCTGCAAGGTGATATTAGGAAACGAAAGGCTAATGCCAGGAGGGAAGGTGTCGGCCAGATCCTCTGCAGTCTTTGTTCAGTTTGTCTCCTTCATGAAAGGTGTCTTTATGATCTCCTATTAGGGCAAAGGAAAATGGATCTAATCAGTGGAAGCTGATGGTGACAAAGAAGTGTGTCAGGCAGCACGGCACTGTCCTAGATATCAGCATGAGGTTAAGTACAGGTGTTGTTCTTATGAGCACAAGATGTATGTTATGGAAGCAGGTTATTACAGGAAGCCATGTGTTGACACCAGGGTCAGGATACGAGGCTGGGAAAAATTATTAACTTGAGAGTTCAGGAGAGTGTGACATCAAGCCTGTGTCCCTGTTGTATAATCACTGGTTACCAAGCAATGCAATTCCTTTTGATGTGTGAGGGCTTTTGTAGGATGTCTGAACCAAAGAACGAGGTGCTTGACTAAAAACTGACACATAAAACGCCCCAACAAACATTGCTGGGACAACGTGGGATGAAAAATGAATGGTGTTAGGGCAGATAATGGCGGGTCATTGCACCACCTTCTTTACTTAAAAGCTTAGTCACACGTGAAGCAGAACAATTTTGCACTCTACATGGTCTTTTTGTATGATAATTAAAATGAGACCTGATTCATCTTCGGAGGTTAAATGTTTCCACCAGGCTCTGATCCTCTTGCTAAGCTAAGCTAAGCTAAGCTAAACCAAACAGTGCCTGACTCCTAAAGATGCGCAAGAAACCCCAAAAATGCATTGAAGTGTAACTTTTCTTTGTTTGAAAGAAGGCCTGAACAATTAACCACATTTTCATTGTTATAGCAAACAAAATATGCACAATGCAGATTTTGTCTCCCTGTACTGTGCCCCGTGCATGGTGCAAGTAGCATCTGTGAGCAGAGCAGCTGTAGCTGCAGCCTCCTGTCAGGGACAGAGGATGACCTGTGGCTCCTTAGTCTTTGAATGCCCATCTTCTTGCTCTGCTGTTTTAAAAATTTGTGTTACAGCTTTAATCTATGATTCTCTGCACTATTGTAGATATTTTTAAACTTGGCTGAATATCTTTCAACCTATAAAAAACATTTTTGTTTAACTCTGTGGGGGTGGATTATTGCTTAATCACAAAATATGTTTTGATATGGCACCAGGGGGATCTGAAGTAAAACAATACAACAGATGACAAGTTGTAGCCAAAGACGAAAGAAAGGTAGAGTGATGTGGGATGTTTGTACATACTACATGTTTCCTTATTGTTGTTTTGGTTGAAATATGGCAAGTTAAGGTGTATCCGCAAACATTTTTTTTGTCGTATGGGTGTTGCATCCACAAAAAAAACATGTTTTGGGAGCCCAAATCACACATTTTTGAAACCAGGTCTCAGAGTGGATGAATCTCAATACCCTTACCCTTTCCCTTGTGTTTTTGGTTTACAGTGTATAGGCTACACGTTTTTTCAGAAAAGAGGAACTCATAGCCCCACCTCTCCCTTTAACCGCATGTGCTAACCCCAACAACAACAGGAACAATGGTGGGATACAGTGTTTCGTTCATGCTAAAGAAGATACTGAGCTTGTTATGGCCTTTTAAAGCATAGCCTTCTGCTCCTCTACCACCACCGTGAGCAGCATGTGAACATGGAGAACAGAGTATTTCTTCCTCTCATGCTTGTTTACATTGCACATATTTTATGTGCATGCTTTATGTCTTCTTCTCTGGTTTTAGTGTGGGCCTATGTCTTTGGCAGCATTACAGCATCACTTACAGGCCTTGCATATGTACTAAAGCATTTTCAGTATTTTGCATGAAAAGACAGATTTCTTGATATTGTGTTTTCAAAAAGCTTTTTAAAAAATGGAGACGACAACAATTTTTTCATCTCCGTGTGGACAGGTCCACAGTCTTCATTTAAGGTGATAATCTGTATCAGCATTGAAAAAAATTACAGCAAAAAGTGTCTGTATTGCATCAGTTAAACATTTTTCTAGCATTGCTCAATATTTAGTAGAGGCCCTGGTTGTTGATGAGTCTGGTTGGTGTGTGGTGTGCTCTGTCTATCTTCTTGTGGGACATCACACACTAAAAGAACAAAACTGTTAAATCGGTCATAAATTGTCCTCATGTGTGAAGTCTCTCACTGTTCCAGAATCATATTTTTAAAGATTTTTATGTGACTGCCAGGCTTCAGTTAAACAGCACCTGACTTCAGTAAATATGCACATAATGCCAAATGTTTCCTTTTAATGACTTTCTTGTAAAAACTACAGTTTGTGCCTAAGATTGCTTGTAGGTGTATCTTATAATCAGCAGTGACTTCATAACTAACACACCTCTTTTGTGCTTATATTGTTCTAACACAGAAACTCTAACTGCCTCTCTTCTTCGTACCAGATGTGGCCTATCGCATGCCCCATCTGTCTAATGGACCTCGAATCTCCGACAGCACCATCTCCACAACAAAGTCCAGACTGCCCCCGTCTCTCTTTCACACACACACACACACACACACACACACACACACACACACACACACACTCACACATATATGATTACAAAATCTGCCACTGATAACCTCCTCACTATCTGCTGTATCTTTGCTCTGGAGCATGTTTCCCCAGGCTGTGCTCTGTCTGCCTCCATCACTTCATGTCCACTCTCCCAGGAGGACATCACAGTGCACTACAGTGGGCTTTCATATTTACTGGGCTCTCCACCTAGATGGTGTTTTTTCCCTGTGAAGCTGACTTCATTATTTATTTATATGCTAAAATCAACCCCAGATTAGTACTGACCTACTTATCTTTTTGGATACCAAAGCTTGGCGTTCCCCCCCTCACTATCTTTCCCCAAGCAGACGACTCTTTCTGCAACCCCTCCCTCCATCCACCAGCTCTCTGTCTCTATCTCTTGCCTGCTTTCCCATCCCTCCTTCATGTCTTCTATCTTCCTCTCTTTTTCTTCCCTGATATGCAGGCTGTCACGCAGTCACTTCTGTTGCTATAGTGAAGGCTGTGGGTGCGAAAAATAGAGGACTATAGACGAGGGAAGGCTACAATAATGGTCATGATGCTGGTGAGGAAGGAGGACCATTGGGGCAGAAATGGGACAGGACAAATCTGAGACGGCAGGAGGTGAAGGACAAAACAGAGAGAGGAAAATAATGGAAGAAAAAATGTGTAATCGGAGGGTGTGTTGGAAAACCTGTGAGTGTGGAGCTAAAAGATGCTAATGTAGGCTACATCACACCTGAAAACCTGTGCACAGAAAATGAATGAGATCAACTGTGGACAGGAGTGCCCTCAAGCAAAGCATCTCATCCTTTCAATTGTGACTTGGTGGCAGGATTAACATAAGTTGGAGAAACACGATGAAGAACATGCACTCCATCCCCCCAAAGACAGCTTATTTGTGTAAAACAGTGGTGCATCATCTAAAACACCCACTGCATAACCAGCAGATAGTAAACGTGTCTAACTGGCAGTGAATAAACATTTTGAACAAGAAGAGGAGGAGGAAGCAGAAGAAGGACGTCATACTACTAGTCTTATTTTTCTTCATGACTCATCAGTGTCATTGAGTTCGTCTCTGCAGACTGCGTGGCCTCAGAAATAACCTCCACGTCACTCCCTCATGTTGTCATGGTAATCTCATCGCCTTGTTTTTTGCCACCTAAAGCAATCAGAAAGGAACAAGATTACCCAAAAAGACAAAAAAAGAGAGAGAAAAGGGAGAGGTAAGAAATGAGCATCAGTGTGAAAGATGTAAAGAAAGTGTTTTCATAGAAGCTGCTTTAGAGGATTGTTTTCTTAACTTTTTAATTAAATGTGGAGTCAGAACTGAGAGCGAAAGATGGACAAACTGAACGAAATTGTCACAGTCCTGCTCACCTGAGAAGTTTGAGGACATTTTAGGACAGGCTGCCAAAATCAGAGGCACAAAGATACAAATGGCTTTCCCTGAATGGTCGATGTCGGGAATATACTTTCACCCTGACTAAAAGGGATGGTTCAGGATTTTTGAAGTGGGGTTGTAAGGGGTACACAATACTAGCCTGAACATTAGCCATGGCAACAGAGATCAGCTCTGCATCTATACAGAAATAATTGTTACGCTTGGGCTACATGTAGACCTTTTGGTATGTGATGTCACTAGGTTGAAAAATGCCAGTGGCTCATGATGCAGTAATATCACAATGTTAGCTTAGCATTAGCTTTGCTATCATCAGATTTCCTTTTCCCCGGGTGGTGCCACTAGAGGTGAGCTTCATGGAGCCTTATCACTCCTTACAACCTTTGAGGTCTCAATGGGTGATCACTTGATGACACTGAATTACTTGGCCAAGGGGCAGCATTTAACTAGAAAATAAAATCAGACTTAAAACTGAAACCTGCTATGTACCGCAGGTTTACCTGTGGTGTACCACAGGGTTCAGTTTTAGGTCCCATTTAATTTTCTATTTAAATGCTGCTCCTTTGCCAAATAATTCAGCACCATCAAGTCCCCTTTAACTGCTCCTGCTATAAAACAACCAAATTTAACTTTCACTTAGACCTGAGGACCCAGGTAACCTAGCTGCTGTCATGGACTGTATCAATGACATCAACTATTTAATGGCTCACAATTTCCTACACCTCAATACCTCCAAATCTGAAAACACTTTTCAAGACACCAGGCTTCACTCCCTTCATACAGTCAACCCTTGCTTCCCTCTCATACAACATCAGACCCACAGCCAAAAATTAAGAAAGCAAATCATACAATCATGTTATTTCCATATCTGCACCATTGCAAAAATAAAGTAAATTCTGATAAGCCAGATCCTGAAAAAATCACACATGCTCTTATTTTCTCAAGATTTGGCCAATGCAGCTCAATCTTGTTTGGTATCAGACGAAAATCCCTCGCTGGTCCAAAATGTGGCAGCAAGGCTGGTTGGTGGTTTTAGCAGACAACATCACATCACCCAGTTTTTAGCCTCCAAACACTGGCTTGCTATTAGTTTTAGAATTGACTTTAAATTCTTCTCAATACATTCTTAAAATGGCCATACGAGGTGTGTCAGAAAAGTTCCAGGACTGGTATCACAAAACATTTATTTAGAATCCAAACTACAAACTACAGGTTTTCCCCTTTGAAGTAATCCCCCTGGAGTCTAATGCACTTTCCCATCCTTCTCTGCCACTCTTTCATGCACTCCTGAAAGGATTCTTCCGGGATCCTCAGCAGCTCCGTCATCACAGCCTTTTTGATGTCGTCCACGTCTTCAAAACAGGTCCCCTTGATGGCCCCTTGAGCTTGAGGAAGAGGGAAAAAATCACACGGAGCCAGGTCGGGTTAGTAGGGAGGTTGTTCCAGCATGGCGATGTTCTTCTGGGCCAGGAACTGTCGGATGCTCAGGGCGTTGTGAGCAGGCGCGTTGTCATGGTGAAGCAGCCACGACTTGTCCTGCCACAACTCTCGCCTTTTCTCGTGCACTGAACAAAGCAAACGCTGCAGTATCTCTTTGTAGGCATGCTGGGATTACTTTGAAGGGGAAAACTTTTAGTTTGAAGTTTGGGTTTGAAATAAATCTTTTGTGACACCAGCCCTGGAACTTTCTGACACACCTCATACTTTTTTGACGGACTAAGTGAACTTTGTGTTCCACTGAGTAAATTATTTCTTATGCTTTTGATTGTCTCAGTGGCTCCAAAATGTGACACAAGCTTTGGCTAAAATGCATCGTGTCCATTGACAAATGTGATACTTCATCAACTGGACTGAATGACATCATACTGTCACATGTCTGCAAATGGGGCCACCTTGTCTGCATAATTTTAAAAGTTTTGGGTAAAAGCAAGCCACAAAGACAACAAAGGATGACTGTATGTGATATATAAGTTCATGACAACAACTTACTTTTCCCCCTACAAGCTTCTTTCTTTTGGTACTGCTTTGGTACACAGCACAGCCTATAGTCTACCTCCACCAGTAGAGCCGACCAGCTACAAACTGCAGTCTTCACAAGAGAAAACAGCCTGACTGAACTAGACAAATGACCATTTTCTGTACCTAATGTAACAGCCGTTTACTGTGGATACTTGGGAAAACTTGTCCATACTGCGGAGTATCTGTGCGCTATGATTTTATCTTATCATTACATGTTTGGTCAGGTCTTCATGTATGAACGAGAGCCAGATTCCAATGAGAAGAAACTGGCTAAGTAAAGCTAAATAATATAAACTCAGCTAACATAAAACTCTGCAGCTCTGTCCTTTTTCATTTGTTTCAACCCTTAAGGATATCTGCTCATTTTGGCCAAGTGTGTGTGTTTTTATGGGTGTGTATGGAGTTGGTGGTCTAGTTGTTGGGGCCTTTGAGACATTTCTGTCAGGTGCCTATGTGGGACAAAAACCTCCACTGGGGCTTTCTTAGATGACCACACACACACACACACAAGTGGATATGAATTGGAGTGGAACGGCAAGGTCACAGTTTTTCCATTGTTTTTATTTTTTTTGTGCCATGACACCTTCAACAGAGGATGATAAAATGGAGAGAGCGATAGTTAGGAAGGGTTGAGAGGGAGATATTTCTTTATAAATTATTACTCCTCCTTGACCCCAATTATAACAGCAGGAAGAGGCGATTATCATTTTTCTCAAAGAAGAAAAAACAAAAAAGGTTAGACATCCCCTCTGCTGTGAGGGTTGGATACAAAGAGGACTTTTAACCAGCTGGTTAGTGATGGATCTCCAAGTGGAAGGAGGCCAACTCTCACACTGATGCAGCAACTTCCCACCAGAATGAAGCTGATATTGCACAGTTTAAATCAGGTTAACAGTAGAGAGCAAAGGGAAAAATAAGAGCTGTCAGGGTTGATGTTACTTGATAATAGGGCTTCAGCTCACAATAATTTCTATTAATTTTTTGACTTTTGAAAAACAAAAACATCTCCTTTTATCAAAATCTGAAAATAAACATGTCTGAACAGCTGTTAAAATGACATGAAATAGTGTTTTAAAAAGTCAACTTAAAAATCCTGAATGTTTGCAAGCATTGTTACTACATGCAGCATTACACACACACACACACACACTCATTGTTATCCTGCGTCTGCAGCATTTCCGTCTATTCTACTTGAATTTTGTCGTCTGACAGCTTGCTGCTAATGTTTCTATTCATGTCTCATTCATGAAAGCAAAACTGAGGTTTGTGTTTTCAATAGCAAAGGTCTATTTGAGCTTGCTGATATCTTTTTCCCACTACATCAGAACAGCATGGCATGATGTTCTCATATTTTGTGAATTGTCATTTTAATCCCATCACTGTGATAGACAAGAGTTGAGGTTCAACTATCCCTGATAAACAGCTCGAGCTGAATACAATGCTGTGTTCAACAGTCTGTGAATGTCGTAAACTGCTCCGCACACAACATATGACTCAATAATTACTCAGCACAAACAGAAATTCCAAAAAAAACAAAACCAAATTAGTTTACAACGCATTTAATTATGGAATATAATAGGTTTTATCAATTCATTGTTGCAGCCTTATTTGACAATAAAATTTTGGAGATGAGGCATAAATCTTTAAAACTTACTGATCCATCAAGCCCTGCCCTCCTCTGTAACCGTTACTAGGTTAGACAAAATCTGTTGTAGATGGCTTCTGTATAATGATAATAGCTATTTTTATCAACAAACTTTTATTTCTATTTAATAAATCTGATTCTTTGTCAAATTTGTAAAACTGAAAGAAGAAAGACAAAACTACAGTGAGTTGTGTTAAGACATTTTAGAAATCTTTATGAATCACTGAAAATAATTAAAAGTACTGATGAATGACCTTAATTATGTCATCTAACATCAGCTGTTCACATCAACCAAATTCTTGTATTATTTCTGTTTAATATATTATAAACCTACCAATGTTACGTTATGTTTATTCTTTCATCAATTAAGCACCGGTACTGTTTCAATTGATTTAGTAACAGTATTTGGAAAAGCCTCAGCACTACACCCGTGCTTTAAAGAGTTAGTTGAACAAGTGAGTAGAAGTTCAAACATGATAAAAACATTGTTCAAAGTGCCAATTGAGACACAACAGATCTGAAATTATTTTATATTACCAGTTTAGATTATGCTCACTGGCTGAATGATCACCACTTCATCATGCCAACTGTTCCCTCCACATGCATGCAGATAAACTGTTGTTTTTTGACCTTTGTCCCACAAACGATCCTTACAGATTACAGATCAGTGTGTTTCTTTGTGCTTTAGGGTTTGGAATGTGCCTGCTTACTAACTAAATATGTGTTCAAGTCCATGATATGGGCCAAATCTGATCTGCTAATCAGAGCTCAGTGAGTTCAAGTTGTTACAAAAGAGATATCCAAGTTCTCTGATAAACCAAACGCATGCATGTACAGTGGATACGTAGAAGAAATGTTATTTTAAAAAAAAGCAGCAGCAACACCAAATACAAATAAAAATGATTTCTTAATTTAGGCGTTAATGTACTGGCTATTTAAAAAACAAAAACAAAACAGTTTTTCGAGAAATTTCAGGTTAGCCTGACTTTTTGGATACATTTTCTTTCAGAATTTGCATTTGCTAAAGACAAATCAAACTTAAATTAGAGCAACTAAACAGGCCCAAAGGTGAACTGAAAGTCTGTTTTTGAGCTTAAAATAGACACTGCATGGTCATTTTATGACCAGGAAATGACCGGACCACCAAAGACTCCCCAAAGAACTGCAGTTGTTCTCATAAAGCTTTATGTTTTATCCATTTGACAGATATTTTATTGTAGAAATGTTTTTCAACTGATATACCACACACAAGCCAGCAGAAGAGCTGAACAGTAGATCTTTATACCTCCGTGATTGCAATGTGCACATGTGCAGTAGTTGCATAGCAGAGTGTTAATCACACGATGTTCTCATTTTATGTCTAATCTTCAATTAAAGTCTGCCAGACAACATCCTCAGTGGTCAGACAGCTTAACACTATGCAGGGAAAGTTTGAATGCCTCTTTGTATGTGCATTCAGGCTGTAGGTTACTCTGCTTTCATTGCAAGGACACGAACATGACACAGGATGCAGATGTAAGTCACTGCTGGATCTTTAGTGAGTTTTATCCCATTGTAAGCACCACCTCATCTCCAGTGCTTGTCTTAAATGCTGGGGCCAAAAATATAGCCAATTTTTGGAACAGATGCCTGGCTGTTTGTATGTTTTTTATGCTGATGATGCACACAGCTTTTAAAGTCAGAGGCAGTTTTTCTTTATTCTATTTATAATCATGGGCCAATGATGATTAACTATCTCTCTGATAGTTTTAGAACTACTCAATGACAAGCTTAGCTTAACAAGTAACACGTTTGATTGTAAACTTTAACCTTTGAAGAAACATGCCATTCTTCTTTTCTCTCTCCACTTTTCTCCCATCTCCTGGTCTGTGTGGCTGTTGGAGAGCTGTACCCAGCTTGTGGTGATGAAAGCAGGAGAGAGTTTAGACATAAAATCTGTAAATGGAAACATATTGGTCTCATTGAAACTTTAATTAATGCGCATAAAAAAATTCAACGCATTTGTCTTATGTGCTTCCCTTTCTATTAAAAAGTAATATGTATTGCACAAGTTTAAAAAAAATCTATCAGAATGTACTTTTTTACTGTTTCAACCTTGTATGAAGCCAATCCAAATTCACAGTCTATAAACTTGCGACATAAGACATCTCAGAATGTATTCTAGATGAAATATAAAACATGAGCACACTGGTTGTGCCATGTCTATAAATGAAACATGCCACAAATAGATTGTGATTCTCAGACTATTCAAACTCACCTGCCAAACAATAAGCATTAATATAAAAGTTATCTTATTGTATCATGTTTAAGCAGGGTTGGGAATTTAAAAAAAAACAATTCCAGTCTAGAATTGGTAGCGACTTCAACAACTAATCAATACCATCAGTCTTTTTGCGTAATAATTCCCTTAACAATTCCTTCCACTTTGTTCTGCATGCCCTGAAAATCAAGCATGCCACCCTCTTATTAGGCAGTCTGCAGAAATGTTAGCTAAGAAGCCAAGAATGTAATCATGACCGTGGGCAGAAGTGGTCAAAATTGTGGCTTCATTTTTGAATAAAAAAAGGCCTATTGCACAGCATTCATTGAAGACACCATCAACTTGCAGAGGCATTCATCTATGCAGCATTGAAAAACAGGAGTGCCATGTGTTTGAAGTTGTTGACATTGAAAACCCACGAACAGTTGGTCTATGCCAACTTTTGCTCACACAGAAAACCCACAGGAATTGTTAAGTGAATTGATTCTGCTTCAATAAGCAGAATTGATAATTGCAATGATATCAATGAAATCTTATCAATTCCCATCAATAGTTCCCATCCCTTCCAGAATGCATGTGTTTTGAAGTCACACCACCGTATTTTAATATGTTGTTAACAGCACGACAATGGTTTGGTTAGTGTATAGTATGGTAACACTTTCTGAGAGTGTAGTTGGCAGTACTTAATTAGTAGTTTAAAACACAGCCAGACTGTTGAACAAACCCATGTTTTGAAACACCAAAGCTCCCATGCTTCCAAAACTATGAAACTTTCAAATTTTTACTTCTAGAAAACTTAACTTTTTGTACACACGTTGTGCGATTTCTGCATTGTGTCATCATCCTGAGGATATAAGTTTAAGGGTGCTCCTCTTTTAGGAACTCTAACATTCATCTTTTCCTAAGAGAAGCAGGGTAAAACTGTTGCAGATGCTTTATAGTGTTAATGTATTTAAATGTATTTCTTTGTTTGTTTACTGTGGCAGAGAGGAGACAGGGAAAAGAAACACAAGCCAACAGGTTATTGTTTTACTTCTTATTTGCTCAAAAATAAAATCCTCCAAAGCAAGAACCCTGCAACCATTCTCAACACCTGCCAATTCATAAAGCTCTTCATGGACATCAGAGAATCACAAAATCTGTCTTCTAGTCAGGTTATTGACTTTATTTCTATGAATTTGCACCATACCTTAAAAGTAAAGGTTGCCGTTATTCCTTTATGCTAGGGATGCTAGAGTCCTTTATGCTAGGGATTCTCAATTGGTGGGTTCAGATGCAAGAGGAAGTTGCAGATCTGTTTTCAGTGGTCATAAATGTGTGACTAAAGAAAAAGTGTGGCCTTAAGTCTATGATATTCAGAAGGCTCAATCAGACTTACATCCATGTGTCCTATTTTACATGCTTTACTGTGATAATGAGCCCATTTATGCTGTTAACTCAATATTTTGACATATTTATAGCTGGTTTTAGCTAAAGAAAGCATAAGCACTTGACAAAGAGACCCCTGATCTTATTTATGCTCCTATCTGCTACTCTTGGGTTTCATAGTCTACCACATGACCCTTAGCTGCAACAGCATCATCAGTTTAAACAAACTCAGGCTCTGTACATGCAAGCTACAGGCAGTAATAATATGCTACCTGGGAACCTCTGACTACGGCTGTCATCTTATACTCGATATTTGGATGTTCTTTCAAGCACAGGGGTAAAAATCCTAACTGTATCCATGACAAATCCATGGGCCCATTAATCAGCCTTCCAGTAGCGCGCACAGCCTCATGCGACTGCATCCTACAGCAGCCCCACCTCTAAGCCAGCTATTAAGACTGATGACAAGAGACAGGATATCAACCTGGTTATTAAGGTGGAATCTACTACTTCTAATACTGTCTTCTGTGTTTTATCCAATTAGCCTCATGACATCTGCAGATTTTAAGGTTAGAGGGTAAACTCTGGGGCCTCGGAGCCCCCCCGTGCTAGCACTGTCCACTATTACCAACAAATGTCATTATCATACCACATGGTTCATACCACATACCTACTCTACCACATGGTTAACACAGCTCAAACAGCATTAACACTGTCTACAGACCCAGGCTCTCTACGTGCAAGCTCCAGGCAGATACACTTCTGCTACCCATGGATATTGGAAGTAAGTATTCCTGTTACGCCAACAGTTTTCTAGGAGTTTTGTACATGTTTGAAAGCAATTCTGACATTAGCACTAAGCTCAAAACACCTATGTTCCAACAACAAAATACACCATTCCTGCACAGCTGAGGACCCATTAGATCTTAATTATTCCACAAAGATTATTCAATGTTATTTACTTATAAATGTAAAAAAATGCAACACACTACTTGTGCAGGGCTTGATCTTTACACACTCAATTAAACTTTTTTATTTTATACTAACAAGCTCTCTGAGTTCTTGTGACAGAAGCGAGGTGTTCAAGCAATTTGCTTTTTTTGCATGATCCTGGTCAGTATGTGTCTTCGCGCGTGTGTGTGTCTTAGTGTTTTAGGTGTGTGTGTGTGGTTAAATGGCTGCCTACAACTTGGCAGAACTCTGTTAAGACCTTGCTATGCATCTCAATGACGGTAGACACACTGCAGAAAGAGTCAAGTACTGTCAGCACTGGGAGAGCATTCAGACTCATCACTCACTTTAAGTGTCTGAATGCCACTGTGTGTGAATCTATAGCTCTTTTCACACATGAAATCCTGAGTTTTTTTTTTTTTTCAAGAGCATTCAGGTGCTGATCTTTCAGGGAACTTGCCTTTTCTACATGCATCTCACAGCAGGAGATGCTCTATGACAGAAGTTTCTTGTAACTCAAATACTTATTTAGTTTAGGGTGTGAGGTAGCTAAGTAGTGTAGGCAGAAGAGGGTCGCGGAGTCTTCCATAATGTTACTGACTTTGAGTTAAAAACCCTCTGGCATGTATAAGGATGTTTATGAAAGACATGCATGAGCAGTAAATAGATTATACTGATGATTAAGATGAGCACTAGAGAGATAAGGGCTTTCAGCAAAAAGAGGAACTATGTGGAATAAATGAAGTATTACATTTTATGTACATATTTGAATTATTAAAAGGTCCCATGCCCTAGTGTGTTTGACAGTGTACATCATGTCGTAATTGTCTATTAAGCAAGGACTTACCGGTAATTTAAGTTGAATTAAAAAAAAAAAAAAAAAAATCTAATTTTCATCTCTGTAGAGGATCAGATGCAGCTCTTTTGCCCTCCCTTTTGAAACACTTATATCTGAGGGGTGAGGGCTATGATAATGAGCTCTTTACTTAGGCCCTGCTTACACAATAACAAAAATGACCAGAAACAGAGAGTTTTCGTTGTGTTTTCGCCTTCCGTTTACACGAGAACTGTGCCCAGAGTTAATCCACACACTTTTGAAACCAGGGTCCAGAGTGAAAAGTTTTGAAAACGTTTTTATATCCGTATCTGTGTAAACGGGAATCGTTTCCAGAGAAAACGCAGACAGTGCTCTTTCACATGAAGGCTGCGGTGCATACCAGGAACAACAACAACAACAGCTTCGGCTACTGGCCTGGCATGCACACTACAGCATTTTCAGTCATTATCACATCTCCGTGTGAACGCGGAGCACTTTTTGAAAGTAGAAACCTTTCTGTTTCTGGTGACAACCTTGTTGTGTAAACAGGGCCTTATTGGCTGCCCAAACAATGTCTGATGGGAGGGTTAGGAGGGGTTACAGGCTGTGGAGCAGACTTTCGAAACAGTGATGGCATCTGCATGTGAAGGGGCAGAAAATACACATGAAGTGAGGGCTGTATAGCTGTTACATAATAAACACCAGGAATTAAAAAAAAGGAGTGCTGTAAGGGTAATTTTTATTAAAGAGGTATGACATATTTCCCAGTGTCCTTACTTTTAGGTTGCTCACAAATAAGTAAAAGGATGTGCCCCCTTTTTGGTCAAAGTTTTTCAATTTCTTATCTTGGGGTCAATAGATGAAGTACCAGTGCTTACTGCTTTGTAACAAGTATAAGTAAACATTTACTGCTTACTGAGCACTGTGCAGGCAGGGCGTTAACATTGTTTCAGATCATTTTATATATCATCTCACTTACCAATGGCTGGGTGAGGTCAGGAAGAGGAAATGTATGACATTATTTCAATGCACTATTAACCATATCAGTATAAACAAATGTATTGCCTTATCCCTCATTTGAAAACATATCTGAAAAATTCAATATATGTCCATATCTTATCCTTAAAGATGGACATGAATTTTCAAGCTTACGCATAAACTGACAGAGACTCTGACCTGGTTGTACTGTGCCTGTGTTGTCCTGCTGACCTGCATGCTTGGTGTCTTTTTGGGTCACTAACCTGCCAGAAAAAATTGGTGTGATGACTCACACGGCCTTTTTACAGTCTGAGGTGTGAAAAAACAGCATGGAGAGTAAAAGTGAGTGTGTTTGTGTCAGTGAGTGAATCCATCCATGCGTGCACAGTTTGCTGTAGTTTATGCATGGTTTGGTTATGTTCATGCAATAAGTTATTCTAAAGCTCTTCAAACATTTACAGCCTGTACACAGAAAACATCTATGACCCTTCATGCATTGAAACTGAAAGCAGTCAGGTCATGTTTAATCTCTATTTGAGTGATAGAGCATGCAGCAGCCACCATGTGTATGTAAGCATGCAGTGGAAAACTCTTTATCTGCTAAACTCCTAAACTCGCTGTCAGTGCGTGGAGAGTGTGATGCAGTCAGCTCTGAGTGACAAACGGAGTGATTATGGCTATGAAGGTTATTTTATATAGGTTAAATGACCTCCACGATGTAGGGCGCAAAACAGAGAGGGTTTACTTTACGCGTGTGTCTGCATAAGTATGATGGCACACCGGATCGTACTTCTTTTTCCAGTCCATCATAATGACAGACAGCCTCCAAATCTTTCTGTCATTCATCAAAAAATTCGGTCAATGATGGGAAAATATTCGGTTAATGCGACCCCTGTTTCTGGGCACAATGACCGCAGCCTTCTGTGCGTAACGCTGTGCCTGTTTTGCACCTGCCTTTCAAACGTGCTAAATTTAGACGCAAAAAAACAGCGCACAATCAGTTGCGGGTTTGATGAATCACATTGTGGATGCTAAATGATTACATTTGCATCTCCTCCTCCCAGTTTTTTGCGCGTTCTGATCATCTGCTTGTATTCTGCATATTCATGAAGGCAAACACGCTAAATGGACTGCGTGTGCTATTTTGCTCATTTGACAGACACAATCCTCGCTGCACCCTGTTAGTAGATCAGCTTGGCGCGCGCTATCGAGTTTGCACGTGTTTTTATACATGCAAACCTTTAGTAGATCAGGCCCTAGGAGTTTAATCTTTAACAATATTTAAATAGATTTAAAGACAATGTAATTAAATATACTTTATCTTATGAGGTTAACACAGAATTCATGCAAGCCATTTTTTTTTTTAAATATTGCCATTTTTTTCATGTTTTCCTCCAAGATTTTGTCAAGATTTCCTCACAAACATACATTTTCTGGTGTCTTGAACTGACTGACATTGAGGGAGAAGTCCAACTGCATGTGGATCCTGGGCCGCCAGTTGCCCACCCCTGACGAATGCCGTAAAGCCAATCTGAATGAGGGCAAACTGGACCACCTCTGTAGTCTGTCTGTGCTATAGTATAGGATATTGAATTACCTTTGTTATGCATTGAGGTAGCATTACCAGTTGGTGTCAGATTACGTAGATCTGATGTTAATGGTGTGAGTGGGGCTAACAGGCACAACAAAGCCAAAGTCTCATTATCTGAAACATGACAAGAAATACTAATAACTAAAACATACGCCAAAGCAGTTGGGAGATGCGAGACAACATACAAATACATGACAGGAAATCCAGCAAACATGATTCGTTTGGATATAATTAAAGGTGAGGACAGCTTGATTGCTACATGATTGACAATGAGGGGGCTTGTCCAATAGTCTCTGAGGTTGGATAGAAACCAGTGGATTATTATTCAGATCTTTTCCTTAAACAATTGCTGTGTTGTTGTCGAATGGAGTCAATTATATTTTTATGTTTGCATATATATGTCCCCTAACAAGGATTAATCATGTAATGTCTTTGTTGACCAGCAATATGAAAAATTTAAATATAATTGTTCATTACAGCTCAGATTGAAAGAAGTAGGATTGTAATGCTGGAGTACGTTAGTTCCTAACATGATTGCACATACATATTCTGAAGATCTCTTACTTGTATCATTATCTTAGTTCAGCGGCTGCTTGTTTTTCTGGTGAAAACCTGAAGGACTTTGTAGCGTGACAGCAGTGCAGCTATCCATTTTAGTTTCTGTGCCTCCACCTCTTCTCCTCCTCCTCTTCCTCCTACTATTTCTCCCCCGCTAGCTGATCATCTGTGTTTCTCTCTTCACTGTCATCCTCCTCCTCCTCCTCCTCCTCCTCTCACTCTCTTTCGCTCTCTCTCCCTTGACTTATCATCCTTGTCCTCCCTTCGTCTCCGTTGTCCTTCTCCTTTTGTTTGAAATACTGGACCCTGGGGACTGAAGGCTACAATAAAACACGTCTGATGGATTCAATATGTCCTGATGAAAGTCCTTGACCAAAATCTGGATCATCAATATCACACAGAACACACACACATACAGCTAATCCTAACTGAGCACATGGGATCGTTTTCCTTTAAAAATTGAGGTGGTCAGTGCTCATGAGTGCGGAGATGAAGAGCTGCTGTAGCCTTCGGGCACCTATCAAAGCTCAATCAAACTCTTAATTTGAAGATTTGGTGCTCAAGTGGAGTGTTTGTGTGTGTTTGTGTGTGAGATGTGGCTGGACCTCTCTGATGTCAGGGAGTGAGCATGATGAGGCTGTGTCTGCGAGGTTGTAAATGTTTGATGGGGTTTGATCCCACCATCTGTCCACTACTGCCGGCTTGGAGGAAGACTAACACAGAGAGATATCGAAGATGGTAGAAGAGAGACATTAACATTCAGTTCATACTCCACTCATCTTTGAATGTATGTTTAAATTAGTATTAAAGCCACGCTGTGTAGTTTGTTATCCCATCTCGTGGTGAAACTGTATTTTGCATTCGAACGAATAGTGCTCTCTAGCGCCTTACTTTTTCAAATGTGCATTGCAACCGCTGAACTCTACGGTAGCCGGTATGTGCCTAGAAGCTATGTCAACATGTCATCCAACGCTTCATCGAGTTTTCTTTCTGGTGAAGAGGTACATTATTTCAAACAAACAGCAAACTGCATTGAATCATTAGTGTTAGGCTTCCAGATTTGCCGGGGCAGTGACAAGCGCGTCTTGCTGTGCTCCTTCTCCATTGTAGTCACACTGGCTTTGAGCGAAAACACATTTAGCCTTAGCCAGTAGTACTTCGTAGTGCCCTCTCTGCTGTGCATAGTTTTTATGGACCTGAAGAACATGGAAGCCTCTATAGGACTTACCCATTCTATGTAAATACAGATAAGAAATTCTTCACTCAGGAGGACAAGTCAGATTGTTGGCAGAGGCAATTTGACACAAATGAGGACATATTTAAGAATGTAGCGTTGTGTAGCGTAGTGTTTTTAGCTCATAAACTACTTTAAATGCTACACCACTCATCACCAAATGGCGGACCTTGGTCTGGATAAATTTATCTCTGATAAATTTGCGGTGCTGATCCTGTTCATTTGTCAGTTTTAGTTTCTAATTGTTTACTTATCAAGTTGATCATTTTTTCGTGTTATTTTTATTGTTTGTATTTGAACGTTTCACGTTTTGCCAGTTCTAGCAACCTTGTTGTTTATTTATTTATTATGTGAATGTCGGTTCATGCAATACGTGTAGCACTGTTTGAGTGAGAGCAAGAGAAAGAAAGCGAGAGAAAGACTGAACGACAGAGAGAGAGAGAGCAACATCCGGAACCTGCGCAAATAAAATATTTATCTTCCTATAAATTTCTAGTTACATTATTTTTCAAACAATTCAGTGGAAAAGCAGTAACAGATGAGGGATGATTGTACTTTTAAGTGTTTGTTTTCTGAAGATGCTGACTTATTTAAGAAAAAAGAAGAGAAACATTTTTAGTCAGTGCTCTGTATCCACTTGTTTTTTCTACAAAAAAACACCTTTTATTTACTGTTTTCTGAAGATGTTGACTTTTTTACTTGAAGTGTTGGCCTTCTATTCTTCAGACTGGGACTGTTTTAATTTAAGAGAAAAATGGTTATTCGGCTTTGTTTGCACTTTTTAAAAAAAAATTTATTCTGAGGGTTTTGTTTTCTGTAATCTGAAATAAAGGCCTAACATTTATTTGCCTGGGACTACTTTTATTTATGGTAAAGAGCTAGTTGTGCACTCAGTAAAATAATCCTATATTGAAAATTGATAATAAATATTGTTGAAACCATGAAAATGTAGACATAGGGGAGGGCTATAAGACACAAACTGGACTTTGGTTCGGATATTTTACTTGTAGGAAATTTTATTAAGTGGACCTCAGTGACTTTTAATTGAATACCCCTGATCTACACGTTGTCCCTGTAAGGATTTTTGGTCTTGGCATGGATATTTCCAGAAAGAGGTATTATCTGATTTTAGTCTATTAAGCTTTACCTGAAGTACTTTGGTAGAGTGCTTAACACATAGAATGCAGAATGAAATTCAACCATTAACTTCATTTTCATTTACTCAATAAGGGGAACTGAAGCCCACTATTATTATTATAGGCACAAATACAAAATTCAGGTATCTAAGACCAATGTGGAAATTACTACCTGACCACAAAATTCCCTTTCTCTTATACTGGTGAGGAAATATGGTTTTGGGGGCATATGCCGGGTTTGCACTTCAACATTCATCATACCTGAAGACTCGTCCATGAGCAACGTTAACCCTTCTTCATTAGTAGGTGTTTAATTGCGATGAAGTTTAAAGGCGCAAGTGTGCAAACCCTATGCCCAAAGGCTCAGGAGGTAAGGGACGCCAACCGTTTCAGCTGTGTTCCCAACTGCCGTGACCAGCAGCAATGCCCCAGAAAGTCAGCTAGCATCTCCCCAGCTACCAAACAAACATCTGAGTATGTTTTTATCAGGACTTAAACCAACCACCCTGAAGTCCCCAGCCCCAAGCTCTAATGAACTGAGCTACACTGCCGCCTTAGTGTGGAATCTTCAAAATGCTTACTTTTGCCATAGGCTGCTTTTAAAGAGGTCATATTTTGCTTTAAATCAGGTTCATGTATTTGTATTTGATGACTGCTTGGGTATGTTCACATTCACTCATGTTGAAATGTGCCTCTTGAAGCCAGTCTGCTCTGGTTGGTTTAAAGGTCTGTTCTGTGGTAATTGGTCAGTTCAGTTGCTTTGTCTTATGTTGTCAACAACTCTGCATTCATTCTTACGTCTCTGCTATGAAACGGACTTGTTACCGTGAGCAAATGGGCAAAAACTGATGATGCAATAATGGTAGGATGTCATACTGGTAGGTCTGTGTAGTGGTGGGGCGTAAAGTGTTTTAGATATTGGCACAGTGAAGAGGGGAAGAGGGAGAAGTCTGTATTGTCAACATCTTAAAATAGATGATAAAATTACTTAACCTTTAAACCATTTTCAAATGTCTTGTAAGTTCTCGAAACGGTGCCTTCAATATTTTCCTTCACCAAGACAGGCATTATGTATTGCATTGAGACTTCTTCAAGGATAGCCCAAAACAACAATTAAATTTTTTTTGTTAAAAATAAAACCTGTTTCAGGGTGCTGGTTTGGCAGAGTGGTAAAGCAATCAGACACTTGATTCCCACCTGAACCCAATTTGCAGAATGTTCCCTGCTCTCTCTCACCCCCTTTCACAAGTCCACTGCCTCTCTCCTCCATTGTTAAAGATATTAAAATAAATATATAAATAAATAAACAAAATGTGTTTAGTCTATACATAGATAGAATTTTATTTGTCATTACAAATTATTTCACATAAGTGGTGTTGATGACAAAAATAGTTTGCTCCTCTCAACACTTGTATCGCAGCTCATTAAAATAAAAAGGAAGAACTTTGTTTAGTGACATGTTGCTGTTATTGTAACCACAATGTGACTGGCTAGAAAATTGATTTGAATTAGCTCAAACTCATACCTGATATCATTCTGTTCTTAACCAAATTTTAACATTGAAATTGCATCAGTGCTCACTGGTATTAATGCTTGTACTGTTAGCTTTCTCTCTACATGCTCTATGCTAGGGTCGGTTTTGACCCATGCTTTAAATCAGCTGTACATTACACTAAAAACAATTATCTATCATGCAAATTTTTTTCTATTATCTTGGTTACCTTGTCAGCCTTCATTATCCATGAAAATATTGGTTTTTATATCTTTTGGGGGGGGCCTTTGGGCCTTTTTTGTCTGTATCCCCCTCGATTTCAATAAAAATTGTGAAATGAACCTCAAGAGAATCATATAGATAAATTAGAGGTTGTATTGTTACCTCACTATTACTAAGGGGTGTTAGAACACATACTGTAGAGGTATAGGTATATACATTTTCCATTCTATTATTATTAACTATAGTAACATCTATGGTGTGACAAGTCAATTTTGACGCATATATATATTTTCTTTAAAAAAGGGGCAAAACAGTATTTTTTTTTAGCAAAAGAACTTTATCGGCATGAATATTTGTGAATACTTATGAACATTTATCTGTTTATCTTCACAGATGCACCATGATTTCAGTTTTGGCTCTAATTATTGCCTTACATCTTATTTTTATAACTGGGTAAAACCCCATCCTAACAACACAGATGACACCGTCTCAACAGAGCCCTTATAATTTGTTGTTTTTATTTTTCCTTTCTTTTTGTTAAATAGAGGTTCCTGACAAAGTCAAAAAGCCTTGATTCAATAAACAAATATTAAGCGGTTCTTTTATGCATTTAGAACCTAAAAACAGGTTGGTACAGACCCTAACACAGGAGGAAGGTTAACAGTAACACTCAGGTACTCAGACTCACTAATACATCAATTCTCAGTCATGATAAAGCATCACCTTCCCTTCTGTGAGGAGAAAATCGGACTCATATAGGAATAGTTCAAACAGAAAGTAGATAGTTGTGTGATTTTTCTGATTCACCAAACTCTCTTGTACCACACAAATTTTGTGCAATTTTCTCAGTCCGACCTGATAACAGCTTTTGGATTCTGAAGTTTCTTATAATCAATCATGTTATTTCCAGGACATTTGCTGTGGAGAGAAATTTTGTCCATTCCGAAGTGTGAATGAAAATAACCAGTGAGTGAAAAGAAAGACTGCAGGGATATTTTCTCTCCATACATCAGCTCTAAAATGCTCCTCTGAGGGCAGTTCTGCACATGATCAAAGAATATGCTAAACAGTTTCTTATGGATTTTGTGAGGTATTGATTGTTGGGTTCTATAAAATGTGTGTGTGGAGTGTATGTGGCATGCTCATGATTAATGAGGAATGTGTACACAGTGCATATGCTCTATGTTTGTGTGCTTGATGAATACATAATGAAGAGATATGCGTGAATGCACACAAACCCCTCCTCTGTTTACATGCATGCATAGTCAGCCCACCCTCCAGTCACATTGCTGCATTTCTTCGTGACCCCTGAGGCTGGTGGCTGGCTGAGCTCCCATCCTGTGCGATTTTAACAGATTGATCATCTCTGTGTTATACTCCAATCAATGATTCTAACTACCAGTGGGCCAGATTGTGAACTCTGCAAACGGGGGTCAATAGACACAACAGATCCTGGGGGGCCCTGAGGGGCTGAGGGGAGATCAGTGTGAATTCTGGTAACTATCACGGATTAAGTCTGAAGGTCTTTGCACACCAGATGCATTTTTCTTAGTTCAATAGCATGTAATTTGTCTTACTTACACACCAGGGATGCACTTTAACCAAGTGATTTAAGCTTTTTTGTTACGGCTGCAGTCGATTTTTCCAAAGTTTTGCATCTGGTTTGCCCACATTTAACCATTGAGACTACTTGTTCACATGTGTGTCACAGTCAAAACATTAAACATTAATACTTAATTTAGTAAATTTGGATGAATTTTGAATGCTAGCCCACTTCTTTCTTTTTGTCTCCCTGTGTTAAAAAGTTAACATACAGTTAACTTGCTGTGCAGCTGGATCCCCCTGATTCAATGTCTGCTATTGAGAAGATTCATCTTGCAAACTTCAAGCTGGAAAAGCTGAGCCCTGTCTGCAGAGGCACAGCCCAAACAACATCCTTTGAGGAGAAAGAGGCAGGAAGTGCGAGTGTGATGACCAAGAGAGGTATCAGCAAGCTGGCAAAGCAGCATTTACACACTGATGTTTTGACCAACTTTTGCCTAAGTAGAAGGAAACGTCAGACTGCTAGCTAAGTCATAGCGAGGTTCATGTCAGTTGTGCAATACTGCTATGCATTGGGTACGTCGCAAAATATTATGCTTAAAAATTGTAATGTTTGATCCAACACGCTTGTAAACGTCAGCAAGATTTAACCTCTGCTTATCTTTGCTACCCTCAGTTACAGCTATGTTCAACTCTACCAGCTCCAGCTGCTTCATTTTCAGGCCTCTAGGCGTGTTGTTGAAACACTGAGACCAACTGCAGCTGCAGGTGGTGAAATGGCATTTACATCTGCGTTGTATGGTGTTCGTTGAGTGACATCACAATACGTTTGTGCAGTACAATGTTAACCAGCGCCAAACTATGTCAGGCAAAGTTCCCTTAAGTTGAATGTGCTACCCATTTAATTTGACGAATGTTTAAAATCTGTCTACAGTTAGTCAGGGGGCTGTGGAGAAAAATCACAACCTTTCTCTCCATTTTATATACGACCAAACTGTGTTGACCACAGCAAAATAGACATGGTGAATGTACCTTCACCAAAACTTGATGATTTCTCTATGTTGGTTATTGTCAGCTATTTGTTGGTGTGTGAATGGGCGTTTAACAATGACTGCTGGTTCACAAATTAGTGGTGATGCTACCTGCTTTAGCTGCAGTTTTCTCAGACCTTGACTTCTTCTAATCATTACACAAACAAAGACCAGCACTGAAAACATCTCTTCATGGAAAAATTACTGAACAAATTGGCTTGTGTTTTGAATCTGCTGCTGTTGTGCCCACCTTGATATGAATGTGAGTGACAGAACAGTCATCCAGTCTCATGTATGTATGCATGTATGTATTTGAAAGGTTCTTTCCTTCTAAATCACTCTCTATGGGCTGTTTCCAGATGGACGAGAAAAATGATTACTGAATAGTATACATGTATGCTGAACCATCTATCTGGTGTGTCAAGTCTGACAAACAGAGCTTTAATTACACCCATTTATTATTTGCTGGTGATCATGTCTTTTTTATCATAAAGGTAGTCTGTGCACATTATAAGTTCTGACTTTTCAGAATGAAATTAGGCCTTATGATTGTAAAAGGAGGATTGGATTGTTCTCTTGCTAAAGACTTTTTATTTCACAGCATCCCCACAAGGAGACCTTAAATCCTTACATGTTGTCTGATAATAATGTTTTGATTGCAGATTAGGAGATTGTGTTGTGCAGCGTGTTATGTAACTTTGCCCTTTCATGAGGAAACCAGCACAAGATGAGCAAGTCCTGCTCTTTTGATGTTATGTATGGAGTGATTTTGTTCTCAGCTAATTAAAACTAGGTCAGAGTACCCAGGGGCTCAAACTTGTACAAGCTTAAAAGTACGGCTTGAATTGTTCTTAAAATAGTCTGAGTTTCCAAACCAAGTTAACCCCAGTTTGCTTTTGGCTGGCAGAGCTGTAAGGTCTGAGGGGACCCCAGCGAGGACAAAAACATCTGCAGAAGTAATTAGGAAGGAACAATCTGGCTCTTGGAATATAAATCTTTGACAGAGAGGAATCACTTATTTCTTTCCAAGGCTCTCGTCTCCCACTGATTCCAAACAGAGGCGATCGTGCCAAATGAACCTGATAAAACCCATCACAGTCACATTTCTCAGCAGGCTCACAGTAATAACAATATCCATTTGTGAGTTTTAGGTATTAGTGTTTGGGATAATGCATTTCAGTGCATAATTGTATGGATATAAAACAGCTCCATGATACATGGCAAGTTTTCTTGTGCTCTGCAATAAACTGTGTTGGGCTATAATTTGACTTAAATGAGCAGGACATGATTTACTCCAGATTTAAGTTTTTAAATTAGAACAAACCAGAATCTGTCTTTTCCACGGCCTGGACAGCTTTCATCCTCTGTGCATATTTCATTACTTTTCCAGATATGAATGGAGACTAAGTAAGATTTGAACACAGTGGATTTTTCTCTCTTACTGCAACTTCCCAACTATAACTTGATTTATATTGCTAATGCATAAGCCTACACTTTGTATGCTTAAAATATATCAGCATATAAAGTTCCTAAAATGTTGAATTTAAAATGTGCATAGATCATAACTTCATAATATGGCTTGGTAATATGAACCAAAAATCATGTTGCATCGTATGTTTTTAGCTGAATAGCAATAAACTGTGTATGTTTATTGATCATTTGTCTGAAAAAAATCTAAGTAAGGTCTAAATCAGCTCCAAAATGTCAATATTTACATGATACATGACAAAAACATAAACTATCTCTGAGTGGAAAATGCTCTTTTAAACCAACACTACATAGTTTTTCCACCCTAATATAATTTGTCTAGAATCATTGTGATGGTACATCACCTTACAACAGGTTGAATGACACCATAGTCTGAGGGGGTCTGTATCACCTTCACTGGCACTATGTAACTTTGATGTGGATGGTAGGAACACTTCCACACTAAAAAAACTACAAACCAAAATGATCAGACTGCACCTTATCAGTCCACATGGTTTATTTGTCTCTTGGGATGTACTGTCGGTTCGCTTCTCCTCTCTCTGTATATCAACAAATGCACGTTGGTATGAGGCACTCTATTTTTGTAACCGCGCAGTTATACTCAACGACCATAGAGGCCCCTAGAGAGCTGAAAAGCCGGAATCTTACTTAGTGCTGCTTTAACAAAATGTGTCATTTTAAATAATTGTTCCCCATTTAGACAAAACATGCAAGGAAAAACATCATTATGCAAGCAATTTTTATTAAGGGGTATTTCTGACTTTATGACTTTACAGAGTACAACCTCATGGAAAAGGACGTATTGTTCAAATTTTAGAAATGAAATGTAAAACCCTGTTCATTTTATGTAAATAACGGAGTGGAACCCAAAACAGGGGAATAATTTAAATCAAATTAGCCATTATTGTGTCTGACAGCACACTAATGTTAGCTTTAAGTAATAATTAAATAAATGTATTAAACATTATGTGTTTTTAATGTGGCCTAAATTTGTCAAAATTTACCTGTTTAATCCCCAATTTTCCCTGCATAATAAGTGCATGCATTTCATTACTTAGACCTCCCAAGTACATGATATGCATGATTGTTTTCATTTAATATTGATTATGTTAGTGAAAATGTAGGTTATATACTCGGCAACAATTGTTGCCAGTGGGAAACAGCATAGTCAAAATCTACACACTATTTCTTCTGTTTGACCTTTTTACACCTATTAATAATAAGGATATAACCAACAAGTGTAACATATTATAACTAGGAATGGTTACAATTGTTTCTAAAATTGTACTGGATACATAAAGATCCCATGAAAATGCATACTGAAAGGAACCAACAATGACAGAGCAAATTACTGTATTTTACAGTCTTATAAAACGGTTCAATAACTGTAGAGCTAAGAGTGATTGAACTTACAAAATGAGACCTGAGAATAGTTTATATGAATCAAATAAATTCACATTGTGGCAGCAGTTTAGACGTAAATAACATTTACTGTCCTGTAACATCATGGCCATAAGATGACTATTATTCAACAAAAACAAAAACACCTTGTCTTGTATTTTCTATAGCTCAAAAGCTATGCAAAAGGTATGACAGTACATACAGGGAATGCTCTAGGGTATTATTATGGACAAAAATCAAAATATCTTAGCATAACACTATGACTATGTTCTATGCTAGCTGTAACAAATGTTGCCATGCTTATATTTACTCTTCTTATGATTAAAAGATGCATGAAGGTACATAGATCTCATTATATATCAGTAGTAGACCCTTTAAAAGATGCATGTTGAAAATATATAAATTTTTACCTGTACATTAAGGTGTTTTACTTCCTCCTGTAAAAGTTTGAGGCAGACATCTCCTTTAGGAGGTGAAGGCAGGAAGTAAAGAGGCCTGGTCATGTGACCATTCACACTAGTTACATGATATTGATATAATTTATAGGAGACAACCTATTCTCTCATTTTAAAACTTAAATTAGCTACCCAAAGTCAAACCAACATTTGAATAGACTCCAGAAGTAATAAAAAAAAGTGTGGCAACTGTTGTTGCCAGTGGGATTAAATGGGTTAAGCCCAACAGGAATAAACTTTGAATGCAGGACTTGCAGACTGATGGTAAAGGCTTCTTAAAAACGAGAGGAAAAAGGTTGGTCCCACTGCACTTTGTTACTTAACAATTTCTGGGATGTCACCTCCTGTTTTTCTCTTGAAGTGTTCTAAAGGGCATCTTTTTTTGTAAAAATGCCATGAGTGTCATTTAAAGATTTCATGTAATGAGGGAGGAAGACTCTCAAAAGTGAACTTCCTGATTTGTGCTTTGAGCTATTCCCAAATGTTCTGGGATCACTTGCAGGATGAACCAGGAATTCCTATTTTAAGAGTGTTTCCCCCTCATTATGTAAAATGCATCAACAAAACAGAAGTTCTGGTGTGTTTGGTAAACACACCTTAGGAGTGGAGGTTTAATCAGAAAATAACTCTTAGTTTAGAACAAGAAGTAAACAGTAAAGGTGGTCAGAGGTGGCAGCAGGTTTCCGCTGGAATGATCCCATTCTGTCATGGGGGTCAGGGGATGGACTTTTTCATTACAGGAGGAGTTTGGACAAAAGAATGTACAGCAGCATGTATCAAGTGTTGGTGATGATGGTAATATGTTATGATTGTGTACCTCACTCTGAAAACTTATTACAACATTTGTGGGCTGACACACACGTTACAGAACGTCCCAGAATGAACGGAGGTGCAGCTGTGCTCACAGATAAGAGACAGTTGGACTCCACCTCTCTTTAGAAGTGATCTGAAAATACAATAAGTACAACCACCTCTATAGCCAAACTAGGCTGATGTCTAAATAAACAGAATCACTTCAAACACACACACTTTATTTGTCTTCTTTCAGCGACACACACACACATTTTTGTGACTTTCAGCTGTTTGAGGAGGACTTTCCATTATTGATGAGGCCACATACTCTGCACCTTTATTGGGGTAGGGGGTTGCTCAGGTCTGCTTGACTCAGCATTCCTCCATCCATTGCTCTTTTTTTTAGCCTCTGTCAGCATTGTGTGTGTGTGTGTTGAGAGAGGTAGAGAGGGAGAGAGGCTGTGTGTTTTTATCTCTGTGTGTATCATACAGACACACAGAGAGGGGCAAACTAGAGCAAGACAAACAGACAATGACCCCCTTATAGACAAGCTCCCTAAGAGATTGCAGCCAAAGTCTTTGTACAACCAGCAGGTCAACAGAAAACAAACAGACTCAAAACCAAGGACTAGTCCCTGTGGATGAAAGACATGAGATGTAAGCACTGGCAAACACCAGGTTTTGGTTCTTATGAGAGGGGCTGTGATACCCCATTTTTCACAGTTAGCCTCAATGCAAGACATTAGGGCTGCTTCATTTGGCCACTTTGACTTTTTTGAGGCTTAAATGTAATCAGCCAAAGTATAAAGCTATGACCAGGCTATCATGGAACTGCAACATGACTGTTTGATGAACACATGTCCAATAATTTCATCTTAACTGAACGACCAGATCAAGTCGGTGTCCATAGCTGTGAGTATGGTGTATGTATTATCTTTTATTAAAAAAATCAGAAATCCTTTATCAGAATTATTTGCATTAGGGTCCCAAGCCATTTTTGAAGTCCTTGTTAGCAGGTCGTAAGCAACCATCCCTTTAAAATCACAATAATGCTTTAAAAGTCAAATTAGAGCAATTTCAGCTGCATTTATGTTGCAACATGGAACATTTTAATCTCATTTGTATGATCTTATTTCAGGTATTTATCTGAAAAGCTATTTCAAATCACATGGGATGTGGGGATGTGCTACAATGCTTACACACTTCTTCAATTTAGGACTCATTCCTACACCCCTCTATTACAACCCCCACTAAAGTATATGCCACTTTCTGCAAAAACTTCAAATGATTTGTGTTGCCATGGAAGCCACAGCTCTGTAGTAAAGTCTGTAAGCTATTTTGGATTGTTCCTGGGGTAGTATCACCATTTTGTTGACCAATGGCTGCCTTTTTTTGTCACATTCTGTAACTCTCTTTTCAAAGTAGCCGAGGTACATGCTATGGCACTCTGAATCTTTTAGATCAAAGTGAGAGCTGTTTTGGTGGGAGGGACAGACCGCACACTGTTGCCAAGTTAGGAAGGGTATGTTTCATTTACCACACATGACAAAATCTAGACGAACCAGTCCTGTTGCCACTTGGATCAGCGTTGGATATATGAACAAAGCAAGATTTAGGGGTTGCATTACTCTAGATTCCTTAACGTCGACTTTTGTGTGATGAAAGTCAAGTTGACTTTGAGTTGATTTCCATCCGTCCATCATCCATTATGTCTATCCCTTTTGGGAAGGCCAGGCCTGAAGCCTATCCCAGCAGACATTAGGTGAAAGGTGGGGTACATCCCAACCAGTCACCAGCCAATCACAGGGCCTACAGAGAGACAGACAACCATTCACACTCACACTCATACTTAAGGGCATTTTAGAGTCACCAATTAACCTAATGAGCATGTTTATGATCTATGGGAGGAATCTGCACCGTAACAGACTTTTGTAAAATGAACAGTATTTTACCATAATATCTACAGTTACCTACTGTAAAACATCTATACAGTAAATTACTGTAAATGGCAATGGATCAAGAGAAAATTCAGTGTTGCCCAGAAAAAGTGACCACAAGCAGGCAAGATTTCTCTGAGTAAATGTTTCACATTTTTTGGTGAAACAAATGTTTGAGTAAATGCATTTTTTTTTTTTTTTTTTTTTTTACAAAATTATATCTTGCAAATAAACGATCATCAAAATAGTTAAAGATATAGTGATATAAACTAAAATACTGAAAGTTCAGCAATGATAAAGTAAATGAAAAAAGTAAGGACTTTTTTTTAAATACAGTAATCATGCCATAAATTGAAAAAAGTAACGATACCTTGAATAAGAATATAGTAGTGGAACCATAATAGAAAATACAGTAATACTGCTTTAAATTAAAACAGGGTTTGGCTACTGCAAAGACTTTAACAGTAACTTACTGGCATCTTGTTGCCAGTAAGTTACTGTAAAATTTGCAACAACCTTTATACGGTGTGGAGTGCCCATGAGAAAACCCACGCAGGCACATAAGGGACTATGCAAACTCCCAATGACCCAGTGATCAAACATAGATCAATGCTTCTGACAAGCTGTTAGCGTGACCAGAATTTACTGTTGGTAAAACAACAGAAATCTCAAAGAGAATCCAATCATGTTGGGAATCACTGAGGAGATAAAATTGCGTAATAAATGACAAAACTCATTGAATATTACTGCTTTTTCAGAAAATTAACCTGGATGAGACTTGACTTGATCGTTGACCTGGACATTACAAAGCAGAAAATGATCAAAAAAGCAGATTCCTGTCTTGAAGCGGGCCTCCACATTCTGCTGCTTTTGTCTTCTTTCAGCCTGTCACCCCGCCAGATTTATCAGCCATGGAGAAGTGCCCAGAAGGTAAATGAAACCACTCCTGCTTTGGAGGCACAGTTCCTCAATTGATTTCACACACGTTTTGTAATTATACACACACTCACACACACATGCTAAATACACACAGCCCTTTGGCAAATCCATACTGGTGTCCAAATGTTTTCCTTGTGTTGATTCATAAGAATAATAAATATGCAAATAGATTAAAAAAATGCAGAATCTGAATCTCTTTTTATGTCACCAACAGTGGATGAATGAGCAAGTAGTCCTAATATGACATTGCCATGGCAACAACAAATTTCACACTTTGCAGACTGCCATATATAGTACAAGAATCACTCAAGATCCAGGGTTCAGTGAGGCACAAATAGAGACAAATGCAAATATAGTGTAGTTTCTTTAACCTCAGGGCAAGATTAAAAACATTTTAGCTGAATCAAGGCACTGTTTTACAGTACTTCTAAGTACAGGTTAATACAAAACCTAATTTAGTCCATAATGATACTTTTGTGTACTTACACACTTTTAAGACATTGATTTTTTTGTGACACCAGAAAAGTGAGTCTTCCATAAGTACTGAGAGTTAGATCTAGTACTATAATCATGCAGATTCTGCTTATTTTTTCATTTTCAAGTTATTTTCTTGTCCTTTTTTGCCCTTTTTCACACTGAAGAGACATTGGATACAGAGAGAAAGCGGACAAGAGAGCAGGGTAATGGGCCGCAGGCAGGATTCAAACCCGGATCCAGCTGTATTCCCTCTCTGTCTTGGAAGCTCTGTTGGAGCTCCTGGAACATATGGTCACCTTCTCTTTCAGGGCTCAGTCTGCTCTGTGGGGATTGTGCAGTTCAGTATCATGGCTCTGTAGTCAGTCCATAGTCCCTGCTTTGCACTAGGCTTGCTAAACAAAAAAGCATACTATGGGCTCTTTATGTGCTCTTCTAAGAGAAAATGTTTTGCCCTTGCTCAGGTTTATTTATCTTTTTTCTATGAGAGTTGACTGCCTAGTTTTCAGCTGCACTGCATTCTGTCTATGGTCTACTCTCAAGGCTTGGGCTTGCCCCCCCACCCCGATGGTGGCTTAAATCCAGATGTGGATCCAGTACTTTTTTAAAGATTTGTTGACAGTGCGAGATAGGGCAATTCTCCACATTTTGAACGATAACTCACCTGAAAATGGTGGAAATGCCTTGGATGAGGTTTATGCCCTCAGGAACATTCCTAGTTTGGTTATTTGTTTGTTAGTGAAAGAATAACTCAAAAAGTTATGAATGGATTTCAATGAATTTTTTGGGAATGTGTGTTATGGCTGACAATGTTGGAAATATCTTTGCGGTGGTTTGCATTCTCGGAGCACTTGTAGTTTGTGATGTATAGTTTTTATACATGAGAACTGGCAAATTCAAATTTTCCATCTCTCCTATAGAGCCAATCAATCTATTGTATGCAAAGCCCCCCCCACACACACACTCACAACCCTTCACCAAACATATTGACACTCACATTGCAGACCCCCAGCTGCTGCTCTGTTGTAATTTATTATCCCTGCTGTACCCAGTGGAGTCCTGGAATCAGCCTGGCCTTTGAAACAGACACACACAAACAGACACACACACACACAAACACACACACACTCAGTCCATGTGTCTATTTCAAACAGTCACTGCGGCCCACTGACCGCCAGAGACCTCTTTGGCTTAATTAGTATAGAGTCCCTGGGGAGAGTCCAGCAGGGCCAAGCACAGAGGAAGGATGAAGGATGTGAAATGTGTCAGTCTGTCAGGAGACTGAAAAACACAGGAAAGATCTGCTCAATAATGTTAAAGTATTTCCCTCTAAATTCTACTTCATGTTACGCTACCAGTGGTTAGATGTACATACATATCTTTTTGGATAATCACCTGAAATAAGGTCAGTGGTGAACACAGGCGTTTGAGATTTGAATGTTTCATTTTCAATAAATCAATCTTTCATTGCTCCAATTTAGAATTTAAAAATGCTCTTGTCTTTTTAAAAGGTGCTTGCTGACGAACTGCTTTACAAGGACAACAACAATGGCAATGAACCCTAATGCAATCATTTCTGATGTTTTCCTAATAAAGGATAATACATACACCACCAGGCCCACTCACAGACATGGTTGGGCCCCTGAAAGACCGGCAGATTGGTCCCCCCGGATGTAATTTGACATAATCAGTGAACTTAGTGCTAGCCCTCTGACTAGGTTTGCTCCAGGGCCTGGCTTTAATCAAAATATGGATCAGGCAAAAATAAAATAAGGTTGTTCGGGTCTTAGCATGGCAATAAACCAGCATTGCTGTCCCAAAAGTTCATTTTAACAAGTCTGTCCAAAACATCGAAACTACAAGAGAAGGTTATGCCATTTTAAGAAAAGGGGGTTTACATTTCCTAATAGGTAACAATTAATAAAACATACTTTTTGTTGTTTTGAAAATGAATGGTCAGTTTTGACATTTAGAATTAAAGGTTATCACTCTGTAAATTTAGGTCGGACCACTTATGTGTGAACCCCCATGGGCACATAGTCACAACCATGGGCACCAACCTGATCAAGTCATTCGATTAAGAAGAATTCTTAAACATGAGGCTACATCATGGCGTGATAAATTAGAAGCATGGTAGCTGCTTCTAAGTAAAACCACCATGTTGTAGTTTAACTGCAGCTTGATAATAACTTTTTACTTCGGCAATTACATTTAGGCCTAAATAATTATGAAAATGTAGTTTCCTTCTATTCAATGGATTTTTGTTCTCCACTAATCTTATCATCTGCAGTGACCTTAGAATATACTGAAAAACCCCGCTGGCATTCAGTTGAGGGCTGCAACGCAATGCTAACTTCTCTTTTTGTCATTAAAGGCCCCATGTTATATCATATGTCAACAAGTTTACGCTAATCTCAGATGTCCCTATAACATTTTTATTATTATTTTTTCTTATGTATAACAAACAAATAAAATACAAGAAATACAATACATATTAGAAAGAAAAACAGCAGCAAATACAAACAAACAAAAAACCAAATCTACATGCATTTTATCCCATGACCCCCATACTATTCCATCAAACCAGAAAATCCCACCCTTAATACTCAACACAAAATAGCCTGCTGAAACACAAAAGTCCTGCAAGTAGCCTTTAACAAATCTTCAAATATTTGCCACTATATATAAAAACGCAATAATCATGGAAAAAGTAGACGTATCAGCAGCAATCAATTGAGAATAAATAAATACAACCATGTAACAAAAATAGTTTTCTTTTGACTTTGAAAAAGAATGATCATGTCTACATTTTCTGTCCGCATACACAAATGCACACACATGTAGGCACTCTAGAGGGACTCTCAGCATAATTATGCCTAAGGTAATATGACAATTAATTTTTAAATAGATTCAATGTTTAATTCATAGCAGCTATATAGTATTGTAGGACTGGCTATCTAATACAGTAGCACAATCATATATATCTCTGTAGTACCTGATACTCTAACATTTGGGCTGACCTATGAACATATAGATCCCATTCATAATTCAATAGTATGCCATTTCTTCTGCCTTTATGAGAAAACACAGAGAAAGCAGCTAGTGAAGAGAAGAGGGAGGATAAGGGTGTTGTCTTTTTTCTAAGGCCAGTAAGACCGGTTATTCTGTCCTAGAAATCCATGTAGTGTACCGAGCACTCTGCCTGATCATCCACCCGGCTGTAAGAGGAATATTCAGAGATACTGTAAAATCTGGAGCACATTTACGACAATCAAACAATTCTTCATCCTCCTGCTGATTCTTGCCCTCCAGTATATGGATAAGATTTCATTTTAGCACAGTTGTTTGTTGAACGAAAAGATGTTGAGAATAAGGAGAGAAAATAGAGGTAAGGCTGTTTAAGGCTTGAGCAAGCTAGCCCTTTATAACATTATCATCATTCACCACTATTTAAGCTATTTTTAGTCTTCTTGGGAAGATGAAATGGCAAGAAAATTTAGCACTCTAATACAAAGACCATCAATAAAAGTGCCTCATATTACTTTTTAAAGAAATTGACACATCTGGAGGTCTTTTGTTTACTTAGAAAGTGATAACTTAATGGTCAATGATGAAGTTAAATGGATTGTCTAAGCAGGGGAAAAGACATGTACACAAGTACATAATGTAACTGTTTTGAAGGACAGCAAGATTATAAGAAAATGATCACCTATGAGTCTCAGATCTCATTCCTTTTCAGCAGGTTTACACTGGTCCCAGATTTCCCCTAAATATATTTTTTGCCTCAAATCTGGTTCATATATTCATCTTTGATGACTGCGTGAGTATGTTCACAATCACTAATGTTCAAAAACATTTTAGTGGTCACATACTAAGCGTCCCTGAGAGTGCTGTATTCTTTTGCTGTCAGAGCTCCTGGCTCTTTAAGGCTCCCTTCCTCATGTTGGACCAGTTCTCTCCGATTGGTTCACAGGTCATCTCTGTTGTAATTGGTCAGTTCAGCATCGCTCTGCATCTTATTGTCAACAACTCTGCATTCATTCTATGTCTAAGCTCTGCAATGAGCTAAGGGCATGTAAAACTCAAGCATCATACAGGCTCTTTAAGTCCCCATGAGTTGTGTCTGACCACTCCCCTCTCATGAAGTGGATTCGGCTTTGGCTCTCCATTGTCATGCTCTAATGTTTTCTGTCGCTTCAGAGATATATCTAGAACTTTTCCTTCAACCAGAGCTGTCCACGGCCTGAACAAAACCCTAGTGCCCCCCTTGTCCTGTTCCAGAGGATCAGTGTCCTGGTCCAGATAATCAACATCAAGGTCCATATAATCAATGTCTAGGTCAGGATCATCAGTGTCTAGATCAAGACAATCTGGATCTTGGTCCAGATCATCAGTGACCAGGTCCTGATCATCTGTTTATGGGTCCAGATCATCAATGTCTAGTCCACCTCATCATTGTTCTGGTCTACCTTATTAGTGTGTGGGTCAGATTTGTCATTGTTTATGTTGAGCTTTAGTGCCTGGGTCCACATTAAACATTTTTGGGTCCAACTCTTTAGATTCCCATCCAGCATTCTCCTACATCAAACCACCAGTTTTCAGACTCCATAATGGGTGTTTCTGATCCTGCTGTTGGCCTCTCCACTGCTTTGAATTCACAAAGACATTAAAGAGTCTGATTGCCAAAGACATTGCTTGTTTCTCATTCTCCTCCAAAGTCATATAGTACCTAATTATTAACTATTTACTTTTTCCCCTGATTGAAGTTGAGTTGTTGAAGAAATACAAGCATCACAAGTACAGTGCCAACTGAAGATTCAAGCTATCATTCTCAGATATGATTTCCTGGTTAAAATAGACCTGAGACAGAGCAGAACACAGCTTATTTCCTTGATTCAATAATATGAGGGAAGGATTTTTTTCTATCTTCTAAACAATGAAAAAAACATTTTTAGTCATTGAAGCTTTGGACAGGTTGCATCAAGTAATTCAGTTTAGCAATAGAAAAGGTCTCTGCAGATGACTGGAATTCCCTTTTCGTTATCTGTTAACCAATGTCTATTAGAAGGGTATTTGAGGGTATTTGAACATCACGCACCAGTCTGCAAGCTAGATTTAAATAGTGTTACTATCAGACATCTGTAATCTTTATTTTCAAATTGGATTACTTTAAGCCAGTCACCCTTTAACCCTGCCAATCTACCTCTCGCTGCCTGTCCATCCTTTCTGCACAATGCAGAACACCACAGATTCCCTAATTTATCACTCTCTCCCAGCTGGACCTGAAGTGACAGATTTATTAGATAGCCATTTGCGACTGCATGTAACGCTGCCAGTTGAGGGTCGGGGAGAGAGACAGAGTCAAAGCTGTTTGATGACCTCGAGGTGATAATGACCGTACAGGAGAGAAGGACACAGAGGAGGACACAGATAAAGAGACAGGGGGAGATGGTGTGGGCAGGTGAAGGATAAAAAGGCTGGATGGTCAAACGTTTGGCAGAGTAGCGAGAGGGAGACCTACTCTGCCATATGATGGAAGCAGTGCATATATTGTACAGCAATTAGATGAGCTTTGGGTGTTTTCACACAGATTGTTTGAGAAAGTTGTTCCAATGTAAGTAGGTGGTCCTCAGTTGGCTTGGTTTGTTTTGATATATGTGAAAACAGCAGTAGAAATCTGTCTCAGAGCAAAATAACCTAGCAGAAATCAATCAGAATAGGTGGTCTCAGCTGCTTCCATTCGAACCCTGGAGTGGTTTGTTTGCAGTGACAGCACAAGCAGGTGGCTTGTGGGTTTATTTATCACACAGCAGTGGAGGAATAAGCAGCAGTGGCAAGCAAAGTAATACTACATGACTTTGATCACAATTCATAACAAAATACTACAGATTATAATCATAATTATTCAATAGGGTCTTGGTGCACAGACACAACACAGCATAAAAATGGCAATAAGCTAACTTTACTCACCATCTCATCTGCAGAGTACCAGAGGACTCAATAACATCTACTGGTTCAAAAAGTTTACAAAACTGGTCTCTACTTTTCCAGTTTCTCTTCTGACCCATACAGGTGTTGTTGTATAGATAGTTATGATGTTATCTGGTAACATCTATGGTTCACTGTTGACACCAGCAAGCAATAAAACATCCTCTTCTTTGTGCGATCATTTTCTATTTCTTTTTTTTTATTTTAATACCATAAGTCACATCAAACATTGTTAATATGCTTATCTGTATTAATATTTATGAGGTATTCAACTTTCACTCTGCTCCTAGTTAAACAAACAATAACCTGTCGCACGGGTTATTGCCTTTACAGACACTTCCCGAGTGTTTGGTGTTTGCCGTCGTGTAAATGGGCTGGCTTCATTGAGTTATTTGCCAGGACTTCACTGCAAAAGAAGCACTTGAGGCAAGTGAATCCACATAAACCAGGTTGATTACATTCTACTTTTGAATAGTTATCAACACGTATGAGTGAGGGGGTGCTCATGGTATGACAAAAAAGACTCAGGGGGTACACAAGACACAAAGGTTGTGAACCACTGTACATAGGGCTGCACTTATTGGCACTTCTGCATGGGCCTCCTTTTTCAGCCCTTAAGTTTGCTCCAGAATTTTTTAAAAGTATTTGTTAACTGTGCAAGATTGGGAAGTTTTCTACATTTTTGCTAATAACTCAAAAAGTTGCCCATTGATTTTGATGGCATTTTCAGAGAATGTTGGTCATGGCACAAGGGAGAGGTCTTGACAACAGTGTGAGATTGGTCAGCACATTTTTGAAAATAACTGACAATGTTAGGAACGCTTTGGTAGAAGTTTGTAACCTTGCAAAGCAGTTCAATTTGCTTGATTCCATGTTTGTCATCAGGCAGATCCATCTTGCAAAGCTTCAGGCTGAAATAATTGTGCCCGGTCAGAAAATGACCAGGCTTTTCAGTGACCTTTTAACAACAAAGAGGTGGTTGTCTGAGCCTGGTTTAGTTGTGCCAAAACTAAGACGAGAGTCCAAGCCATATGTGAAATATATGCAATGGATGGGTGAAACAATCTGTCTGTTGTGTCAGGTTAGAAGGTTTGTGCTCTCAGAGCACTTGTAGTTGCATGTCTTCTTCTTTTTGTTTTACTTTGTAATAAGAATTAATTTTTGATGGGTGGAACGGTGGTGCAAAAGGTAGTGCAGGTGCCTCACAGCAAGAAGATGGAGTTTGTATGTTCTCCCCATGCATGTTTGGTTTCTCTCCAGGCACTCTGGCTTCCTCCTACAGACCAAAAACATGCTCATTAGGTTGATTGGTGACTCTTAAATTGCCTGTAGGTATGAGTGTGAGTGTGAGTGTGAATGCCTGTCCGTCTCTCTGTGTGGCCCTGCAATTGGCTGGTGACTGGTTCAGGGTGTACCCCGCCTCTCGCTCAATGTCAGCTGGAATAGGCTCCAGCCACTAGCCACCCCCAAAGGAATAAGCGGAATAGGTAATGGTTGGATGAAGTTCTGATGTCTGACTTTCATATAAATTCGTATGTATGTGTGATCCAGCCAAAACGTTTAAGGTATTGTGCATTTTCCCTCTGTGTATCCTCCTTAAAAATGCTAAAGGAAATTATTTCATATTTCCACTGCAGTCATACTAAGTCCTTTCAAATGTCCAGTTTTGGAAAGATTCCCAAAAAGATTGTGTATCATCAAAGTAAGAGACCAGATGTTGTAAAAATGAGAGCCACTATTTAGATCTGGGACGCTTTCTCTCGGAGGCAGTGCAATCCTGTTGAGGGGGGGTTGGGCATTAGAGTTTTCTCACGACCTGATACCGGCTGCATCGTGAAAGGACAGGACCGTGCTGGGAGGTTTTTTTTTCATCGTTACTGACCTCAGTGGGCTGTACTCAAGGATGACATGTGTGTGTTATTGGTGCATGACCGGTAAGTGTTGTAGAAATGGGGCGAAGCCACTGTTGCGTCGACCAATCACATACCGAGGTGTGGCTCTTGGGGGCGTGACCAGTACTCGAGGGGCGGGGTTAGAAGCGGAAGTGTGTCTCGGCTGATCTTTCGCTGTCATTCGGCCACGGTCGGTTCCAGGAGAGAGGGGCAGCCAAGAAGCACATACAGGAATCGGCTGGCTCTGTAGGAAAAGCAGTTAGCAGAGAAAATATACTGGAATCAGACGAACAATGAAACCGATCGAATAGGGCTTAAGAAAGAACCGCGGCCGAGTCTATTTAACACATTGCCACGTTAACAAAGCTGTTTGATTGTCGGCAGCAGAGAGAGCAGCTGTGTCATTGAGCAGGCAGGACACGTCAGGAGAAAAAAAAAGAGCTGACCGACTGCACTGTACCACTCAGATATCTAACACCCTCCGAAAACGTCTGCCTGACTCTTTCAAGGACACCACTTCTTTCACCACCCGAGGGGAGGATTTCGACAAAGACTTCGCCGAGGTCGAAGGTGGTGATCAGAAGGTGATCAGAAATTTAATTCGTCAGTTTTTCAGCCTGTCCAGCTAGCTAGCATCAGTGCTAACGGTTAGCAGCTAACGTTAGCAACGGTTGGAAATGTTAGCTGGTCAGCTAGCACGACTACATAATTTAAACCGTTTGACTGTCGACAATTTCCCCTTGTGATAATATGATTTAACGATAATTATCATGTCGAACCATTTGTTAGGTTTTCTTATGCTAAATTTCACCAACATTTGACTTTTATGTGACCATTTTAAGGCTGGACTCTCTCCATACTCCTGACAGCTGTCAAACAAGGTCGAGTTGTTTTCTCATGAACGTTATGTCGTGTAAATGCTCATTTTATTTCGACCTTCATAATTATTAAACACTGCTTTGTTCTTCTGACGGTCATTTTGTTGGTCTGTCAGATGTTTTGCGTCAGGAAAGCGTCTCTAAATGGTGAATGTGTCGGCAGTATTTCTAGCTTTGGTGGCTGCCAGCAGCTCAGCTGTAGCTTTACAAGCTGACAACGTCACGGGGTTATAATTAGCTAAAGATGTAACGTTAACTGGTGGCTTTCCTTTTTACTGACCCGAGCTGTAAAAACAGAAAGTTCAGAGAAAGATTAAGCTCTCAAATGGAAACATTATCATGTTATTGGCATGGAATCAGTTTTCACAGAGAGCAACACTTCTTTTGACATAAATAACATTTAGTATTTTTTTTAGGGATGCACAATATAATCGGTATGATATGAGAATCCACATATAATACATAGAGTACAACACTGGTATAGACAGATACATTTTTCTGCCAATATGTACCATATATTTTACGTACATATCTGCATGTAGCTGATAATACCATACGCATTATGGTATACATATATATACTGTATATACATACACCATACATACTATGTTACCTCACTGCATTAACTAAATGTCTACTTAAAATCAACTGACTCATACATAAAATCAAAAGGTGTTGTATTTCCTGTTTAAAAAATGGTGTCTAACACAAATGAAGCGTCTGGATGATTATTAAGTAGAACCTTCTTTAAAAAAAATATCCATATCAGGGATGTATTTTTGGGAATATTGGTATTTGTGGAATTACGTAACATCTAATATTGAGCATCCTGGCTTTTATAGAGAAAAAAAATAGTAGATAACCCACAAAAAAGCAAACACCCAAGGTCAGACAATATACCACTTAGTTCATTAGTTAAAAAAAAAGGAGAATATAAGAAAAGATAATAAATGATAAAAAAGAAGGCTATTTAAAATAGCCACTCATCTGCTGAAAAAATATTCTGGGTACAGAAACCCAGGACTGCTGTGCTAGGGGTACAAACACATCCAGTACCTACCAAATTGAATCACAATGCAGTTTCAGGTGCTTTATATAGGGATACTTTACTGGATGTTATAGCCAAAGGTACTCAACCCTCTTTGCCCTCAATACATATATAATAACAATAACAATAATAATAATGATAATGGTAATAATATAATGTTTTCTTTTAGCTAAAGAAGATGGTATACTTTTTTTTAAGTATTATCAAGACAAGAGAAGCATTGGCTTTTTTCCCTTCAAAATGATTAACTTAGAAACTGTTTAGGTACTGGCACTAATAAACAAATATTGATTATTAGTGGTAGTGGAAGAAACATATGATTCAGAAACCCTATTTTTAACAGGCACACACTGAATCTTGGTCACTTGCTGAATCATGGTCACTCTGGATGCTAAGTGTAGGCCATTTCATCCATTCATTAGTTTAGACTGAACCAAGCAGCTCTTGTTTTATACCAGTTGGCAAAACTTAAGAAGATAGAAGCTTAAAAGATGGCTACAAGGAGATCAGGTCTTAAAAAAATTCAAATGCTATAGAGAAAAAACATTTTCCCACTTGGAAGACAACTTCATGGTCAAACGTATGGTGTTAATTGACACATATGTTAGAAAACATACTGTGTGCATAAGGTTGATATTTTGCTTTATGTATTAATTTTTGCTAAGTGCTTTACATTGTGAAGTGAAGCTGAAGCAATATATATCCTACTTTCTGGTATCCTAAAAGCAAGCCCTTTGTCTGAATCGTCTGAGGAAGCCAACCTGCAAACCTGCTTTTAAATAAGGAGAAAAAGTTCAACTTTAAAACTATAAGAGCGATCAAAAAGGGAAGGCATTTTTTAAGTCTGCACTTTACAGAACTTCAGCCAGTTATCAGACAGTTACAGTGTCATTTCTGTCTCTCAAAACTGTATAGCATGGATTTACTTTAGTTTACATGGATTTCAAACAAAATGGTTCATCTATCCATCATCTGTTGTGGAATCACGTTTTGATTTTCTTGTTTTATACATATTACCTTAACGAATAGACAGCCACAATAGAGTACCAGGTGAGAAATAAGGAGTTCTTTACAATGAAAACGAATCCACATGTATCATCAAAGTATCCATATCAGCTAAATTTAGTTTGGATATACTGTACTGACATATCAGATATGAGCAAAAATCCAGTGATCTTCATCTCTGATAATCATTTGTTCAGGAATTCTCTGTAAGGGAAAGAAGAGCTTATAGAATAAACCCTCTGTGTCACAAAGAAATATCAATGTCCATCATCTAGTTGTTTCTAAATCCTTTGATCTATGTTCTAGAGAGTGGCTGAATGCTAACCGTGCATGCCATCCCGTGTGCTCTTCTCTCAATAGGACCAAACGATCACGGGATAGCATTTGTGTGTGGGGGGAGAAAACAAATGGGGGATTACGGGTTTGGAGTCCTAGTTCAAAACAACACTGGCAACAAGTCTGCATTCCCAGTCCGCATCCACCCGCATCTGCAGCCCCCACACCACCACCAAAATGTGTCGCAGAGCCCTGCTGCTTTCATAAACAGCACCACAGCCGCGGGGAATGGCACCACGGGAGGGTCTCCCTGGCTCTTCCCTGCCTCTGCCACCCACAACAGCGTGCAAGACGAAATCCTGGGGGGCCCGGAGAAACCCAAAGCACAGCAGCAACAGGAAATGCAAGAAACGCAAGAAAAGCAGCAGCAGTTGTCTCCTGGGAGCCACCAGGAGGGTGGAAGTGGCAGTGGGATCATTTCAGAACTGGAAAAAGCCAGGTCAGAGGAGGTCAAGACAGACAGCGTGTCTGAAGGAAGTAATGGAAAGGAGAAGCAGCTACGTCTTGAGTCTCCTGTCTTGACGGGCTTTGACTACCAGGAGACTTCTGGTCTCGGGGGGACTGGCCCTGTCCAGTCCAGCACAACCTCATCTTCACTCACTGGCTTCAATAACTGGTCAGCTGCAATCCCACCGGCACCGTCAACCATCATAAATGAGGACGTCAGCTTCTTCAACCCTGCCTCTGCCAACAACGGGCCCCTGCTGTTCCAGAACTTCTCGCACCATGTCAGTCCAGGGTTCGGTGGGAACTTTTCCCCCCAGATTGGACCGGCAGCAGCCTTGTCCCAACACCACCCTCCTCCCCCACCACACCCCCACTTCCAACATCCCCACAACCAACACCAGCAGCATCGGCGCTCCCCTGCCTCCCCGCACCCTCCACCGCCCTTTCCTCACAGGAATCCCGCTTTCAGCCAGTTGCCGCATTTGTCCAACAGCCTGAACAAGCCCCCTTCCCCCTGGGGTCCTGCCAGCTACCAGAGCCCTTCTCCCTCCCCCGGCTCCTCCACCTCCTGGAGTCCCGGAGGAGGCTATGGTAGCGGTGGTGGTGGCTGGGGAGGATCTCAGGGCAGAGATTATCGCAGAGGGCTGAATGGTGGAATGACCCCCATCAACTCTATCTCTCCACTGAAAAAGACCTTCCCCAACAACCACGTGGCATCCCAGAAGTACCCTCGAAACAGTCCCGCGGGCTTCAACCCCAAGTCCTGGATGGATGACGGAGTTGGCCGTGGTGACAACATCTTTCCTTTTCAGGTTAGTTTATCAGTGATCACTATTGCAATATTTAAAGCTCTGTCACCCTATCCCTTACATTAATCTGAATACTGCATTTTGTGTTTTCATGCCTCTTTAAGCAGTGGTTCCTTGCTGCCTGAATGGTTAAACACCAGGGTGTCATTTATGTGAGGTGTTAATTTTATTACACTATGTGGTATTGCTTCTATTTTTAGAAGTGGGGTGAGGGCAAGGATTTACATGTTGCATTTGTTATCGCGCTAGCTTTGAATTCAGTCCTTGGGCTCAGTGCTTCCACAGTTGTATGTCCCTGATGATGACTAATGTGGCTCTGCTACTGCAGTAGTGTGTGCCACATATACGAGCTCTGGTGGGGGTGGGAGGGGGGTGGGGAGGGGTGCTGGGTAGTAAAGAAGGCATCATGGATGGAGAGAAAAATGGGAGAGGCTGGCTGGATATGAAGGAAAAGGCAAGAGAGTGCGACAAGAAGGCAAGGTTGAGAATAAAAATCTAGATCCACCAATGCAAAGAAGTCAGCACAGCGTTTGTGTCGTACTGGCAAGAATGGAAAAAAAATGGAGGTAATACTGTGGATTGATGGTCCAGGTCTAATGCCTCATGATTTTTCAGGATTACAGCTTTATTAATCACCCAGGTCGGGGCTGCCATAGCCTAGCAACTGCTTTTCAAAACGCCACCCCATTCAAAGTGTAATTTTCATAGCCAGGTCCACACAAATTGAAGATGACTCAAATAATTGTGTTATCACATGTAGAAAACAGCTGGGAGGATTGATTGGAAGAACGAGGGGTAAAGGGAGCACAGAGATAAATTCATTGCATTGATCTGTCTTGTGATTGATTGCGTTGGCTCTTACAGGGAGGCGGGGGTTGAAGAGAAGAGGGTTGCTAAAGGCTCAGTGGCCTGATGAGAGATTTCTTAAAATGCCGTACATATTCTCAGCCTTTGTACCCCTGGAAGGATTCATTTTGTGGAGTAAAATTAAGTTGTGGTCAGGCCTAAGTACTTAGTTGCCATCAGCCACCCTGTTATCGTGGATGGAGGGCAATATAAATTGTCTGAATGATGGCTTGCCTGTGCTGTCTCTGCTGTCTATCCAGAGCTGTGCAGCAGTAGTCATGCTAACCTATTGGCTAAGTTTAACATGTTTTCTTTGCTAATAGATAAAACTCGTGAAGACACTCAACTTTGTTTTGTTTTCATCCTTTCCTGCTATGTTACACTATGATATCCCAGAATTATTATTATTTTTTTAAAGTTTTTTGCCTTAAAATCAATTCAGATTTTGTATTTGATCTATGAACCCCTCTGTTTTAGCCCTGATTGGAACATGTTGTTTTATTCTCTTGAGCTCTTCCTGCTTCTCTAGAAGAAAATGTGGCTTTGGCTTTCCAGCACTGTGCTCTTAGGTTCACTGTGCCTTGACAAACACTCCTAGACGTGTTCCTTTCAGTGCTTCCACCTATGGTCAAAGAAACACTTGGCTCGGTGTGTGACCTATAAATCTTTAAGTCAGGGGCGTCAAACTATGGCCCAGGGGCCAATTGTGGCCTGCAGTGCATTTTAAATTGACCCACACACAATTAAATGAACAAAGACGAATGGATATGCAGCGAGCCACAGTATTTATGAAATAAAAGGAATTGCTAGTGGAAAGGTTTTGTGTTAGAAATAAGTCAAGTACAATATACAGTCAAACTGATGCTGGTATTTAAAAGGCGTTTTCACCTAAAATTCACCAAATTAATCTGAGCTTTTGGCCCCTACAGTAGCCGTATACCATATATCTAAGCTCCCATGCCTGTTCTTTCCTTACTAGGATGGAGCTGACCAGAATAGCTTGAAATAATATTACCATTGACATGTACCTCATACAGCCCCACTTCAAATGACCAAACTACCCTTTAGCAGGTGCTGCTTGAGCTAACCTTTTAGTTTTTTCTTATCTCCATATGCAGTGATGACTCACAATGGAAAACAGACCATACTGTAAGGACGTTTTCCTGACATGTCTGGACATGTCTTAGATATCTTTTTCTTTTTGCTGCGTAAGAAATAAAGCATGCCTCTCTGCAGCCACTCAAAATTAGCTAATGGTTGTTGAGTCATGGGTCAGGTTCAAATCAGGCCAGTTCTAAATCATTAGGGCCTAATCCTAATCCTTTATATTGTGGAATAGTAGGGTGGCAAAATCAACTTTACCAAGCAGCTTACTTTAGCAAAACTATATTACTCCCTGAGAAACCCCCATGATAGGATCCTTTGCTCTCATTTATGGCTTAATCTGAGGATACTGCAATTGTCATGTATTTGGTTGGATAAGAACAGCTGAAGCCACCATATCCTGCTGCCCCCTTGGTACTGCAGAGTCAAAAAGAAGTATGGGCATAGAAAGGCCTCAGCTTGGATGTGTGGTGTGTGTGCATGAATGAGAATGTAATTTTTAACAATTAAAAAGTGAAAGGAAATAATTAAGTGTAGATTAAAATGGATGCAAACATCAACTGAGACAATGAAGCTGCAGCATCTCTTAATGTGAAGTTAACAGTTTAGGGGACAGCTCGATACAATAAGAGACAAGGGATGAGTTTGATTTTCTCTATTTATTCTATGCTGATTTTATAGTAAGATTTGGTGCATATGACAGATTTTTTTTTACACCGTTTTTATCTTAAAAGCAGACAGTGCCTTTAATGCTTTTATGATAGATATACAAATGCAAAATGATGAATTGCTGTCGTAAATATAAGCGCAGCCACCACTATCACACATTGAAATATACCTATAGACATTTTTTAAGTGAAAAGGTGTAGGGAGCAGGGGTAGGCAGCAAGATTTCTTGATTATGGGTTTTTACTTCACAACTTTAACTGTAGGCTGATAGCTCATTCACCATAACTATAGCAATCAGAGTTGCCAACAGCACTTGCTAAAACAGATGGCTGTAGAAAGAGCCACAAAATTGCATATTGTGTACCGTACACGGTCGTGAAAATCACGCAGAAGACTGATTTAACCTTTTTCCACTCTGGGTGAGCCCTCTAAAGTGAGTCTTTGACCGATGCAAAGTCAAATTTAATCATGCTTTATTCCTTCTTTCTGGTTTCCTCATAGTCTTAAGTGTCCATTGGAAGTGTTTTGTCCTGTATAATTTTAACTGTGCTTATCCTTTTAAACTACGGCAGTTTTGGGTTCACCTGCCTGTGTTTGTTTAAAAAATAAATTATTTTTTCTATATTCATATGACACACTGATGCCTGTAAAAGTGTCCCTTATAAATATTGCCACATGTTGCACAATGCAATCACAGCGATACTTAGGATACTAACCCAGTAATGTGCTTGCTAATTGAAGGACGATTACAAGTAGGGGTGCACAATACTATATTTTTGCCAATATCCAAAATGTCCATATTTTCAAACTCATTATCACCAATTCTGTCATTTTTTATTAAGTGGACAAAGCCTCCACTCAACTAAAATTGATGTGTTCCTTTCATCATGTGAAGTGAAGCAAGGAAACAACACTATGTTCTTTAATAAGTTATGCTTTTTGTATTTAAAGTGAATTGTCAATAGTGATGAGGTAAGCAATTACTATAAATTTGTACATTCAGGCAAAAGATGGGAAAAATATAGCCAATATCGGAGGCCAGAATATTGGCTGTGTTGAGTTTATCTGCTTTAGCCCTCTCAGTGTTACTGTTAGTCTGTAGTGCAGGGCTAGAAGCTGTTAAATTGTGTTTCTTACTTCTTAAAAGGGTGCAAGACATTTAAACAGAACTGAGACAGAAACTAAACAAACATAAGGAGTTTTAAGAAAAAAAGTGTAAGTGATGCACTACACTTCAGGCAATACATTTTGGTTATGCATAGATGTGACTTATCTTTCTTAAAGTTACTTTTAACTTGGTGGAGCACTGAGCCTAAATTTGATATAGTCCGTGAAGGGTTTTCATGTTTTATCAAACTTACAACCAATTTACTAGAGGGTTAATGTACTGTCAATCTCTATTTCTTCAAGCTTGAGGTGCTGCTTCACACTTTTCAGCCAATAAGTCCATCTTTAGGAGAATCTGCCTCAAAGCTACACGAAGTAAAAAAAAAAAAAAATTCTGAGACTTGTTCCTTATCTATCCCGTATGTTAGCATTGGAAACTTTAGCACACAAAATGGTGCTCGTCAGCGCTTGTTGAAATCATGCACTGTTCAGATGACTGATGACACATGTTGCCTTACACAAGGCGCCATAATTAAAATAGCTCAGTAACTCTGAACTAAAAGGACCCCACGAGGAGCTGTTGTCACAGTGTATCATTTTAAGCCCTCTCCAACTATCTTACATGGTTTCTATTTAAGCACTCACACAAAAGATAAAGAATAGGTAGCTTGTGTAAAAGAATTCCCATTGTTCTGCTGGTGGCTAGCTAAAGTTAGTTTGTCAGTGTCATAATCTTTGAACACTGAAGATTAGATGATATTATAACACACAACTCTGCAGGGACAATGCTGAAATGTGGCTCCCATTGAGTCACTCTTTTGTAACACTTCGAACAAGCTGTTATTTGGTAGAATGGAACATGCTGTAAAATAGTGCAGTGCACTGGTCAGGTATACACAACAGCTATTTTCTAGAAGCAGGATCAGCTCTCATAAGGTAACAGAGTTTAGCACTTTGTTTGTTTGCCTTAGGGTATGACATTTACATGAGCAAACGTGCAGATGCAGTTTGACAGCACAGCCCTGTACGATTTTGTGAATATTTTATCTTCTTATCCAGCACCATGGCACATCAAGGAGAAAACTGTTTTAGTACTGGTCTTCTGCTGCAGTGAGCTGTCTTAGGGCAGCTTTAGTATTTGGGATGGGCCTCAAGCCAGGCACACTGCTGTTAACTGCTCATACTATGGTCAGCAACAACTAACCTAAAACCAGAAATCTGTACTCTTGAAATACCAGAAAGGTTTTTTTTTTCCTCTCTCCTGATTTTCTTTTACACTAACCCACCTTTATGTTACACCTGCTAATCTTTGATTTTCTGCAGGGATCAAGCCAAACCCATAAATAAAATTAAAACTGGTCAGCAGATGCTCTCAATAACCCCTTTGTACTATGTAATCAGTAGATCTATTGGTTAACAAAGCTTTCATGTCATAGTGATGAGGGAGGTTATGGGGGCAGCTTGAGAAAAGCCCATGAATTTGTTTTTCTCTTTTCCTTGTTCCATCGTCCCTCACCTGCTGCTGTGTCAGGTGCACTAGGCTGATTCGGATTGGTAATTTTGGCCTGCAGCCTGCAGGGCCTGAAGGGGAGTGAGCCAGGACAGGATATTGTCTCAGTAAGCTACTTGGGTAACTGTTGGTTACTGTTCCCCTCTCAGTGTTTGTTGAGCTTACATTCACTGCAGCCTTTCATAGTGCTGTTACATAAAGGCGTGTTAATAAAGTTAGTCCTGTATTCATTTAAGCCAAATGAAGGTGAACCCTTCATCAGATATGAGCCTACTACTTGTGTTCAACTGTATCAGTAGCAAAAGTTAAAAAATCATGCAGTAATTTTGAATAACAGTTTATTCCTTGGTATGTTACATAGATCATTGAACTGATCATTTACTGAAAGACATAGATCCATTAGGAGAAGAAGAAAGTTAGGTAAATAAACAAAACATTCTTGTCCAGAATTACATCACAGCAAAGCATTCAACTTAAAAAGGTTTGCTATGAGTATTCCTGAAAAAATATTTGGTTTTAATTATCAATGCCATATATTGAATCTAATTATCAGTCTTTATCAGTTCCTTTATTGATTCCTGTTAATTGTTCCTGTGGAAAAGGGTAGACCTACACTGTTTCATTTATCATCAACCATGCAAACACATAGCTCTCCTGATATTTAATGCTGCACAGCATTGACAAACATTGTACATTGTGTTTTTAACCACACTTAGGACTTCTTCTGGCTCTTGAGGAATTTGTAAGGGAATTTTTACACATAGTGGCAACTGACATTGATTTCTTAAACAAGTTGGATCTGGTTCAAAACTGCAACTGGTGCACAATTTACATCCCTAGGTTAAAGGGTAATCAGGGTGTGAGCAAACATTGACACATTTGATTTATTGCAAGGTTTTTTTTTTTTTTTCATTTTACCCTAAACTGTATTGGTATTTAATAATGTCATATCAGTATTTCTTAGCTGATCATTTATATAATTTCAGAACATTTATTTGTATTTTAGTGCAGCATTCAGTTGCTAGTTGTCAGCAGAAATAGTCATCTCTCTCTGTCTCTGTTAAATTTATTGTAATACATTTTGTCACTTGATCACACAAGAAAGTTTATCCATGAAGCAGGGACCATGCTTTATAATAATATTATTAACAATGATAAAAAACTGTTTTTGATGTATAATATTCAATATTGTGGTTCCTGAATACTGTAAAAAGTGTTTTAAAGAGTAGACACGTTTTGGCAATACATTTCTGTTCACATTTCTGTTTTGTATTTCATGTGTGCCACCACTTAAAGCCATAAAAATGTGAGCCAAAATGGCAGGGAAATTTTAGTACAGACTTTATTTTAATGTACATGTCAGTTTTTGTCACCAGCAATACAGTAACTGTATCATATTTAGTCAGGATGAGAATATGTTGCTGTATCATTATTTTGTCTGATCCCTTGTGTCTTCTATCTAACACTCCAGGCCATTAACGATGGGGCTTTAGCAATTACCCATGGTCCTTGTGACTTTGGTGTTAAATGAGAGAAATGTTTTTTAGACTAATGAGCAGACTGAGTGGTGCTGGCAAGCGCATAACTCTGCTGCTCATACAGCCTCATTGTGCCCTTCTCACACCCTTGACAGAGGCTCTGAAACAGGAAGAAAGGGAGTTAGTGTTCGTGTGTGTGTGTATGCGCACACACTCGTGTGCATGAGCCCTAATTAGTCCCTGGCCTATGTCTCCTGTACATGTGTCTTAACAAAAGAGGAAGACAAAGCTGAGTCTATGTGGAGGTGTCATATTCTATTTAGCCTAGCTCGTTGCATACAATAAAGGTCTAATCCCAAAGTTCTGCAAAAAGCGCTGGAACCCACTACCTCTGTCAATCCTGTTACACCCTATTCAAACAATAACCGTTTAGCCATTGAGCTAACTCTTGGTAATAAGTTGTTTTTGACAGTTGGGGGTATTTAATGTCATAACAAGGCTTTGAAATACTTTGACCAGGAAGAAACATGATCGCTAGCATCAAAAACTCAACCTGCTTCCCTTTCCTGCCCTCCTCTCTTCTCCTTTGACTTTGCTCATTCCTTTAACTTTTCTCTCTCCATCATCCCCCTTCTTTCATCTGCCATTTTCCCTCTTCCCTTCGCTGCTTTGGGCTTCCTCTCTTCCTCTCTCTCTCTCTCTCTCTCTCTCTCTCTCTCTGTTGTTTCAAGCTTGTGAGGCACAAATCAAATATGGGTAAAACTGCAATTTTCCCACCATTGAATGTAAGGTGGATGAGGGCATTTCCACCCTGTTATAACCTGAGAACATATGTACTCTATGTCTTCAGTCTTACTCTGTACCTCTACCTTTCCTCTTCTTTCATTTTCATGAACAAGCAGGTGACATGGGAGATTAATGTTTGAATTAATCACCCACAGCATGCTGTATTTAATCATTCTTTACTTCTCTACACGTCATCAGAATCTGACAGAGGCAGCTATATCTGCTTTGCAGTGCATAAGATTAAAACCTACAGTATGTAGGCTGTGATGTATACGTTGTCATAAATCTGGGTCAGTTTTGCTTTTTCAACCCTATTTTTAACTTGACAGTTAAACAGATGCAGCTTCAAAGGGTTTGATTTTGCTCAATGCTTGCTGAGGATTATTTAGATGTCCAGTAGCGCTGTTTACCACTGGTGTGTAATGGCTTAATCATGGTGACTACAGGTAGGTAAAGTGAGCAAGCTTAGAATCAACTCTGGCCTGTCTTGCCTTTCGTTAAGACTGCTGTAACACAGACCTCCCCTGCTAAACTTGATCCTTGAGTCGGGGTACAACACAAACTTGGTAACTGATGGTGAAATTTAACTGCCTTTTGATGAAGAATAGTCCAGGTAACAGGAAAACTGGCAGATTTGGTTTTAATTGAACAACCCCGAAGTGGCAGCTACCTTTTTTAAGTCAGCTGGCAAACATTGCAGATCCTGTGATGGAAAATTGATAAGCTGTTCAGCAAAACTATAAACTAGACAACTTTAATCCTATTTTTCAGCCTATTAGCAGATTCAACTGCCTTTAACAGAATGCCAGATACAACCACTGAAAGCGAGCAGATAGGGAAGTATCACCAATGAGATGTTGCACCTTTACAGCTCACAAACTTGGCAGATTACATCAATATAGCTGTGTTTTTTTTGTATATATGTGTTAATGCTAGAATTATTCAGTGCATGCAGATCAGTTTGAAACAATGTGGTTGAGACAAAAATGGAAACTGGGCTGTGTCATCATGTGTTTTTTTTTTTAATAGTCACAGTGAAAATGAGTAACTTTGGCCTTTTAGCTCTAACCATACTGAGTCATGGTTGTTATATTTTTGCTATTTATCAGGTACATTAGGCTACATTTCACTCTTGCCTGCAAATATTAAGGTTTGTCAAGCCATGTCTGCTATGTTTATACCTATGGCCTTGGGTTAGCCTGGGCAAGCTAACATAGATACACAGAAATGGGCTACACAGTAAATTGTGTGTCCTGCTTGCAGCAAATCTTTGTGTATATGTGTGTGTTTGTCCCTAGTTGTGACAAGCGACCATTACTCTGTGTGTGTGTGTGTGTGTGTTTATCTGCACATGCCCTGCAATCTGCCAGAGATGAGTACTCCTCTGGTCAGCTGGCCAGTTGTTGAGGGAGAGAAGGAAGCACGAATCTCATGATTAATCACTGTCTGCACCTCTCCAGGCTAACGCTTAGCAACAGCAGAGCAACGTCCAGTCCTCATGTTCAGCATACATGAGTCCATCGCAGCCACAAAATGAATCCCTATTCTCTGGACACATTATGATTAGATTACACTGTGACAAAGCAGACACTAAACTACAATTGAAGCCAGGATAAAGCACAATAAAGAATAATGACATTAGATAAAAACATCATAGTTTGCGGCAAGAACAGCAGGAAAAGCACTGGATAGAGAATCACAGTATTCTACAGGAATATTATAAACTCTTCAAATGCAGTACTCACAATTAATATTGTACTTTGTTGCTTACTATCAAAGTTTATATACTTGCTCTTTTCAACTAGGACTCACAGGAAGGCGAGGGACTTGCAGCATTATTCACAGTATACCACAGTACATCATGGTATTAGAGTTTTCCGTCCTGAACAGCATGTGACAACTGGTCTATGATCAAGATTGAATCATGATACAATGGTTCTGCAGTACAGATCATCCAGCATGCTAGTTGTTCTCTAAATGCTCCATGTTCAGTTTGAAAAATAAAAGTGTCTTCAATACCAGGAAACTAGGATATTACAAAATAAAATGCTGAGTCACACGCTGTTATCACCTAAAGTACATCCACAGCCTTCACTCAATGCATGCAATTAGACACTATGGAAAATCACTGCCTCAAACTTTGTTTTGCAAAACAACCCCACTGGGATACACAGCAGCCTAGATCAAGCTGTTGAGCTGTGAGATATCACTTAAATATCATAGCATGATGTTGTTGTTTGTACTTAGTGGCAACAACATTATGTGATGGTATTAAACAATCGAAAGGGATTGTTTACTAAAAAGTATTTTAAGGGCTACAAGCTTGTTGTACAATCTATCACGTATATCTTTGTACAGTTACAAGATGCTTTAAAAACTTTGTGTGACATCAGTTTTAAAGTTGTAGCTGTAACTGAATATGTAGTTTCTTTCTCTACTGAGCTGTATTTGGCTGCTCCTGAAAACATTTTAATTCCCGGTTGAGCTGTTAAAAATAAACGCGCTCAAGCATAATTATTATTTAGGACTTTTGTTGTGAAAAGTTTTTTAGGAATCATACATTTATCCTTGACACAGTGGCTGAAGCTACCAGTGCACCGTTTTCAGCAATTTCACCACTTCACACACACATGCAGCGCTTTTTACTCATTGTGTATACAAAAGTATCTGAGAGAAATATGCCATAGACTGAGCTGTCTGAGCTGTCATGTGTCAATAATAACTATGACATACTATTTTTGTTTACCTGTCAAGGAGCTGGTAGTTGGAGCCACTGTAGGTGCCGGTGTAGCTGCCTCTCCTGTGGGCACACCACCTGTTAAAACTGGTTATGATGGTACTGCAAAAATCCATTTGTGGCAGGAAAAATACAAGTGACAAAATTAACACCATTTTACCTGTTAGCTCTACCAGGCTGATGGTGCTACTTTTTAACAGCTTTTCTCCCTTGTCAGGTCATATTTCTGCAATTAATGAATATGAGGCCTTACTGTTAAGTAAATAAACCTTGTGGAGTGCTGAATCTGTTGAATAGACTCTCAATTTAAAGACAACAAGTTATCAGTGGAGGTCGGCAGAGTGATTCTTGGGCTATGGGTCTGCACCTCACAACTACCTCTGTTATTGTAGGCTGAGGGCTTAAATACTGTAAGTAGCTAGTAGGATTACAAACTCCACAGATGGTACTAGAAGGGCCTACAGAGCTGCACAGAAACTGCATGTCGCAGACTTTGTTGGAAATCTATATATGCGTTAAATCACAAATATTTGTTCTCAGTTTCTGTACATACAATACTTCCTGATTTACATATTCTTTCAATTTCTGTCTCTCACTCTTAAGTGATACAGGCTTCCTGTAGTAACTAGCCCTTCACTTGTTTCTTGTCCACCTGTCCTGAGTGTTTGGCTTACTTGACCTGAAGCAACAGCCCATATCCTCATAAGATACTGAGGCGGATATGAGAAAATAGTCCACATAGTCTGGCCTACATCCCTGTGTTGATATTTGTTTTTAGGGAGATGGTGTGCACTGGGTGTGCTCTTCTTACCATGCCATCTATGTTGTTATATGTGCCTTCATTCAGTCTGTGTTGGAAATCTACACCAGCCAGAATGATGGTCAAAATTTTGGCTACAGCTGGGAAGTTTGGCGGTTCTATCAGCCAGTGTGGCAGACGTCCAACAACATGCTTTGGCTGATCAGATAAGGGTAGGTATTGAATTTTGGAAGCCACAGCAGACAGTAGATGAAGAAGTAAGTTGCCTGCCTGCCGGACCCTTGATCATTTAGCTCCCCTGCGCAGGTTTGTTTTTTCTAAACCCTTTAGCATTTGACCCCTTCGGAGTTCACTGTGTAATATAGCATGCTGTAAGCTTTTCTTCCCGTGGAGACTCTGCTTTCACACTTTCTTTCATTGGCCAACTGTTTTTTTTTCTGTGAGGGTGTAACTTGGTTTGTGGCTAAATGAGAGAGATTAGGCATATTGACATCTGCTGGAAGGACAAAGAGTAACTACAGTTTACTTGCTGGTTGACAGACATGTTGGGTAATTTGTCTTGTGAAAGGCCTCTCCATTATCAGTCATGTGGAGGGCAGAGCTGATCATGTGTGTTGATGTCAGGAAGCTTTCCGGACTCGACTTGGACATGACTATGCTCATTCAATACGGTCTTATTTTTGCAGGAACGTATAATTCTCTCTCCTCCCAAATCTTATTAAACACACACTTTCACACATAAATTGCATTTATTTCTATTTTTAAATATAATACGTTTTTAAGCCAGCACCACTAAGCTTGCTGTTGTCACTCACTTTTTATGTGCAGCAGGACTGTTGCTTTAGTATTTCATTGCTCTCTGTTAGATGTAATTTAAAGCTACTAGTCAGCCAGTTTTATCACACTCATTTAATTATTTCTGATATATTTAAGGGGGGATTAGCATTGTTTGATAACCAAGGCTCCAAGAAGACTGCTAGGAGTATAACTGTCAATACTTCAAACATTATACAGACATACTAAAGTGTGTTGATAAGCCCTTACTATAAAAATTTAAAAGAACAGAACTCACATTAAGGTACCTTATTAGCTGTAAAGTCCGGCTTAAAAGGCAGCATCATGGCTCATTGATGCAAACTGGCTACCTTGTAAAGCTCTCATGGTTGTGAGATGACAAAGCTATGGCATTAATAGGTGCTTTATTCATTCAGTACATTGAACACAACTCAAAACCCTCTTCACAACCACCTGAAGCTGAGCTCATTCAAGAATTTTGTGTGCTCTGGCAATCCATGCAACCTTTATCTCAATAATTCTCTCCCTTTACCCTGTCATTGGAGGGTCCTGAAAGTTGACCTACAGCACTTCTTTTGTAAAGTCTGGTTGAGTTGTTTTGTGTGCCTAATGTTTTCAATAAACAAATATTTTAGAAGGTTATTCACTTAAAATCATCGTCAAATTATTAATTTGATGTCATTCTCAGGGTCGGAAACTCTAATGATGTTTTTCACCTTGAATGTTCAATCAAAAGTTGTAACATAGTCCTAAAAGGAGATCAGTTTTGCAAAGCTTCAAGCTGAAAAGATGGCTCCTTAACAGAAAATGACCAGGCTGTTTGATTTCCTTTTAAGAACATAGTTACAAAGTGTGGGTTATTTGTGCTGAATGGTAGAACTGACTGCAGGCCTCTAATTTTTTCATGATGAATATGACAGACAAAATATTTTTTAAATCATCTTCCAGTTTTTTCTTGAAAGGTTCTGCCCCTCCCAGTCACATTCAAGACCATGTTGCCCAGATGGACTTAATATACATGCCATGAGTGTGTGAATTGGCCCATCTGGTAAAAAACAACGAGGGCAATGGAAATGGAAAATCCTGAGAGAGATTGGACCACATATCATGTTTTATAAATATGTTTGGTAATGCTTGAAAGCCAACATCAAACTGAGGCTAACATTAGCATTCATTCAAGTTCCATCATTTGATTTTAATTTAGACTTATATTAGAGATACTTACATTGTCAGCAGATGACAAAATTACTATGCATGTGCTAACACTGACTGCATCAATCATTTGTTTGACTTATTGCTGCATTCATGATACAGTAACATTAACTGTTGTGCTTGAATGTAGAGCTGCACAGCCAACATTATGTTGTGGACACAGACATCCAGTGGATTTTACCTGAAAAAGGAATACATTAAAATTAAACTTGAAATTAAAAATATCTGTTAATACATCTGTGATTATTTAATACAAATAAAACCAAAAATATGAATTAATACTATAGTTAGCTCCTCTTTGATGGAAGCAAAAGGGTTACCAAGCATGTCCTTAAGATGAAATGTGGTAAATTCTTAGAAAAACCTCTCAGGATCTTGAGGTTATTAACAAATGATTAGGGCATACAACAGTTCAACACGATAAAGTCGATGTTACCAATCCTGAGTGTGGCATTACAGGAACACGGCTGCTTTTGGAATATGCTCCATTGTACCCTAGAACAGAGAAATCAGATTGACTTCCTCCCTGCCATTGTTGTTGGCAGAGCTGTTATCAGATATGCCATCCATTCTCAATCTGATCGGTTACCGAGGAAAGTAACACTGGAAGTTTGCACTTGTCCCAGTTTCTCCGGGAAATATTTTTGAAGTTTCTTGCTTACAGATCCAAACAGAATTTTGTTATTGGCATGACTATAAACTCATCTGCATCAGCCCTACCTAGAACAGGCAATTTGGTTTAGGTGGGTTTAAACACAATTGAGCGGTGTCAGACCATGCCTTTCTCAGGAAGTTGAGAGCTTTGCCTTTTCATTACTGTCTAATGTTTATAGCATTTAGACCAACGTTTCCTGGAGCAGGCAAGCTCTGGTCAGTGAAAAAAACTCAGATGCTGGGGGGCAGAAATGGATGGCTGAAAAAACCCCCACCAAGTTCAGAAAGTGTTGTTTGCATAGTGTGAGACCTTTTAATGCTAAAATTGTTGAACTGTGTTCTTTTCTAAAAACAGTTGTCGCTAGCACAGTAGAGTAGCCAGTACACAGTAGCCTGCACTTGCCCATGCGTACGCTTGTACATGAACTAGCTATCTGGATGGACTTGAGGAGGAAAAATGCTTTTTCGTGGCACGCAGTGAATAGTGTATCTGACCTGTATCACTGAAGATCCGCCCAATAGAGACAAAACTGAAAAACCTTTATGCGATGTTTCAGGTATTTTTGCCATAAGTGAAGCAGATAAATCTTACAGGTTAGACTAAATTTATTAACCAATAGCCTGTTAATCATAAGGAGGGTGATCTTTTTGGCCAAGTAGGCTCTACAACAAACAAGTCACATTCCTCTTTCTTAATCAGGGGTTTACATCATCAGCCTTTGTTACATCTGACTGGGTGAGTAAGCACTTGCTGAGCTAAATCCTGATCTGTGACTTTGATTTTTAGTCTCTAAAACGGCACCAAATTAAGATTCCGTTTTGAGAGTAGAAAAAAAAAACAGGTCATTGTTATCTTTAAAACACTGTTTAAAAGAGTTGTAAAGTTATAAAAGGCTGCGAGTCATCACATTGTCTAAAAACTCTCACTGGTCTTTCAGCATTCTGTCAGGCATGATCAGCTTAAGGAGGATGACTTTCAGACTTAAAACTCAGACTGAGGAAGTTACTGATATAACAAGCATGTATTTCACAGCAGAGTTCCCTACCCATGTGCTCAGTGTTGTTTTTTTCCCCATTTCCTACATCCTGAACATTTTCACACACACACACACACACACACACACACACACAGTAGAATTGAGAGGGAAATACACAAATACTTAAGACCATTGTTTTTATACACTGCCAAAAATAAAAAATAAAAATAAATCAGAAAACTCAAAATTTCAAGGTAAGGTAATTTCTGAACTAGATTTCTGAGCACTGGGTCCAAACTCAGAATTTTAAGTTGAGAGACTACTTAAAATAAAGACAATATTAAGCATGTAGCCAACCCAAGTTAAAACATATTTTGGAAAGTTCTGTTTTCTTACCACTGTGCCAGTCTTACACCCTGGCACTTAGAGTCTTTATGGGAAGGCTGTGGTCAGACTTTGGCCTGACCATGCCTGACCACACCTGACCTCAATCCAATCGTTTTAGGTTTTGCCAACTTAACTTAAGAAATTAGACAAAGAAAACCCTCAATGATAGTTGAATTAACTCCTTTGATTAAGTTCGTAACACAACAAAAAATTAATTTTGCCTCGTTTACTGAAAAATGTATTTAATGCCGCAATTTTAAGTTTTCATTATTACAGTGTAGTGTCAGGACTTGGAACAAGGGTAAAGTAAGAAAAACAAAAGCTAGAGAGACCCAAATGCAGATAAAAACAAAAGGTTTATTACTAACTGAAAAGGGATTAAAGAAAAAAATTAATCCATTACAACAAGTCAAAGTACAACACAAAAATCTCTTAACAAATTCCTGAACAAAAATCTCTAACAAAGTAACTAATCAAAGTCACTAAAAGGTTCAACAAAAACCCAAACAAACTAAAAACACAAGGGAACACAAAGGACACTGGAGACTTACACTGTGGCTGTGACATGAAGAGGAATGAACCCACAAAGGCAAGGGGAAACACGAAAACTAAATACACTGAGGAGTAATCAGACACAGGTGAGACAACCAGGCAGGTGGAGGGAATCATAATCAGAGGCACACAGAAGGGAGGGCAGGAAAACTCCACATGGAACAGAGGGATTTCAAAATAAAACAGGAAACACAGGACAGGACACAAAACATGAACACAAAATGGGTAACTTAACAAAGAGCAGGATCATGAGAGTAACACAGGAACACAGGACAAGAGGAACAAGAGGCCTAAACAAGAAACAAAAGGAAAAAACATACAAAATAAAACAGAACTAGCAGTATCATGACATGTAGGCTGTATAAATGTTCACCTTGATTAGTGTTTTATTGTTTTTGTTCCAATGTTGTCCCTTAAATGCTCAAGTGGTCAGCATAATACAAACACCAGTTCCAAAAGAGTTGTGATGTTATAAAAAATAAAAACAGAAAACACTGGTATGCATTTTCCAACTTACTTCAATCGAATGTGGCACAAAGACTAAATATTTCAGATTTAAATAGTTTTTCTGGGGGGATGAGGGCATTAGTTCCCATGCCATGCATTACTTCACCATAAAGGTTTTTCTGTCTTCCAATACCAGTGCCAAAATGATATTTTCAAAACAGAAGTATTGCCAATATTATAGGAATATTGAACTGATTCTTTCAAGTGTAATAAAAACATTAATGATCTCATATTATGTTTCATAGTCCTCCTAGTGTTTTCTACAGGCTTGTGTCCTGTGATAGAGTATTTCTATGCACAAGACAAAATGTCTGTGATATTGGGACTTCTGCATCTCCCTCTCTTTACAGTGCGGGTAGCTGCTGGTAAGGGCTCATTCCCCTGGCCTTACAACAAGTTTTGGAACAACATATACTTTTATCCTAAAAACCTTCTCAGTGACTTCTCATCCTATTTTAGCAAGACCACATTAAGCAGGAGTTACAATGGCATGTCTTCAAAGTTTAAAAATGTAGACCTGTCTCCTATCAAAAAAAAAATAAAGAATTAATAAGAGAAGAAATCCTGAACTGTTGAGAATCTTAAGATTTATATCAAGCAAGAATGGGTAAGAATTCCTCTCTCCATGCTGAATTAACCATTGTCTTTAGTCCCCAGAGGCTTACAGTCTTGTGACAAGAAAATGTGAGGTAAAGCAGTGGTAAAGATGCTCCTGTCTCAACTATTTCAGAATGTGTTGCAAGCATCAAAATTCAGAAAACAACAGCGTTTATTATTGTGAAATTATGACTTGTCTTGTGCCTTGTTTAATTAAATAAAAGTTGAAAAGGTTTTGCAAATCACTACATTCTGTTATTGTTCCTGTTTTACTTAGATTTATATGTTTTTGACATTATGGTTTGTAGATGTGATGCAGAAAGAGAAAAAAAGTTTGTTAGTCGTGACCAGACAGTTAGGGAAAAACTTAATCGTGACTGAATATTTTAGTCATGTTGTGTGGAGTCATTGGCACTGTGCCTTTTGAGATCTCTGACACATAAAAGAGGAACAGAAATGTTTTTTTAACCATTTCTGCTTAGGAGGACGCATATGCCGGCAAAACACACGGGGATAAATTTGGGAAAACCCAAAGGAGGAAATAAGACAGTGTTAATCACGTGATTTGTAAAACTTCATCTGCGGCTGATTTTCATATTTGGTCCTCTTTTAGCAGCTTGTCTGCCTGAATCATGTTTATTTTGAACAGAAGGAAGCCAAAGGGCTTTATCAGTTTGTTACCAAGCGGTTGTCAGATGCTACATATTTTGTTTGGCTGAGGTGGAGTCAAAACAGAGGCTTTATCAGTGTGGCACTTGGAATATGCGTATGAGTGTTTGTTTGTGTGTGCAAATGTTTCTGATGCCTGCACATGTGTTGTGCATTCACATTGCATGACTGTGTATGCATGTGTGTTTGTGCGCACACACATTTCCAGTATAGTTGGTATGCCAAGGATGCTCTTGCTTCTAGGTGACAAAGCTGCCTCTCAAGAATTGGCTCAGCTCTGGCTTTGGTTCTGCTGCTCATTTCACTGTTGACTTCCATCAGTCTGACTCGTTGACTGAGGGAGTTTATAGCTCATTTAGTGAGTCACTTAATACTGTAAATGACAAAGCAAATAAACAGCATCTAAAATGCTGAAAAGGTGGTAAGAGACAAGACAAAGAGGGATGAGATGCTTGATCTGAAACTATATTTATTAGACAAATTGCTAGATTTTTCAATCCTTGTCAACTCAGATGAAGCACACACTTGTTGGTGATGAGTTTTTTGGAGCAGCTGATTATTTGCAAGTATTTTAAAACAGGAGGCATATGAAATGTTCACAGAAATACAAAATCTCCCCCCAAAACAGTTTGAATGAGGATACCACACCTTCCATTTGTATGTTTCTTTCTCTTCAGTCCTTAGAATAGATTACTGAATTGCACCAGAGTTCAGGGATGTGTATACAAACTTGAGCCGATTTGTTGTTTTAGTGAATTCATCTGTGCAGGCAAATGCCAAAAGTGTCAGTGTCAAGTAAAGCAACCCTCTTGGACTTCATCCTTACAACACTGTGGCAATGCATTGAAAAGACATGTCAAAAAATGTTAACAAAAATGAAGTGTTTGGTCAGTTCTTAAACAAGACATGATCAACAGAGTAAAATGAATACACTGGGAGTGTTAATATGTATTACATAAAACACTTGTTTAATTACAATATGGTACTATCAGGATAAAATTATAAAATCTCTGTGATTTAACGATGAAATAATCAGTGTCAAAGCTTAAAAATTAAAGACCCGGATCCTCAGACATACTTTCCTACATTGCTGTAAGTAAAAAAGAGAGTACTGTCCAAACTGCACAAACATATTGTTTTTTTCAACCGAAAATGTACCTACACATCTGTGCAGTTTTAGCAGTGTGTTGAGGTTTGCCTGAAACTTTTTATGATGTCAGGCAAGATATTAACTCACAGCACAGTCCTTGTAGGGCTGTTCAGTTCATTGATTTGTGTGCTAATACATTGGCAAGATCTGGAAAAGTGTGTGAAATTCAAGAGGAGCAAGGATGTCTGAATTTTGTTGATGTGACACTCAGACGGGGTCTCTGTCCTTTGGTCAAAAATTAGTGTGTATATGATTTTAATTGCTTTACTTTTTGGCACTACTAGTTATTGAAATTGATGATGTTTTATTAGTTTAAACACATGGAGTTCAGAATCAGCAAATGCTATAATGGAATCACAATTTTACCCTTTTTCCATAATCAAGTAATAAAGTTTATAATTCCAGTGTTTTAACTAACAAATAAAAATCAAGGCATATATCCTCTATTGCTTTTTAGCTAAAAAATATTGAGATCTGATTTTTGGTCCATTTAGTCCAGCTTTATTACATTAGAGTTGTTTGTGTTTTTGCTTTTAGGCTTTAAAACAGGCATCATTATAACTGCTATTTTACTTGTATTGACATTAAACATTCTGGTATCATGATAACCTTTGTAATGTTTTTATTGTGAAACATTTAGAATATCATTATTTGAGGTAAATCATTTTTGTGCAGTTAAAAACCACAGTTTCCTCCTCTGTGTGTGCTCTTTGGTCGGCTGGGGTTAATTGTTGTAGATAAATCTAATTGCTCGAGTTGCCTCCCTCGCCCTCTACTAAGGTCAATGGTAATGACTCTTAAAGAAAGAAAGATGGGTAAATGGTTTTCTCCCTCTCTTTTTCCCCTCTCTTTAGGAAAGAACCAGATCCTTTGACAGCTTCAACATGAACACGCTGGAGAGCTCCCTGATCGACATCATGAGGGCCGAGCAGGACACCCTGAAAGGTGAAAATGCCAGCTGTCAATCAGAAACATGAAACACTAAGTGCACAAGCAGCAGAACATCAGTTTCTATTTCACACTTGGTTATCGGCAGGGGTTCTTGGAGTGTATTTTAAGCACATGTGTGAGGGGGTGGTCATTTCTTCCAAATTGAAAGATCTGGCATGTTTCCCCACATAATCAAAGATTTTTAATGAATTCATTGATATTCTGATTGTCTGATCAGTAAACAAGGCTGACACACTTAATATATAACATGTCTATGCCAACTCAATTAAAGATTAGGTTTAGAAATAAGCTAAAAAAAAATTAGCGATTAAAGCTCTATTTGTGAAACACTGTTAAGTGTTTGATGTCATAGAAACTATTATATTACTCTCCAATAAATGAACAATAAACAAATAGTGAGAAAGATATATTCATAGCGCTAGTCGCAGAACTTCTTCCACACTAATTTACAATTCAGCACCTCAGTTTTTAGCAGAGGAGTTTCACATCCTCCGCAGGTCAGACAACCAGACATTGTGTCGTCTTTTGGTCTAATGATGAAAAGTTCTAAGAAAGGTTAGTGTGTGTATCAGGCAGCCCACAACTCTTTTCTTCCTCTTTCCTTTTCTCTCCTTCCCACTTTGACTGGGATTTTTTTTTTTCTTGTACTTGTGAGAAAATTCATTTTCTAACTTGTGTATCCAAGTGTGGTGCCGTGAGTCTGACCTCTTTTTCCCTGGCGTTTTGGGAGAGATGCAGAGAGAAGAATGCAGGCTGATGGAGGCTTAGGCTTTGTGTTTAAGAGGGGGATTTATTTGAGAGATGGAAGACTCCCGCTGATCAGAAGTGAAGTTGCTGGCGATTATTAGTTTATAATGATTACAGCTGCATAGTGTCCCATTTTAAAGGATGATTACCACTCTTAAAAACAAGGCCAACTCTCTTTTCAGTGTTCAGTTATTGTTATACTTTTTATTTTTGTTAAGCTGTTGACAAGTATTTTTACAATTTAATGGTAATTCTTTATTCACTCTTTTGTAATTGACACATACGTGGTGAAAAATGACTGCTTCTCGATAAAAACAGTAAAGATGTTTTGTTTTCTTCTCTAAATCACGAGCTGTTAATTAGCTAAAAAGGAGGCTAAACATCCACTGGACATTGAATCCCAAATGACTCATTTTATTGATTTATATAAACAACCAATGCTCTTCATTAGCTGAATGGTGATTGTTCAATGATAACTAAGGAAAGGTTGAACACTGCAGCTTTTATGTGTTGTTTAATGTTTAAATGTTTGCAAGTGATTCAGTTTATAGACAGGGAGTGCTAAGCCAACAAAAATGTCTGTAGCCATTATCCATTAGTCCTATGGTAGAAGAACGTGGGGGACATTATTTTAATTTTTGTTGGTATCAGTTCATTTAGAACAAAAGGCTGGGCTGTTATATGTTACAGACTGTTGCTCAAGTTGTCATGCACATTTATTAGGTCACATGCAGAGCTCAATGTAGAAACTGAGATCCTCACAGCAAGTGGGGATGCACAATATTATCAAAACAATTTCTTTATTGGCAGATAATTGTCTAAAAAGCTGATTATCAGAATGGCAGATAAGAATTGCCAATGATTTCAGCTGGTATATTGGCTGTATTGTGGCTATATATGTTCCATATAATGGCTGCAATATTGGCAGAATGCACAAATATACCATAATGATTTACCTTAGTATCACTCAATGTCCACTGTATAAATCAAAAGTATATATTTTTTCAAGAAAAAAATGCTGTTTTGCTTTGCTTCAGGACTTATGATTAATATATTTGTCACAGGGCAAATTTCCTAGGACAAAAAGCTACCACATAGAAGATACATAATAACACTTCAATCACTGTATCATGATTAAAAACAACTTATTCGGCAGCACAATTTTCTGTGTCGCCACAGAGCAGTGCAGTCTTCACATCTGTGTCTAACACATCAGTGTCTTACACAAATAGACTGTAACCATGAAAGAAAGAGGTCAACTTCAGTCAAGTGGGGACGTTGTGCTCTTGACATAAAAAATTGATATCAATGATAATGGGTTTTAAAATATCAGCATATCGGATATAGGCAAAAAGCCAATATCCTGCATCCCTATTTTGATGTCACTGCAGCCTTGTAATACACCTCAACTGGTCTCCACCACCACCTCCATAATGAAATATCACAACCCAAATTTTAAAAAATGTTAATCTGCTCATATTTGTTTTTTAAAGTGTTGCTGCAGGACCTCAGACTTAACAAAACAAATAATAAACAGTCATGTTTAAAAAAAAAATGCACAATCAAGTGCTGAAATCTTTGAATGTACCTAGACAGCTCATCTCATAGTAGAATGAGAGCAAATTTAAATCCAGACAAGCCAACTTGAATTAAGTTGAAAACACTCAAAGACCAGTCAAATCTTAGCACTGGTAACTTAAATGGCTTAACATAGGATCACAGCATCTATAGGTAAACAAGTTAAAATTGGTTTTCTAATGGCTAACGTTAGCAATGCTTATCCACCAGCCCTTAAACCTTCATGCAGTTAATGTCCACATGCCTGTGCTAAATGTGACTCCAACTCACTCCAGCTGAGAGGTCATGTGTCAGTAAAACCTAACACAGATAACATACAAAAGTATCTTCAGTTTCTAGATAAAAATCATAGCATAGCGCACAGCTATGCTGTGAGATGCCATGCATTCACTGAGCTGGCTCATATCCAAGGAGTAAAGCAAAAAGAAAGGGTATATATAATATATGAAATCCTTTTGTATAACTACTAATACTAGCGCTATCTGCTAAAAAGATGCGTATAGCTTGTTGAGACATGAGGTTGTGGCATTATAAAGGATTATTTAAGTGCCCCATGTCTTTAAGGAAGGAAAAAAGTCGTCTTTCAATGCATTTATTTGACAGAATGAGGACAGTGGGTAGACTTGGAAACTGGGGAAAGAGAGGGGAATGATATGCAGGAAAGAGGCTATAGGAGAACAGTATCTTAACATGCCTCCACTTATTTATCCAATAGTGTATCAGTGTCTCCTGTTACTTCTAAAATTTTGAATCCAGCTAAATAGCCAGAGGTTACATAGTTTGATATTCATCTCCATTGATCGAATCACCACTAGATATTTAAATGAAATCTCTGAAAGATGAGAAATCAGGCCTTGCATAGCCAAGCTTTACCCACTGCAGTTTGTCTGAGTCAAGATTTCACGGTTAACCAGCAGCTTTCTTACATTACCTAGCAAACAAAAAGGAAGATGGGGCATCTTCATGGAGTGCAAAGTCAATAAAAAACATGAGGTGTTCTACCTATCTGTGTGTGCGGTTCTTACTTGCACTCTGAAGGCTTCATTAAAAAAGTATGAACCAAAACTTGTTACCAAAGGTCTGAAGTAGCAGTGAAAAAATGGTCCCAGCCTTTATATTTTATTTTATTTTTTGACAAAGAAAGAGTCCAGTTTAGATGTTTATGTGCAGAAAATCAAAATCTATAAGTACAAGCTTAGCTCCAATTTCATCAGACTGAATGTTGCACTTTCTGTGCTGCAAACAAGACCCAGACTGGTAGAGCGCCGTCGCACAGTCTTACACACACACGCACTTACACCAGCACAGTGGTCACAGTACCAGGATAACAAGAGGAGTGAAAAGACCGAGCTCCAGACACTCTACTATCACCTTGTATTTATTTCAGCCTCACACCCACTGGGCCCAGCCACATCCAGCTGTGATCTAATGTTCTGCTGTCAAGCTTTAGTAAATCTTTCCTCAATAATAAGAGAGGAGGACTGGAAGGTTACCTCATTAGGCACATTTCAGTGTCTAAGCTCCTGCCATGTTGGCACAGATTTCTGCCACTGTTATATTCAAGAGCTGGGCACCAGATGAACTGACCAGTTTTCTACTAAATCAAAACCTGAACACTTCCAGGGAGGATTTTGAAATGATTTATGAAAAGGTGTAAAGAAGAGCAGCTTCTTAACTTTGCTAAATGCTTCTTCGCTTAGCTAAATTCTCTGCCGGATTCATTTGTGTTTTTGTGTGCCAGAGCAAAGTGACATGCAGTCATCTTACAAGCCTAAATGTTTGTTAAATTTATCTTTTACTGCTTTTATGCACGAGATAACACCATATTCCACCCTATTATTCCCTGATGTAAATGATCATAAACAAAAACAAATGTCAGGGCTAATGCTCTGTTAAAATTGTGTCCAATGTAGTTTTTACAGTGATGTGTACGCCGTACAGGCAGAACATGACAACTGACAGGTGAAGTGATTAACACTGATTATCTCTTCATCATGGCACATGTTAGTGTGTGGGATGTATTAGACAGCAAATAAACATTTTGTCCTCAAAGTTTATGTTAGAAGCGGGAAAAATGGGCAAGCGTAAGAATTAGAGCGAGTTTGACAAGGGCCAAATTGTGACCGCTAGACGACTGGGTGAGAGCATCTCCAAAACTGCAGTTGGAACAAAGGCTGGCCCGTGTGGTCCGATGCAACAGACAAGCTGCTGTTGCTCAAATTGCTGAAGTTAATATTGGTTCTGATAGAAATGTGTCACAATACACTGTCCATCACAGTTTGTTTCATATGGGACTGTAGAGGCCCAGACCAGTCAGTATGGCTATACTATACTACTATACTCCAAGCACATCAGCACAGTGCGTTTAATTAAGTAGAAAATGTCTTACCTTTTCACCCTGGCCTGGAATAAAAAATTCTGGTTACTCCAGAAGACTCATAACATACTGGTCTCTGCAGACAGAAAAATGATCCTTATCTGCTCAAAAAGTTAACGAAAAGCACATACAAACTGTGTCAAAAGCCCCATTGGTTAATATTTGTAATTCACACAAAAAACACACAATGTCAACTAAAGAAATGACAATTAGACGAATAAGTAAAATGTCATCATGATGTGTATACATATAATATCAAGAAAGAAAATTAAATCCTTTTATTAAAAAAAAATAATAAAAAAACTAATAACTACAGTTGTCTGGAAGTCAAATTTGTTGGTAGCTCCAGAATTATAAAATAGATACAACAGATGATTTGTAGAAATAAAAAGCACCTGAACAGGTTTTTAATTTACTTTATTTGAAAGATTGATTAAGGATGTTTATGCAAATGTCCTTTCTTGCTTACAATTAAAATAGAGCAATTGTTAGGAATTAAATAAAATGGCTCTTCCCTCTCAATAAGCCCCTGCTCTTCTGGAAAAAAATGTCTAAAAAGACTCACAATGGGAAAGAATTAAAAAAATGAAAAAAGGTCAATGGCCAAGTTGTCAAACTGAACCAAACCAAAAACTGAGGTACAGAAAGGAGAAATCAGAAATACTTCATTAATCTCTAAGAGGAAATTCTGTTGTTTCTGTTGCTCTTATACATAGTATAGCACAAGAATATCAAAAGACATTAAAATAGATGAGACATTAAAATAGGTAAAAGCATTAAAATTAAGTAAAAATAAGAAAGCAGGTTGCAACATGCAGAATCTTTAAGCTGTACTTCAACTTCCCTGTGAAGGAAATAAATAAAATAAGTAAAGTGAGACTATGCACAAGCCCAAGGAATTAACACTATTAGTATTAACAATATTTACAATATGAATATAAACATGACATCACTGTGTGACAGTGGACCACATTTACTGGGTATATCACTGGATATTATGTTTGCTTATTTAAAAATATTAACAAATATTAGGGGTGATAACAGTGAAAAAACGTTTAATCCCCAGGACCTGACGGCACAGTGATGTTATAGTGAGGAGTTATAAAGTCTGATGGCAACAGGCAGGAATGACTTCCTGTTGCACTCTGTGGGGCATCGTGGTGGGATGAGTCTTGCACTGAATGTGCTCCTGTGTTTGTCCAGCACACTGTGGAGGGGGTGGGAGGTATTGTCCATGATGTCCTGCAGCCTGGACAGCATCCTCCAGTTACATACAAAACTGTGGGCTGAGTGTATTGTTGCATCCCTAGCTTTTACACAAAATTATGTTTCGGTGGTCTGTCTATAACCTCCATCTAGAATCACAAGAAAAATCCCTCTTCTTCCTCCGTTGCTTCAACATTTTGAAAAAAGATGCACCAAAAGTCTGTTTAAAACATTTTCCTAAATGATGTTATGCAACCTTCTCTAGTTAGCAGACATTCCTGAGGCATCGGTGGAAGAAACATGTCGAGGCATGTCTGTAATGCTACAGTAAAAATTAAGGCACGGCACTGGAAAGCTGGAGCCATACCCACTTCTTGAGGGGGACGTGGCCGGACACAGCTTATAAGCATTCACATTAAAACAGCCTGTTCTGAGCAGGGCTGAAACTGATGGGTTTACATGCGTGCCAAAATCCAAAATCCGCCTAGATTTCTAGCTGAACTTGAAAAACATGTTATAGAGATATTTGGGACCAGTTTAAACTTGAAGAATGAAAAGAAGAAAGAAAAGAACTGAAATATGGGACCTTCAGATTTTTTTTGTACAGATAGGACAGTATGTAGGAGTTTGCCTGCTATTTTTTTTTATTATTAGAAATAACAAAAACCCCTTTCAAGGACTTCTTTTTTGCTTCCATTGTATCAGGCACAGGTTTTGATACTCTGACTTTTTGCCAGAATCATTCCATAGTATGGAGTTCTGGTATTATGGGCCACTTGTTACTTCTTTCTTAAAAATATAATGAGAAACATACCATGTATCACTATTCAGCTAAAACACAATGACATATGATTCTTTGTGTGTATTTCCCTGCCCTACTTATTTGTTTATTCATGATTATTATAATGTTTTAGGCTTGAACATTGCAGTGCCAAGTGTGGCCATGACTTGAGTGGCCCCTCTCCTTTTCCCTTTAAGCAAAGTAAAAAGTGAACCATACTTGGAGCACATTTTCTTTAACACTGACTCTGCTCTGGGCTAACTGTCTCTTACTCCCTCTTGCTCCCTGTCACACATGTTCATGCATGTATATAAAACTATAATTACTGCAGACAGCCTGCATACACAAGCACATTTAACTACACATAAGCAGAGCACAGATTTCTCACTCCAGCAGAACATATTGACCAAACAGAGAGCCATGAAGCCGGAGAACAGGCGAGGCAAAATGTCTACTGTAGAAAGTGGCTTTGAATCGCTTCCAGCATTGTCCTGACTGACAGAAAGGATCTCTCTGTTCAGGCACCACACACACTCTGACACATACACACAAACGCTCACATCGCTGCCTTGTGTGTCCTTGTGCATGCGTGTGCCTCAACTATTACTGTGCTGTCCATGTAGGCAACCAGCAGCATGCAAATAAGGTTCACAGAGCGGGCACACACAGGCCTGCAGACACATGGGGATGTGGTGTGCTGACGTGCCTGCACACTTGCTCCACAGGGACCATTAAAGGCTTTTAAAACCCAACGTGACGGGTTGTGCTGGGATGCACTTTGATTTTGGGTGGTGCACCTATGAGCACATGCTGAATGATAGCAAGCCAGATTACAGAGAAAGATGAGCTACATTCTGCATTGCAGTCCAGAAGAACTGAGGGTGTTTGAGTGACCTGTGATATTTAGTGTGAGTAAACTGAGTTTATTTTTAAGAAATGGAAGCCATTTTCCTGTACTTTTTGTGCATGGGTTCTCACGAGAATCTGTATTTCTGTGTAGATAAATGTACAATTTTAAAGATTCTAAAGGTTGCCTGCTCCAGTTTCTGTGGTCAGTGAGTCCTAGCTCTGTTTCACGCACCACATCTATCTACTGGGAACTGTTGTGCTCAATTGGTGAGCTGTGGGGGAGGGGCCAGCACTTTTGCAATGTGACTGAGGCATAGGAATGCACCAATCACAGGGCGGTCCGCACCCATACAACAATGGTTGTACTATTTCAGCTCTTTCATCTCATTATCCCTCTGCAGTGAACGAGGCCTTGCATAACTTTGAAGCTTGTTTGGCATCATAACATGTATTTGTGTGTGGGTGCGAGTGTGTTGTGCGTGCAAGGCAGGCCTGGCATACGGCTCAATGTAAAATGTATGATACGAGGCGCAGGGAAAGACACAGGGAGGCACACATAGGGAAATGGAGGTCGATGTGAGGGAGAGGGATGGTTGGAGTCCCACAGATGTACTCTCTAATGAGATTGATGTGGCAGCAACACTCAGTAAGATTATATCTGTTTTCTATTCGGTGCACACACTCCTAATGAACTGCCTGAAACAACCACTGTTTAATGTGATTGGCCTAAAATCAGCACAGTTTTAAACCAAACCCTGGTCCTTTTTCTCTCAAATATGTCATTGTGTTCAGAATTGTTAATGTATCTCTGACATGTTGGGATTATCAACGACAGCCTTTTGCACAATTACACACTGACTGTAATTTTAAGTTCCACTAAGGGCTGGGACAACTTTCAATAAGTTTTCATGGAAAATCCTCAAGAATCAAAAAGAGAATTGTTAAAGAATTGTTTCAGTTAGCAGAATCAATAATGGCTGTTGTATATAAAAAAAAATCCTATTAATTAGCATCCCTTATTCTGCCATTTCTGTGGCTGTCAATGTTTTTTTTTTTCTCAAACTTCTAAGTGGGAGAAATTAGGGGAAATTGAATTCCAACTGAATTCTGCTTTTTTGTATATGAATAATCAAACTTAGCATGTACTACTGTATTTGCCTGAAATTTCCACAAACCTCCCTATTTAAGAAACTTAAGACTGACTTTTTAAGTTGATTTCTTTCAAATGAGACATATTTAGAACTATTCAGGCCTCACAATGTTGAATATTTCTCTTCTGTGTCTCCCTGTACAGGTCGTCTGGGGTTCCCCCATCAAGGTGGGGACAACCCTCTACCCCTCAATGGTATGTATTGCAAGCTGCTCAGGGTTTTTAAGGGCCCACTAAAGCCTGGTACACACATACAGATATCTATAAACTTAACCAATTTGAAACAGTGAGAGAGTGTGTGGTGTGCCATGAAGAGATAGACATAGGACTCAACACACACGCACCAACCAGTTCATTTACCAACAACCAGGACCTCTGCTCTCACAGCTTGCAATCTTGAGTTATCATATGCGACTTTAATGTAAGCAAACATGGCGGGCAACGTTAGGAGGAATTGCTAAGCTAAATGCAGCTAGTGGTTAGCTTCCCATGATGTCCTTGGCGATGGAGATTTCCTTTCAGCTCCTCTCCTTATCAGTTTGTTATACATACAGTAACTTTCAGGTTACACTTTATATATGCTTGTGTTTTTGCCACTAATCAACAAGTTGGTCCTCCATTTCTGACGTTTGAAGGATTTAGCTAAAGAATATTGGAGTATGTCCAGTTAGGCTTTAAGCACCAAGCACCATCACTTTTTGGGATCAGTTTTCAGGTTTTTTTAGCTCTGTTTTGTTTTTGTAGCTGTGTGCTATTGTTAGAGAGTTAAAGCACCCTAACAGACAAGAAATAAAGTGTAATGCACCTGTCTATTCCAACCATAGATTAGGGTTGTAGGGATGGGTACTTATGCATGTGTTTTAGAGGCTGCAGTACTTCAGAACAATTAGTGTTACATTCATCATACCAACAATAATCAGGTGAAGCTATGTTTGTTAGGACTTTGGTAAAAAAGGACAATGATAAAAGCGTGGCAGTTACATTCAAGTTATAGTTAGTTGGTAAATTGTTCAATGAGCTCTTGCCTAAGAAAAAGAAATTCATTGATCCAACAAATGACATGTGTTAGTGTCATAGAAATAAGAGCTTAAGCCAGTATTTGAGGGGCTGGAAAGGAGATCCTGTGTATTTTATTTATTTATTTATTTGAAAACAACAATGATTATGTATCATATTATTCCAATGCATTTTTCTCTTATTTTTCATAATGTGGTCGATAAGCCAGAATTCCAAAGAAAGTTTTTTTTTTTTTACATGGAAAGCCTCCTAATTATCATGAAATGAGGCTAAAAAAATATTTCAAATTATTTTGCATATAAATCCAAATTGTCAGTGTTTTATTTCTTTAAATCATATGATTATAGATAGGTTCAAACTGGTCAGCTCTGTGACAAGATATATTTCAGCATTATAATAAGGTTTATGATCATTTTTGATGCAGAACAAATGTTAAATGTCTTATTATGGGTTCAAATGTAGCTTCCAGGAAAAGAAAATTCAGGTGTCTTTACTAGAATAAATCCAGTGGTTTTGAGGTGCAATTTTCCAGCTACATAACAAAATATTACAGGTTTGGGCTACCAGGGTCAAAAACACTAAGACTTGTTGAAGGTTTTTTTTTTCATTATAGATGTTACAGATGTTTATTTATTTATCATATATTACCAAAAGCACCCAGAATGTTCTCCTTAATAACTTCCTGCAGTTTCTGCTAAATTGGCTAAAATCACCCTGATTACCACAAATAACACTAACAAACTAAGACTGTCGAACTTAACTAATAACAATAAAAAAACAACTAAAAACTCTGACCCAAAATAGAGGTCGTTTTTAACAGTAGGCCTACTTGTTTAGCAGAAATGGAGGCTAACTTTATACCCAATGAATACTTTTGTATTTGTTCCTTATAGTTTTGGAACATGTTATAAAGATATACTTTAGTTTTCACTTGATTTCCAGTGACTTTAAAGGCAGTAACATTTGTGTTATTTTGGTCCCTTGCTGGAGAAAAGCAAGCATTTTAGGCTGTGTATCAGTAACTGTGCCTCTCTAATGGTTGAATAAACCTTACAAATCCCTTTGACATGCCGCAGTTTCCACAGCAGCAGTTTAATATTCTGCAACCTCTCCTTTTGCCCTTGCACACTTTGGCTCCCTTCATCATTGTGTAAGTGTGTTGTTGTGGTTGAGGTCCAGGATGTAAAACAGGAGAGGCCAGCAGTTTCTTCACAAGATCTCTGGGTCACATGGTTAGATCACATGGTCAGAAGCTGTCATCAAGCCCTGAGACAGATGGTGCCAGCGGATAGGCAGGATTCAGAGGTTGCACACCACCTCTCTCTCTCTCTCTCTTGCTCTCTCTATGCCTCATAAGCATACACAGATTGCATTCCTCATTCTCCTGATCTCTCTCTCGCGTTCACTCTCATTTTCTCTCTCCCCACACGCAGCTTTTTATCAGCTTGTTTCTCCATTTTTTCCAATCTATTTTTCACGATCCCTCTCACACACACACTCACACAAACACATCTTTTTATAGCACTCTCTGCTCTCTTTCAATCTGCTTCCATGTTTCTCCCTCTCTGGTGTCTTTCTCGCTCTCTCTGACCTCCTCCCCCCCAGAGTTAATGTCCATCTGGGTTGGAAAGTCCACTGAGGGAGCTGAGGATTATTGCTTGTGTGTTCTGGCCACTTCTTCATCCCCCCCTTCGTGTCCTTACAGCGTTAGATGGGTCAATGCCTCATTTTCTCTGACGTGCAGATTTTAATTCATTTAAACTCTGCTCTGTGCTGTGAAACATTATTTCCCATAGAGCGCATTCAATAAAATGGGTAAAAAGAGGTACTGCTTGTGTTGACGTCTGACGGTGAAGTGCATTAAAGGCTGTTGGACCTGTTAGATGGATGATAGACATATTTTAAGGCCCAACAGGAATTCCAATCATTCCCAACCCCAAATGTGCCTGTGGGCATGTATTTGTACCTTTTCAGTAGGAAATATTAAATGTGGAGAATACATTTTTAAAGCAGCATTGAGAGCTGACAGACTTAGATTCAGTATTATTGATTTACGGGGGTCGTACCATGCGTTTCACTGGATGTTGTCTCTTTGTTTGCTTATCACCACACAGAAATATAACAGCAGCTACCTGAAGTTTAAGAATTGCTGTCTTTTGCCAAATTAAGCGGGGTACACACATAAAGATTATCAGGCTGTTTTTGTCCCGACTTGCCCCCTTTCCAACCAAGGACATCAAACTCCAGATTATTTTATATTTTATTAGATTATCCCATAAGATTATCCTGTGGTCTGAGGTGTGTTAAGAGTGAATTTGTCCTGATAATCGGCTCTGAAACGGGTCGGGGCCAACAATTGTAAATATTAAACTTGTTCAATATTTACGACCAAAAATCTTCGTGTGTGGGGAAAGCCGACAACTCCTGAGTCATGACTCCGTGAATTGTGACGTGGAACAGAATGTAGCCAATAAAGAAGCGAGCTGACTGAGGAACAAGGAAGCAGGCGTAAATAAAAACAAGCACGGCCGACCTGAAGCATAAACATAAAGTTCGGTAGACCTAAGAAACGGAGGACCAGCTCACATGTTCATGCTGTCTCCAGGATTTTTTTCAACAGTCTTTTTTTTTTTTAGTTCCCGATTTTCCGTCAAAGATAGTCCCAACACCACCATTATTCCCTTTCCTTGTATGTCCTCTCCCATGTTGTGTTATCCGGTTGTTGCCATAGACAACGTTTATGGTTGTTGCTATGCTTCTTCTTCTTTGTTTTTCTTAGATCACGTTTGGTCACACGAGATTTCTGTCTTTGAGGACTAGATTCTAGATCAGTGGTGGGACAGAATGGTTATGTCTGTGGTAAGCTGTGTTGAGATTATCAGAGCACACCACACAGAGTAAGATCAAAACTGTTCAATGCCTGATCTTTTTTATCTTCACGTGTGGGGCCACTAACAGATAAAAAATCTCTTCCGAATTAAGAAAATCCTTATGTGTGGACCCGGCTTTAGGAAATAGCTCATTGATGACATTGCTGCCATCCTCAAACACAAGGCTGTTACTGTATTTACACCGGAAACACTGTAGGCAGCATTAGTAACCGCCTGCTGTCAAGGATGCAACTTGTTTTTAAACCAAAAGCATGACCGTAGGAGGGCAGAACACATGTTGTGAAATGTCTGGCCATATTCAGAGACATTTCCTCAGTTATTGCTTCTGGCACTTTCATTTGGTTTATGGTGTAAGGAGAGGTTATTTCTCCCCTCGTGGGTGTCACTGTGGTGTTTCCTCAGTGACAAATGTAATATGACCACATCCATGTGGAGTGCTTTAGTTACAGGACGTTTATGGGCAAGGAGGTAATAATAACTCATGCAACTTTGATCACAACTGGATGTTTTTTTGTGAACTTTTTTTTTTTCATAATTTAACATTTGTATGAGTCGATTTAATTTAAGACAGTAAATTATTTTATATAAAACATTTATTTTTATTTTTAACTTTCCCCATGATTTATAGTTTAACAAATCCTTGTGCAGGAGTGCAAAACTACCGCACTTCATTTTTTCTATATAATATGCTGTATGTAATCATTCTGAAAGATTTAATATATCAAAATTTGGCACTGAAACATCTTAATAGATTTTAAAATATGTCATATATATTCTTTTTCAGTTGCTGATAATACCTCAAATATTTCCAAAAATTCTCAGATCCAGAGAGGTCCTTATTTTTTATAGCTTTAACTAGACGTGTCTTTCCATGATGGCAAGCATGAAGGTAATATTTACACTGAAGCACTTGCTCTATCCATACAGATGCCCAAAACAGCTGCTTACAGAGAGATAAAGTCAGAGCTGAAGGTGGAGGACCAATGTCAGATTTTATAATTAATAGATATTACCTGTAGCCATATATTTCAGAGAAATCAAACACTGTGTATGAAGGCAATTTGGTGATTTATGTCTATTTTTAGATTGATTTATAGATTTACTTTTGGGGGGCAATGAAAGTTAAACAGAAAACACTGGAAAGAGCCACACTATTTCCAAGTGTTAACAATAACTATAAAAACTGCCTCTGAAACAAAAATAAAAGAGATTTGGCATTACTTTGAGAAGAGCCTAGGAAGTATGAGACTTTATTTACTGCTCTGGGATGATTTGGCAGAGAGAATAAATACAAGCTAAAGCTGTTTAACTCTTGGTTGGTCTTGGAGAATGAGCAGTTCCTATTCGACCATTTAGAGAAATATGACCTCATTTTTGTTCATTCGCTAAATTAAATGTTCAGTTCTGCTCTCCCCACTGATTATACCTATGTTCAGGTACCTGCTTTAGAGAAAACATGCACAGATGATGTCTTGGAAAGTTCCCAAGCAAGGAATTCAAAATTCACTTTGATGCTATTTTTAATGCACTAGGTTGACTGGTCCAATAAGGGCTTCAGTTGAGTGGTAATAAATCAACATAATCATACGTAGCTGATGAACAATTTTATCTCCATTTTCGGCATTAAATTTCTTACTGAAAAAACTCTGCACATCTGTTGCTGTTTTTTTTTTTTTTATTAAGATAGATGTGTAAGAGGGCAATGTGTTCATCACAGGTTGTCAGGCTAAGTCCAGTACACAATACAACTGGCATTAAGTTAATTTATTTGCAAATGAAATGAAGTTTATGTCCTGATGCATCAGGAGTTGACACGAAAGCTCGATTTAGATACTTGAAGGTAACTGGGCTTCGTATAAGATGCTATCAAAGCTATCCAGGAATTTTATTTTAATTGTTAATCTGGCTCATCATGCTAGCCTAAATACCCCGGATGATCTATTATAAAGTCCTTATTGAAGCTTTTAAACATGTAGGATTACAGACTGTTTTCTTCCTCAGCTGTTTCAGGGGCAGCAATTTTTTTTCAGAAACTCAAAGTTTGCTGTATTGTATCAAGTTTTAAAATGTATTGGGGTTTTCAGTACATCCCTATACATAATAAAAAGTAATTTTGTTCATGTTGTTGAGGTTACTCTGAATTTATGTTATTAAGTGAGCTGTGGACCAGATGTCAGTGCTTCTTGGCCTTAGTGAAGTGTTGGTGCTGTGTTGGCTCAAGCAGTTGTTTTAGTAGACTATTTAATCACTGCTCCTGATTAGCTATGGTGTTCCTCAAGGCTCAGTCCTTCCTTGGACACTATGATATGATTCTAAGCAATAATCAGGGGATTGTGTTCTTAATAAAACTTAATGAAATTGAGGAGTTGCTTGGTAGATTAGTTCACTGGGCTTTTGATTCACTCCAGATGATCCAGTTATGCAGGCTGATTGAAACACTCAGCTGAGAGATAAAATAGTGGACTGGCTTGCAGACAATGGGACATCCTTCTACTGTCACAAACTACCTGACACCTATAGTGCATCATTCATCTTCTATAATCACCCTCTCCTTTGGTTTATTCCACACGCAGCCAGGAATTATAGCAGGAGACGAGGTAAAACAGTCACTTTTCTTGCGTAATTGAAACTCTGTAGGGCTCTATATGTTTTTCTTTAATGTTTATCATGCTGTCGTTGTTTTTGGTTGTTTATGTCGCATTAAGTTTTGAATGACACTTGACGTTGTGTGCATATTTTGACGTTTGTCTGCATGATTGTCTTGACTTATAGCCTTGCAAAAAGCTTGTTGTGTGACCTTTTGCATCTCTTATCCTTTTGCACATTTGTTTCTCTCATAATGCTCGACTCTTGCTTTACTTTCACACTCAGCTTGTGACACTGTCAAGTCAAACAATAGCTGTTAGTGTCACTGTTAACTGAAACTTAATGAAGCAGAGAAACGAGAAAAGTGCAGTTTGTGTTTGACGCTCACTGCAACAGAAGCACGGACACATGCCCGGGCACATGGCCGGAACAACACACGCATGCACACACACAGGCTCACCCCTACACACACTTACTCACACACAGCACATACTGTAAGCTCAGGCTAACTCCCTTGCATAAATCTTTATAAAGCAGCTCAGGGCAGGTTTGTAAGGGAGCAGGAATAGGCCATGGAAGGCTTAACCTCTCCAGCACACTCACACAAAGATGCACCATACTCTGAAACTATTTAGGCTGACAGGGCCTCTGTGTTTTGTTTTTAAGACCTTGCATGCTCATCCAGTCCCCCATCAGCATTGTTGTTGCTGGTCTTGTGTGTTTTGTCAAATTGTATTGCTGTAATATCTACTTTTAAACTACAACATTACGTGAACTACTAATAACCACTTTGGTTTTCTGTATTACGTTAAGATTTATTTATCTTTACCCAAAGCATTTACTAAATTGAATGGCCTCTGTGACTTTGTTATTTCAATGCATTTCAACTAATATTGGTTGTACTAACAAGGGCTGGGTATTGTATACCAAAACTCAAAGCTGAATGGCAATACAAAATATAGGGTTCCAGTGGGTCCTTAAAAAGGCTTAAGTTTGAATGTGGAAATTCATGTTAGACACACTGTAAGAGGTCTTTAATATTGGAGAGCACTTTGACAAAGATCATCCTTAGCAAAGCGATTTACTTAGTTCAAGTTAAACGTTCAGCAGCTTCATCTGGTACACCTCCCTATTACTGATTCAACCTAGATTCAACAAGGTACTGCACACATTCCTCAGAGATTTAGGTCAATTTTGATGTTTTAGCATCACACAGTTGCTGCAGATTTGTCAGCTGTAGCGTGCACATCAACAATATGAATCTTCAGTTCCCAAATGTGCTCTGTTGGATTGATATCTGGGGGACTGTGGAGGCCACTAGAGTGCAGTGAACTAATTGTAATGTCCAAGAAATTAGTTTTAGATGATTTCTCTGTCATTACAATGTCGTTTAAACCAGTGGTTCCCAACCTTTTTTGTCTTGTGTACCCCCTGAGCCTTTTTGCCATGAGTACCCCCTCACACATATGTGTTGATAATTCTTCAAAAGTAGAATGTAACACAACTGATTAATAAATGAAAATATTAATATGTATCTCCTCAATTTAAACATATAGTTCTCAGAAATTTTCTTCTTTTTAACTTAAATTAAACATAAAAATAAATAATATGTTGCCTTGAAAATAAATAAGTAATCTAAATAAATAGATATGAAATCAAAATAATCAACCTGCCTTTGTTATATATAACTGTTGTAATGTTTACCACAAAACACTGGAGCTCCTTTGAATAAAACCCCTTTAAACAGGCATTTAGACTTTTAAAAATCAGGAACAAAACACTTCAAATAGTTTCTCGGCAGGCTTCTCTTAACCCTCTCCTGAATCCAGAGGAAAACTAGTTGTAGCACACACATACCATTTTATTGACAGGTTTATCTCAGTACTTCCAAGTTGGAAATAAATGATTAAATGTTTCCACGTACCCCCTGCAATGTTCTCGCGTACCCCTTTCCTGGTTGGGAATCACTGGTTTAAACAATGTTCAAATGGTACTCAGGGGCCCAAGGCTTGCTAAGAAGATTTTCCTCACATCATTACAGCAACACCCTGAATCCTTTTTGTAAGGTAGGATGGATCCATGCATGCCAAACACAAATTATGTCCCTGCTGTCTGAATGTCACATCTGACTCATCAGACCTGGCAACTTTTTTTCTATTTCTCTGTTGTCCAAATTTTGGTGAGCCTGTGCAAAGTGTAGCCTCAGCTGACAGGACTGGCACCCAGTGTGGTCTTCTGCTGCTGTAGCCCATTTGCCTAAAGGTTCAGCATGTGTTTAGAATTTGTTTAGTCTTCTGCATACCTTAGTTGTAACAAGTGGTTAATTAAGTTACTGTTGCCTACCTGTTATCTCAACCACTGCTGCTAACTGGATGTTCTCTCTTTTTCTGACCATTCTCTGTTAACCCTAGATATGTTAGTACATGGAAAATACCAGTAGTTGAGCAGTTTCTGAAATACTCAGACCATCTCATGTGGCACCAACACCCGTGCCACTTAAAAAGTCACTTAAATCACCTTTCTTCCACATTCTGATGCACGGTTTGGATTTCAGCCCCAGCCGTGTCTACATGACGAAACAGATTGATTTGTTGCCATGTGATTTGCTGGTCAGTTATTTTCATCACAAGCAGTTGAACAGGTGTACCTAATGAAGTGGCTGAGTGTTGAGATTTATCCATTTAATGTTTCTTTTTTTACATTTGCTCCTTCTTGTAGTGATCAGCAGCTTTCTTTACAGCGCATGATGCATGAAAATGTTCTTCTGGTTTTGGGTCCTAAAAAGCCTTATATTTGAAATCAGTAACTATGTAGAAACCTTGTTCATATTTCAATAATTTTATGTAAAGAAATAACAATTAGTTGTTACATTACCAGAATTATCTTTGACTTGGTAGGGTCTAGTAAAAATGTAACTGTATTGATGCCTTTTAGATACTGCTGCAAAAAGTCCTACAGTCCCAGTATTGAGCATTTTTCTCATCCTAATTTTTAGAAATTGAAAACAAACCCCTACACAGTGTTGAGATTTTTTCCAAACATATTATAGCTTGTAGTTCTTACTGTAAATAATCTCTTTATTGAGCATTGGGCACAATATCTGTTTTTTTATTAATTCTTTTACTATTTAAGTCACCAGAAGAAGAAGCACAGAGCATTAGTGACACAAGATAAACAATCATTATTAACTGTATCTTTTTTGAAAACATATGCAGCGAGTGTAGCATTCAACCACTCAAAAATACAGGCCCAATATGCCATGTTTAAGGAATTAATGTGCTCTCAGGATCTAAAATTAGCATCCCTCCACTTGCCAATTTTGGGAACATATCTAATTTTGTGAGCCCCTGTCTTAAAACAAAGCTTAGTCTAATTTGATAACCTTATTTTGTATTGCAATGACTCTGTATGTCTGACACAACTCACAGTAATTACTGACCGGCCACCACCCCTAACGGTTAAATGTGAGAGAAACCATGATTTTGTTATATCTTAAAAACTTAAATACATATATCCCAGCTATAATACAAACCCACCTACAAGATGTTGAAAAACCTGAAAAAAAATATTTTGCCCTTTGTCCAACAACAGATGAATTAGTCTGTGCTGTTAAAAGTGCTAATGCCCTGGTGCTGTATCTATGACAACAGTGACCCCTCCTTAACCTTTACTGCCAGTTCTCTCTTTTTGAAATAAACCTTTTCTGCCCTCCTCCATCTTCTCCTCTACTCTTTGTCTCAGGTCACTCCTCTCTCTTCCCCATGGAGGATGGTTTCCCTGACGATGAGCGTGGCGAACAGGGTCTCGCAGGCCTGGGCTCTCCACACTGCTTCCCACATCAGAACGGAGAGCGTGTTGAACGCTACTCACGCAAGGTCTTTGTGGGAGGACTGCCCCCGGACATAGATGAAGGTAAAATAGTTCACTTACATCAAGTCCGGTGCCATTTTAGTGGTTTGAGTTGATTGAAACTTAGAAGATTTGCCCTTGAGAGAATAAGCCCAATGACTGCTGATGAGTTTCTTTCCTCTGTGTGTTTCATTTCAGATGAGATTACAGCCAGTTTCCGTCGCTTTGGACATCTGTTTGTGGACTGGCCTCACAAAGCAGAGAGCAAATCCTATTTTCCCCCCAAAGGTATGTTGAATTCCCAACTTCTTAACTTCTAATAACCATGAAACATTTTCCTGTGATTAGAAACTGCTGCTCTGTAAGGGCCTCACCTCTCAAAGCATCTTTTATCATCATCAGTCCCTGCGCAAAATTATAAGTTTGAAAAAGGGATGCACAAACTTTTATTTGAACTGCTGTCTGACAAGCTGTGATTTTCAGACACAGATATATACACATTTTTTTATTGTGAAGATCCAACGTCTCTCTGGTACAAATATTTACCAGTAACTTTCACTGTCTATTAGTTGCAGAAGCATAAATAAAACAAGAGAACATTTGATTCTGTAACTGGAGGAATAACAAATGCATTAAATAAAAAATGGTCTGTTATCCTTCTCATACTTGGTAAGATTATGGATTATCATTAATGTGCTCTTTTTTAACAACTCCATATTTGGATATGTCTTCAAACAGTGTTAATAAGCTCATCTTGCCTTTGGTCAAGTATACAGCTCGAAGGCTGAAAGCCACACATAGCCTCCCTTCCTCCCCGGTCTATATGTGCCAACACTCTTACATTTTGCAGTTTTCAGGCCCTGACCTAATAAGGTGAAGCATTATTTTACATTTGGAAACTTTACTGATACATATGGCCAATATATACCGACAATATCAGCAGAAATGTTCATATAATGATTGTCTGATGTGGATATTACGCTTCCCTGTTCAATTAGTTGATATTGGAATTGAAAATCTGTTGGAAATACACGATCAACTGATCAGAGTCGATGCCATTTGCCATGATACACCTTTGGTTAATATGCCATGCAGCAACTTTGGTTTGTAAACAGAAAATCCACATGTCTGCTGCCTCTGCAGCTATATAATCAACATAAGAAACTATAGTTGATTTCCCAAAAGTTTGTTTTTATGTCATCATGTGAAATTATCAACCCAGGGTTGAAATCTGTATTGATATCTGCCCTTTGACTGGATAAAAGATAGTTAGCTTGCTAAAGGAGCTACACAGCAACTGCATGTTGTGATGCACTCAAGGTCTAGTTGCTAACAATGTGATTTGCTTATATAAGCATATTAAAGATCCAGTAAAGCTAAAAACATCATGTGCTGAAATTTAGTTCAACTTCAACTTTTTTATTATCCCGTGTGGGAAAATTGTTTTGCAGCAGGCATTAGGAAAATTAGGAAAAATCGTGAGCACAGGTGAAAAACGAAGGCACTTAAACCACAAAACGCCATAGGTTAAAGAATCAGAAAAGCTCCATAAAGTGCATTCAGTCATTAAAGTGCTGTGCAGTAGATAAATAATCAGTGATGATGAACAGTCGAGGTAAAGCAGATAAAAAGAGAATCAACAAATAATCAATAAATAGTCAAGGATTACAGTTGAAAAATCAAAAATTAGTTCTATCTCATAGTTGAGTAAAGTTAAGGTTTGGATAAAAATAAATTTTTTTCATCAGTTATTTAATAGCATGTAAATGAGAATATTTTCAAAGACCTTCATTTTTTTGTCCATTAGACTATTTTCAATGATATGCTCGTTGGAAAAACTAAGCGTGTTAAAATATGTGTAAATTAATTCACAAATATAGTCAATGAATCATCATGTTGTATTATTCAGTTGTCCTTACTGTGGGATACTTGTTGCATTGCTTCATAAGAGCTTTTTGTACTTCTCTGTTGAGCAAACAAATCAAACTATTTTATTTGAAAACACAAAACATAATGGTTGTTGTATTGGCTTTAGCCAGTCTCACTGATAGGTGATTGGTGCATCCCTACAGGTGTTGTTGTTCACTGCTACTTAACATAAAAGTTCCTCTAAATGTCGCTGTCTTTTTGGGAAACAAAAAGGAAATACATGTTTCTGGTAAAGACTTGTATTTATGTACTGTCATTATGTGAGAGTCTGTGCAGTCTGCTTTTGTGCTTGAACTTTTATGTGGATCATTTTGTAACCATGTCTAGCTGGTTTGTTTGCTCCCCATCTATTTGTGAAAGCTTATAACCTCCTGCTGTGAAACGCAGAATGTGGTGATCAAACATACAGTCACAGTAATCATCTCACTAAATTCCAACATGACTCCTCTGTCAATACTGTGTGTCCCTGGCAGCATGAATAACCCTGCTGTATTTTATGTAGGCTACGCCTTCCTGCTGTTCCAGGATGAGAGCTCGGTGCAGGCTTTGATCGATGCCTGCATTGAGGAGGACGGCAAGCTGTACCTCTGCGTGTCCAGCCCCACCATCAAAGACAAGCCGGTCAGCAGGAACACGCACACGCACAAGCTCCCACAAGCAGCCTTTTTCAAACTGTGTATGGAGTTGTACATTTGGAGAGCTGTAACATGTTGGTTATATGTGTGTGACAGGTTCAGATCCGACCATGGAACCTGAACGACAGTGATTTTGTGATGGATGGATCTCAGCCCCTTGACCCAAGAAAAACCATCTTTGTGGGAGGAGTCCCTCGTCCACTCCGTGCAGGTATGTTTTATTTCTGTGTCAGGCAAAATAATTAAAGAGAGAATAAGTGTTCTAACCATTGTCCGAAGGAACATTTGAATGAACCCTATGTGCATGTTATCACATTTTAAAAGAACAGCTTCTCTGCCTGCGATGAGCTGAAAACACACATGAAGAGGGAGGCTGTATAGCTATTACATAATAATCCTCTTGGAATAAAAAAACTGAGCATTTTTAGGGGCATTTTCTTTAAAAAGGCAGATCACATTTCTCTGTGAACTGAGAGTTCAGTAAAAGGTGTCATGTTCTCCTGCTCCCAAGGCCCCTTCTAACAACATTAAAAGCAAGAGAAAATTCATTTTTCAGGATATGTGACTTTAAGAGTCACTCCTTTAAGTATGTAAACATTATCCTCCCATCCATCACATCCACGCACACTGTTTGTTTAGGTAAATTCTGTTTAATTCTGCCCAGCTTATGGAAACCACTCCTGTTCATATTACCATATTTAATAATGTCTACTGCATCCTTTGCTCTCCTCACCATTGCACCTTAATCTCTGTAGGCTTGTTTATATTAGCTCTGACTTCTTACTTTAATGTTAGCTCATACATATTCTGTGGTTATTTTTATTTAGAAATGTAATCCCTATTAATCTATTCAACTTTGTATTTATGTATATATGTACAGTATAGATCTTCTATTTTGTGCACACAGAGCAAAGTTAACCAGAGTCAAAGTTCTTGCATTTCTAAAATACCTGGTCAATAAAGCTGAATATCATATTATAAATATCAGATGACAAAGACAAGCAACGATCCTTTAGGCCACACTTCTCTTCAGTCACAGTGATAACAGTTATAGAAACATCTCTCTGTAAGACAATCAAATGGGACCTGCCTTTGCTTGCTTGCATGTTGGGCTTAAAGCAGCACAGTGTTGGTGAAATCTGCTTTGACCTACACTCGCCCTGTCAAAAATAAGCCTCTGTGACACTCTGTGCTGTGTGGAATATTAAATTCTTTCTCTGTCCTGATCTTCGTGCTGTGTACATGTTAACTGCACCACTGGTGCATGTTTACAGCTGTTGTTTGGGTAATGACCGAGGTCAGAAGGCCCTGAGGTGCATTAAATCCTTTATCACCGTCTGTAGTTTTTGAAATGTAAAATAACATGCCTTGATCTGATCTGATGTTTATTGTGTACGGCAGCATTGTAAACTTGCAGGTCATTTAAACCCTTATTTGCATTTTTGTTAAAGGCTGTCAGGAAATATTTGACTGTAAATAAACTTTATCGTGGTTGACTTTGCTTGCAGACTGCTGAAATTTATGTCAACGCTGTTTACAGATTAAAGTTGTCAGATCAGCAGCCCTCATCATCTCATGAGTTTGTATTTACTGGTTACATGGGCATAAGTTCATTTATTATAAATAAAGCTCCGGTTTGCTCTCAAGCTTCACTCAGGGTTTCCAAAATATATTTTTGTTCTCAGTTTCATTTGCTTCAGTGCTCCAAATGTACTTATGAATATTTTCTTCTCTTTGCAGTGGAGCTGGCCATGATCATGGACCGTCTGTATGGTGGGGTTTGCTACGCTGGCATTGACACAGACCCTGAGCTCAAGTACCCCAAGGGAGCGGGGCGGGTCGCCTTCTCTAATCAGCAGAGCTACATTGCTGCTATCAGTGCTCGCTTTGTACAGCTGCAGCATGGAGAAATCGATAAACGGGTGAGTGGGGGAGAAGAGAGAGCTCAGTGTTTTTCAACCTCCCCTCTGGGTCCCCCTCTTTCTTCATTTGTCTCCCCCTGCCTCACTTCCTGTTCTCTTTCCCTCGCCATCTCCTCCCCATTGCCCCATTTCTGAGTTGCATTAGAAGAGGTAGGTCTCACTCGATAGAATTAGGAGTGCAAACTGCAGCACAGTCTTCAGATTATTTGTGTTGGGTGGTAGATGTGTGGGAGGGATGAACAATTCAGATCATTGTTCATTCATGGAGATGATCAGTTATTGTGGCAACATTAGTCCTGAGTCCAAGCTCCAGGGAGATGTTTCTCATAGGTTTGAGCTGAATCCTCTGACAGTATAGAAAGAGAAACATATCATTGTCAGAAAGATATCAATATCAAATAAAACAAGAACTCTTAGCAGCAGAGTACGTTAGTACATCAAATTTAAGGCCGATGGAGGTTGCTAAGGGATTTTAGCAAGAGATATCTTTTGATCATAAAACGGGATCTTTTTGTTGTATACAGCTCCTGTGACTTGCTAATCAGCTGTCCAATCTAGATTTTTCTAAGCATAAGACCCTCAGTTGCTTACACATTGCAGCGTTTGTGGCTCAGTCTGGTTGTGCGCTCTACTAGTGATCAAAGGGTTGCAGGTGTGAGCACAGCTCTGCCTGTCACATGTATCCTTGGGCAATACACTTTTGCTGCGTTCCAGTTGTACTGGGAAGTCAGGAGTTCCGAGTAGAAAATTTCATCTGGAATGCCACTTGAGGTCGGAATTTCCTACTGGGAAGTTGGGGGATCCTGACCACCACCCAGTTGACAATCAAAGATGGCTGCCCCCAGTGTAAAAAGTTACTGAGCTCCTGTAATATTCCATTTATTAGCACTTCTGACTAGTGTTTGTCGCACTAAATCAGCTGTATTCATAGTATTGGTCGATGTTTATATATATATGGAAATGCTGCTATAGTGTTATTTACATTCTTCATGTGGTATGTGTGAACTACAATGCAGGGCGTGCTAACAACTCAACTCAACTTTATTTATAAAGCACTTTAAAAACAACCACAGCTGAAACAAAGTGCTGTACATTAATAGACAAAACAACGCAGACATAAAACAATTAAAACAATGTATATAATAAAGCATGTATAAACACTAAAATAATTGTTTTATTGTTTTTAAAAACAATAGAAACAAATAACTAAAAACAAACCATAAAACACTTAAACAGGAGCAGAGTCTCATGCGGGGTTCAAAGCCAAGGAATAAAACAACGGCAAACAGTAGCCTGGTTGATCTGCAAATTTTTTTCCAACTTTGCAGCTGGAACGCTGCTAACTCGGATATGACCTCATTCCCACTCTTCCCAGTTCAGATGTAAATGGAACGCAGCATTTGTCCCAAATTCCCCCCACTGCTCTGTCAGTGGTGTGTAAATGAGTATGAGAGGGTGTGAATGTGTTGGCTAACACTGATGAACAACTCTCATAAAACCTCAGAACCATCACTGAGAGAATGTGAGAATAAATGGGTGTGGACGTGTAGATGTGACCTTTGGTGTTAAAGCACTTTGAATCAGAAAAGTCAGGAAAGTGCTATGTAAGCTCAAGTCCTCCTACCATTCAAAGTATAAAAACGTGTCATGGGTTTAACATCGTCGGCTGAGGAATTACTGGTACAGTGCTTATAGTGGCTTAAAATGGACTCAAACATTTTTCATATTTACTCAATAGAGATGAGTGAAAAAATGAAAGCAGCAAAAACTGAACAGAAATATCAAGCAAAGAGAAGCCTCCATGATATAAACTGCTGGAATAATAGTACTCTGCTGTCTTATTTGCATAATTGGTGTGAAATTTTGTACACTGAGAGCCTCAGTGACATTCACTTGATCATAACACAATACCTAAATACTGAGCAATTTGAAAAGAGAGTTAATGGTGCACTGAACATTCATAAAAGGAACTTTTAAATCTACAAATTTAACAGAAGACTGTGGCCACCACCAACATTTATTCAACCGCTTCTGTTACACCTTAACGTGCAAAACTGAAAGAGTTTTGCTGACACAGTTGTTCTTGTTCACCATGATGAGTCTAAATCTCTCTGATATGCTAACCCCATTTCTTAAAGAGTCGAGACATTTTGTAAAATGTGAATGAAAACGGAGTACAGAGATTTGAAATTCCTTTTCAATTCTAATCAGCTGGATATCATATTTTCTATAGTTATATTCTTACTTTGATGCCAGCAACATGTTCAAAAATAGTTTGGACAGGAGCATGTTTACCACGTGCACTCTGCAAGAGTCAGGAAACTGAAAACACTCATTGCTTGAAACTGTAATTTTTCCCTCTCTGGCATTATTTACATATTGAGTTGTGGCATTTTGCCCTTCATGATATGCAACATGATTCAATGGGAGGCTGGTCTGGACGGCATATAGGTCTGTCAAATACTTAACTCTGATGGAAAACCCATGCTGCAGTAAATCTCACAGAATATGGCATTGTCTGGATGGAAGTGTATGTTGCTCCAAACCTGGATGAACCTCTCAGCATTTATGGTACATTAATGGCAAGTTAACCGTACCAGGAGCTAGGAGGATTTGACAGGTGTCGTTTTTTCCTGAACAGCTTAAAATGTGGACACTGCAGACCAGGGTTCACTTTTCCACTTCAGGTCATCCATCACATGTGGACTCAAGCCTTAGGGTTTACCTTTGCATGGTAGAATCTTATCTTACATTGATAGATGCAACAATGCACTGTGTTCACCGACAAAGTGTTTTCTTTTTTTAAGTTTTCCCTCAGCCCACATTTTAATGTCCATAGCAGAATAATGTTGGTTCATGCTGAGATCAAAGGTCAAAGGCATTTAGTGTTGCTCTCTGGCCTCAGCCCTTACATGCTATTTTTAACTGAAGATGGCAAATCTCAAAATTTCTTGCCATTGCACTGCAAGGACCACTGTTTTTAAACTACTGACTGTTTGCCTGTTTAGTCTTTTACAAAGTAAAGAAACCCCTCACCATTGTTGATTGTGAATGACCAAGCCAGCTATGAGCGCCCCCTCTATACCCTACCATGGTACTATTATCTGTTCCCAATTCACCTTCTTACCTGTGGAATGTTCCAGGTTTTCCTTGAGCATTTTGCAACTTTATTAGTCTTTTTGTGGCCCTGTCCCAAATTGTTGGAATTTGCTCCAGGGACTTGTGCAGCTAAAGGAGATCAGGTTACATTTGTGTATTCTCTTTGGTTTCTGTGAAAAGGTAACAAAAGCTAAACACAGCAGGAGTTGCCTTTCTTGCTGTTGGATATCACTTTATGCCCCAGTCACACATTTCCGTTTCTCATGGCGATTGTGCACGACTGTATACGATTGGCAAGGCTGGTTTGATTGGCAAGATACAGGAAGAAATGACTGTCTCTCCCCCGGATACACCCCGTACATACACCGTCAGTAATGCTTCTACGGCGCTTCTACAGCGCTTCAGGGGCGTTCGTCCCGCTTCAGTTAGGTCAATACAACGATACCACGAGGATTCCATGAATTTCCATCCCTCTGACACGACGTCAGCCCCATTCGAGCCCAGTTTGCGTCACGTAAGCCCTGATTTAGCCCTGTCGCTTGCGTTGCCTTTAACGGGACACAGTTGGGGCACAAACGGATACGTCCTTGTCAGTCGTCCTCAGACAGCTTTCTGGATTGAGCCGCGATCAGCCCGATTGAGCCCCATACATGCCACGCTCATACCGTTCGCCTTAGGACTGCATGAGGCTTCCACCCCGCTATACTGAGAGCGGCGATTCTCCACAATAGTTTTGAACAGTTCAAAACAGTCAGGACCCTTCCCTGTTCCCCCTGTTCGTCCACGACTATACAACGCTGATCCAGATCAAGTAGGGCATGCACCATGACCAAAGCAAATTTCATCAGGATTAGGACAATCGTGCACAATCACCATGAGAAACGGGACTGTGTGACTGGGGCTTTAAATTAGAGGGATAGACAGAGCATAGACAGTGTTTAAGTCAGAGGTAAAGCAAAGAGCCATGGTTTTCCAACCTTTTGTCTTGAAGACCCTCCAGTGGTGTTTAACAGTCAGTTGAACAACTGAGGGGGTACACTGAGTAGGAATGGGAAAGAATCTCACCTACAAAGTTACAACAACTCGAGTCCTCAGTGTTGTTAAAAGGAAAGGTGATGTAACAGTGATAACCGTGCTCTTGTCCCAGCTTTTTTCGAACGGGTTTCAGGCAACAAACTCAAAATGGGTGAATGTTTCCCTAAAAAAAGCTGAAGTTTGAACATTAAATGGCTTGTCTTTGTACTGTATTAAATGAAATGTACAAATCCTTAAATTCTGCTTCTATTAACATTTTACCCAATGTCCCGACTTCTTTGTATGAAAGACACAAATGTAGACGTTTTGAGAAACGCTTGATTAACTGACTTTGCTAAACTCATTCTCACCCCTCACTGCAGGTGGAAGTGAAGCCATACGTGCTGGATGACCAGCTGTGCGATGAGTGCCAGGGAACTCGCTGCGGCGGGAAGTTTGCGCCCTTCTTCTGCGCCAACGTCACCTGCCTGCAGTACTACTGCGAGTACTGCTGGGCCGCCATCCACTCCCGCGCCGGGCGAGAGTTTCACAAACCCCTGGTGAAGGAGGGCGGCGACAGACCCCGTCACATCTCCTTCCGCTGGAACTGAGCAGCCCGCAGAGAGGGAGAGGCAACAGGGGAGCAGGAGGGCAGGTAGTGCAGGAGTCGCAAATCATTGTACAAATAAATGCACTTTTCTGTTGCTGGTTCCTTTTTGCTCTAATTTCACTGAACCTTTTTCTCATTTTTTTAAGTTAATATATATCTATATTTTGAAGAAAGAAAAGAAAACTGGAATTATATCCAAATATGTCCAGCAAGGAAAAAAGATGTGTAACATAATTTTATTTATGTGTTTGATTTTTGAAATATTTTTATTAGTTTTCAAAAGATACATATATAGGAACGTTTGAGGTGTGATATGGTACTCTGCTGTTCAATTGGCATATTCTAAAGGAGAAAACTTATTTTGATTTTGATAGGAAGCCCCAAGAAAATACACTTCATTTGACATTTGATTGACTTTATTGTAGCAGAGCTGTTGCTTTTTCATTTTCTATTGAGTCTCCAGAGCAAATGCTGCTGAAACAGCATCTCATTGGCTTTTTCTTTCTGAGAGGTGTGACTTTGTTTTTCTTTTTATTGAAACAAGAGGCTCAAGAGCAAATGTGAAATGAAAAAGGTGTTGCTAAAGAAGAGTGCACTTATTTCCAATTAAAGAGTGCAGATCCAGTTTATGAGACCCGTTGTAGTTAACCAAAGCTGAATCTCTATTTACTTTGAGGAACAGAGGGCCCGCTGCAGAGAGAAACGGATTCCTTTCCCTCCCAGATCAAAATGTTTGAACCTCTCTCTTTATGATTTCCCTGATCATAAATATGTTTTGATGTTACTTGAAAAAACCACAACAAAAAGTTTTAGCAACACATATTTGGGTTTTGATCTCCATTTTGACATGCAAAAACTAATACCTCAAACTCAGCTGCTAATGTGCCGAATACAGTTTTAAAAGAGAGGAAGAAAGAAAGAAAACATTATCACCCGCTGGTGTTCTCCTTTCCTTAGAACTCTAATCAAAGGGAAGTGATGCAACAAGCCGAGTGTGATATGACTGGCACAGTTTTGTAAACACTTGCTTCATCACCTCCTTATTTTTATAATCGAACCCAGGGTTGAGCTGGGGACAGAGCGGAGTGTCGTCAGTGCACAGTGTAATAGGGGAATGTATGGTGAAGGAAGGCTGTATGAGAGAGACAGGCTAACTGCTACAGAGATGAACCCAGCCCCGATCCCCCTCCTCATGTCTGCCTTCAGTCCTCTCATGCTAAGCTAGCAGCTAGCAAAGGGCAGGGCCTCATTCGTGGATTAAAGCCTCGACGCAGTGGCTCTTTCAGGACTGAGGTGATGGTAACTCCTCGAAACGGCTGCTGAAAATGCCGCCTTTTTATTGCAGTTTTTCTATCATCAAACAGGTAACACCTGTCTTTGATAGTTTTTTTTTCTAATGCATTTGTGCAATTCTCCCAAGTCTTGAATGGAAAAAAGTTCTACTTCGCGTCAGAGAGTTAGCTTCATTTACCCAACGAAGCAATTAAAGTTTGTCTGCTTTTTGAATTGTCAGCACACATTTGAATCATGGAGGTATCTGCCCGTTCAGCGAACCTCCTCTATCTTTTTCTCCTGCCAAGCTAATCCTACTCAGCATCCAGTGTTTTTGAAGCATAAATGAAGATAGTCTCTGCAGTGTGCTCTACTACTCCACACTTGTTACCCACATGCAGTTTGCTCTTTCTAACAGTCGGTTGGGAACCAAAGATGGCTGTGCAGTAGTGGGTCATACTGTAGCTCATTTCTTTTTTAATTTTTTTTTTAATTTCTCATTTCTTCAAGGACATTTTTTATAATATATATTTTTTACTTCTTTCACTTCTTCCCAGTTTTTCTTAACCGTCAAGCCCAGCAAACCAAAGATTGGCCTTGAACATACTATATTTATATATACAGATATATATATATATCTGACAGTGCAGTCCAAACCCATTACAACACCAGTGGAAGAACAACAGGGCTTGCAGGAACGCACAAACACACACTCAAGGCCTCACACTCTCTATAGCTCAAAGTGGAAGCGCGCTGGTAGCCACTAGTTCTTTTCTCTCAGATAGGTCTGCGTGTTTGGGAAAAAAAAAAAAAGTCAACTTAAAGTGCACATTCACAGCAAAATTGAAACTAATCCTCACATTTGTTTGACGTTTTCAGTCACTCAGTGGTAACCTACTAGCTGAGCATTTAAATATGTCAGGGAGTTAGTACAGAAACTTGATTCTACACACTAGTGAGAAACGTATCCTCATATCGGCGGATGTCGTTGCACCAGTTTTTTGCACCCTGGACATTAGTTTTGTGGGTGCGTTGGGTGAGCATTTTAGAAGTTAAAACACTTTGTGAAGAATTTGCTGTTAAATGAGATGAAAAAAAAAGATTATTTTATACATGGCCTGCTGATTTTTGGTACAGTGTTTTCTAGCTAAATTATTTTGTCATGCACATATAAACATTTATTATGCACTACTTTTCTAAATATTTTTTCTTTTTCCAACAGTCATTTTAGGCACATTTTTCACAAATGGGGAAACTCCTTTTTGCAATACCTCAATTTTTCACATTGTGAAAGGTAGCTTTTGTACTTTTGTTACTGAAAGATCTGCATATATGGATATGTTCATTTTAAGAAAAAAAAAGTTGAGTGATTTCAATATATATTATTTTCAATTATGCTTTTTATACATTTCAGTGCTGAGGAAACTTTACAACTAAGTGTGCACTTGTGTTGATGCGACTTCAGATCTGCAGAGGAGAGACCAAAGTGTATAGCTCTCTTGGTCTTGGCTTCTCGTACACTCGATGTTTCCAGTCAGTCTGGACAAAAACAGCATGGCGAGAACAGAAAAAAAAAGAAAAAAAAAACAAGTTGTAATTTGAATCGATGTTAATGTCTCTAAACATGGCTATACTAGTTGGAAAATGGTAACTTCTGTCTTGGTTTCCTCTCCATAGATGGAGTATAACTTATTATACGGAGAATGCAAAATTTGGTTCATGCTTCACGCTGAATCTCTTATCACAAGAATGGATGTTTGGTGTTTAGATATTTTAATATTTAAAAAAAAAAGGTATATATATATTCTTGAACTTGCCAACTAGCACCTATTGTAATCCTTAGCATGCATGACATAAAAAGAGAAAACAACAAGTACATGAATTAGCTATTAAAATTAATTGTTGTGGTGTGCACCAAATGTTTCTAAACTATTAACTTGTTAAGGACAAACCCAAACCCACTCTATCTCACCTCACCTCCCCTCCCCCCTCGTGTTGATCTCCTCGCTTCCCCATTCGCAGACCTCTGCAGGATGCACATGACAGAGAGCTAAGACGAGAAACGAGACAGAAACTAACTTAAAAAAAATCGCTTTTGGCAGTGCAGGACTTTGAGCATCCTTACAAACACTGTTTTTAAAAAGACTTGAGAACTCATCCCCGCTGTCTGTCGAGGTGATCTTATTATAGACCTATCTGGAGGAAGGGGAGCTTAAAGACTTGAATGTGGTAAATGTTGCAAGTTAACTTCAAGTTGTTATGTGCAATACTTCTTTTGAACCTTTTTCCAGATAAAGACTCTTTGCAATGTAATTCTTTAATGCCATTTTTAATTGCAGACATTTAATTAAAGAAGATGTTAATATGTTTTTCACAGTCATTTTCTACTGTTATTGTAATCCTTTTCATGCTGGTGTTTGTAAAAAAGAAAAGAAATCAAACTATTTGTACTAATATAAATAATTGAAGTTATTTTTAAAACATTAAAGGTTTTGTGCTCATTTGCTTATTTTGTTTATTTTAAGCTACTGTGATTGATTGCATTGTAATTATTAGGTCAACAATGTATTTAGCTGTTTATTGGTATATTTTTAATTGGAATGTATAATTGATTTTTATAATTTTGATCAGATTTTTGTTATATTTTTGAGGTGAAGCTTTTAATATGTTAAAGTGTCTAGTTTTTACTAATTGCTATATTGTGCTCCACAATATATGGTTCACATTTTCTGAAGGAAAATAAATATTTAAATATTTGTCTGTTAATGATGTTACTTAATGGCAAGATTTCAATAGTTTTTAACTGTGTATGGGAAGGTTGTTGTATTTATTAATAGCATTTTTTACTTAAGATATCACCTTAATTTTTATTGTCATTTCACTTTATAAGTTCCTATTTTTGTATTTTCCTTTCTAATTAAGTTATGTAATACGGATATGTCCATATTTCTAGGAGTTGGTCTGTAGAAGTGCTAGTGAAACGAAAAAGAAAAATCTAATGTTATTTAATTGTTTGCAGCCAACTATTTATAACAGTATGCATAATTTTTAAATATTTGTAATGTGAAATGTTGAATGAAATAAATCTTAACTGTGATGAAGATGTTTGTTTTGTGTGCTCATGTATTTAGAGCCTTAACAGAATCATTTTGGTCTCTTTACAGCATCATCATCCTATTGCTCATGCATTATCCAGACTTCTTAAAGGTCCCTTTTGCTGAGGGATGCTTGTTCAGCCCACAGCTTCAGTCAAATGAACATGGCATGTCTGTGAGGCCTCGGCAAACAAGAGCTGGAAAGCTGAGGTCACATCCACTTCCTGAGAAGGGCGTGACCAGACAGTGCTTGAAGAATTACACCAAGTATGGGTGAAACAGAGGGGTTTATAGACTTGTCAAACTAAACTTGAAAAATCTGCTCTGGGGACATTTGAGAGCAATGTAAACTTGTTGAAAAAGAGAACAGTATGTGACCTTTACGATGTTCATATTATTTCCACTATAGTCTCAGGGGTTCAGAAAGACTTGCAAACAAAGATGATTAGTACCTCTCCCTACACAGACATGTATATATACACAAGCTGCGCTCCCCCAATGGCTTTGCTGAACAGTTCTCGCCTCCATATTATTGTTTCTACCTATAAAACTAGCACAAAGGGGGTTCCCTTGGCCTGTAATGATTTCTACTTATTTAGATTACAAAATTTTAAGGCACATCGGTGAACAAACAATTACTGGTTCGTTCATATAAATTTGACCAATCTAACAGTATTTATCAGTCTTTTATCAGTCTTCTAATAACAAAGATTAGTTTAATTGTTTTGTGCACAACAGTACATCAACTGTGAGCATTCCTGTTTTGCAGTGGTGGAAAAAGTATTCAACTCTATTACTTGAGTGAAAGTATAGATACTCCCGGTCAAATATTACTCCAATACAAGTGAAAGTTGTTCAGTCAAATTTTTACTTAAGTTAAAGTACTGGAGTACCTGCTTTTGGAAATACTTAAGTATTGAAAGTACATTTTCGTTTTAATGTCAAGTCGTTATTGTTTTGTTGCCACAGTGAATCTACAGAACCTAATGACTGAAACAACCTACTGAATGCATTGACCTACTTATAAAACCTGTAGAATAAAAAGCGGATAAAATATGCTATGAAGCCTACAGAAATGCCTACTGAAACACAATTGAATCCAATAAAGGACAACCATTGCTGCATTTAAAACAATAAGAATCATTCTTCATTTCGACAATCTCAAACATGGACTTCAGATATGGCCATGGGTGCTCTGGTGTGGAATCGTCGTCTGTATCTGCCAAAGTCATCATTACTGCCAAGACGAAGCGTTATCTGAGCAACGTTAGCTCAACGTTGACCTGCCTGATCTGAGGTACAGGTATGGCATCACCACTTGAACAAATCACACGCAGATCGCATTTTAGAAGAGAAAAGAAATTTCATCTGTTGACTTCAGAGCTATACTTAAAAGTAACTAGTAACAAGGCCCTTCATAGAAATGTAGTGGAGTTAAAAGTAAAATATTTGTCTTTCAGATGTAGTAAAGTAAGTCATAAGTTTTCAACAAAAAAACAATACTCAAGTACAGATATTCAAAAATGTACTTCAGTACAGGACTTAAGTAAATGTACTTTGTTACTGTCCACCCCTGCTGTTATGTAATTTAAGTAGTTAGACTTGCATATTTGGCCTTTGACTTGCATGAGCTGAGTTAGCATTAGATCACAGACAGCTTGTTAACAGATTACACTGGTCCCAAATTCCGCTCTCAGACTGAATTTTGGCATGCCTATAAACCCCTCCGTTTCAATCCTGCTCAGGACAACAGGACTCTGAGGAAGTGAATGTAGCCTCAGCTTTCCATCGCTGTGCTCTAATCTAACAGACATTCTTCCTATGATGAATATTCCAAAGGTCCCCTATTTTATCATAGTCTGGATCATAGTATCCGGAATTATTCCTTTATCTGGATCAGTCTTTGATATACTGTAGAGCATGTTAGAAACTTGTCCTGTATTTTTCTCCCAAGTGCCCTGACCATTATTTGTGGAGTTATATGCACAAATGTCGAAAATGGCCCTATCTCCCAATGTTCAAGAATCCTTTAAAAAATTCCTGGATCCAGACAGAGATCCGGATCGCTTCCAAAATCTAATCATTTGTTCCTTATCCCAATCTGGACATTTCCTGAAAATTTCATCAATATCCGTCCATAACTTTTTGAGTAATGTTGCTAACTAACTAACAGACAAACAAACCCTCCCAAAAACATAACCTCCTTGGCGGAGGTAATAATGACATGCAGACTGACGTAGGCCTAGTAAGGTGTCATGGGACACTGTTGAGATATGGGGGATATTAGAAAATGAACTGATTCAAATTTAATGTTAAAGTGTATGATTTAAGCTTGTAAACTTCAGATTTATTTATTATACTGACAGCAGATTTTGGCAGTGACTCCTATAAAAACTTGCATCATCTGTAATTGCAGACCAGAGAAACATGTCTAAAACTGGAGGCACATAGTGTCAGCAATATACATGTAGATGTTTTTATTATGTAGTAAGCTAATTTGATCTTATTCTTTATCAGTCCACCTGTTTAAGTGTCTTTGAGCTTAAAGGTCCCATATTTTGCTCCTTTTCTGCAGTTTAAGATGGATCCTTGATGTCTTCGTGAAATGTTAGTTACATGCTTTGGTCCAAAAAGCCTATGAGTAAAGCACAGCTGCATTCTTTCCACGCTCACATAACCCCTCTGTTCAGAACGGCTGGTTTTGAGGGTGGTCGCCTTCATATGCTAATAAGCCAGAGCAGCGTACATACGGCCATGCATGATAGACCTGCAGCGTAACTCAAGTGAAGCAGCTCCAGCCACGCACCGCTTACAGTCCTGAACACACACACGAACCCTTAATTCATGCCGGTTACCACACACACAGTTACAACAGCAAAGCTCGTACCCCCAAAACATCACAGGCTAATGCACAACATGCTTAACTGCGGCCTAGTCACGACTTAGCCTACATTCTGGGCTAATGTTAGCAGAAACGGAGGGGTAGTGGGGTGGGTAAAGGACTGACTATATTCAGACAACTGTTAAACTCCTCTTGACTAATGTAGGAATGTTCATATACTATGAAGTTTACCCTTCAGACTTTGAACAAGTAACGTGAACATTGACAAACATGTGAAGTTACCCCTGCTGTTAGCATTAGCTCGTAGCAATAAGCAAAATAAATACTACACAGCATTAAAATACTCACAGTTCCATCATCAGGTTTGACGACGGATTGTTGGTACTGTCAGGTAGACGAATCAGGTTAGGCTTATGCAAATGAAAATACTGGTATACTGTTGCATAACAGTATATCCACAGACTCAACAGCTCGCCAAATACCATGAGTTTACATTTATGCAGCATGCAAAATACAGGTTTTGTTGTCTACTATCACATTTTGTGGGCTGGGAGGAAGGCCAAATACCCAAAAATGTGTTCAAAAGCCTTAAAAAAGTGTTTTTTGCATAATATGTCCCCTTTAATGCTAAACCAGAATTACCCTATTAACTATCTATGACTTTTTATAGTTGAATGATCTGATCCATCCTTTTCTTTCATATCTTTGTCTAAAGGGCTCTTGTGTGAGCTATAAAAGATATAATAATTAAAAAACCTTTCTTTTTCCATACTTGGTCCTCTAAAAGATTTGTACAAAACAGCTAAAGAGCTTGACTGAAGCTCAAGCTCAGATCCCATTTTCGTCATTTACTGAAGCCACAAAATTTGAGACATGCTATCTAACAATCAAAACAAAGAGAGCTCCCTTGGTTATTGTTTTCTCAGAGACTTAATGAAATGAAGGGCGGCTCAGTTACACCACCAGCTGGTTGTATTGTGTACTGTAAATTCTGACAGCCTAATCATTACTCAGTAAAATTCCACTCAGTTTGTTTTGGCAAGGTCAAGATTAACAGGCATCCATTCCTTCTCAGTCTTATGCACCTGATAATACCAGTTCAGGTTAAAGCATATGACACAGTCTTGTGGATTCCTAGAAACTCAGACAGATTCCCCCTCTTACCTTTTGAACTATGAGGAGGACTTTAATACTGTTTGGACAAAACCACAGGGCAGAAAAGCTTGCTAGATTGGCAACAAGGATTCAACAAGACAAAGGCATAGTTTCAGGAGGAGACAAAGGGACCTGGTTTAATTCAGTTCACCTTGTGAGGAGGTTACAACATGATGTAAAAAAAGAGCTGATAGAATTATTCAGAAAATAATAGGGATACTGTGGTTAAGCCCAGACAAATGCTTTTAGATTCTATAAATTGTGTATCATGTTATGTTGTAAGTAACTACGTATGTCTTGTGAATTTGCTTGCATTCATAAAATAACCAGCACTGAAACATGAAATAAATGTCATACAGTGGCCATTTTTGTGCAGTGACCTGATATTCTGATTGATAGCTCTAAGCTCTAATAAAGATTTGCTCAGATTACCCTTGTGAGCTAGCTGTGTACCAGGTGGCAACCTATGGGGCTAAAAATGGAGGCCCATGCAATAGTGCCAAAAGCTGGAGTTCCTCAGAAGACTTGACTTGTTATGATTGTGTGCGGGAAATTGAAGTTTTTTTTAATGGCTTAAATAAATATAACTATAGCCTGGTTCAAAAAAATAGCTTTAGTTTTTAAGTATACATTTATGTGCTCTCACTGTACAGGGGGGAATATTTTTTTTTTTTTAAATATTTTACCCATTTTTTTTTGCAGTGAGGATTTCTGGTTTTGGTTCAGTTGAGATGATGTGCAGTATGACAGCATCCATTACAGGTCATCCAAAGGCTCCTTTTTTAATCAAATGGCTGACGTCACATGACTTCATCCAATGCTTTTTACAGTCCATGGTGTGTACTCAAAGAGCAGGTTTTCAACCAGACTTAACAACACTAAATTCTGGGCCCTCTAGTGGGCCCATGCTCACCCTTCCCAGCTCCTCTTGTGCCTGCCAGGCAAACTGCAGTGAACTTTCTGCTGTGAGGAACAGGTGTGAACAAGCCAGTCAGCGAATTTTCAGGGCAGGGTTCTCTTAAGTTAAGCTGTTGTTCAACCCCTCGTCAAAAAACACAATCTTGATCCCTCAGTTTAATCAAATTTTAGGCCCATCTCGAAGGTTCCTTTTATTTCCAAGGTCTTGGAGAAGGTGGTTTTTCAGCAGCTACAATTCCATACTGACAGAAACAATACCTCAGATCTAACTATCTATTTACCGTATATATAATCATTCATTGCACATCACCCTCCCATGCATATGCATCTGTGCACCTTGTTTCTTTTATCTTGTACATTGTACATATTGTGCATATTCTATTTCTATTCTTGCCTTAATTTTAATTTTTGATTTTAAATTTTCATTTAAAAGTTTAATTCCTGCTTTGTGATTTCTGCTTCTGTCTTGTTTATAATGTAGGATATAAACTGTGTGTATCTATTCTGTACTTACAGAGTGAAGTGAACAGGCACCAAATTTCTGCATTTCTAACATACTTAGCTGGGCAATAAAGCTGATTCTGATTCGAAAGAAATTAGATCTCTAATCCAAATTGTGCTTCATTCCTTTCACCAGCAGATGGCGCTGTTCTACCTTAGAAAGAATGTGATTTGCTGGAGTTCATGCTGCTTTCATTGCAGTAAAGAATATTGACCGTTCGATCACATTGTCTAAATATTTAGCGTCATTTCAAAATACTGTATAGGGAAAAAAGACGATTTCTTTTCATGATTTACATGATCGTCGAACAACTTGAATGTTAGGCAAGAAAAAAAAATGATTTTACAGCATTTACACCATTATTTTAAAGGGTAAAACAACCCAAATCGTTGTGGAGCAAAATCTTTGACTGAGAGCGATTACTTCTGATTTATCGACGCATATATGAATGAAGATTGCCTCTTATATGCGCCTGCGCGGAACATTACAAAATAGTCTCACTTATAGAAAGCTGAACGAAATTTCAGTCAACAACCGAGAAGCAGGATGCCGATGTTTCCGTACAGCCCTTAAAGGCATCACTAATTCGGTTTCCACTTTGCCAAACAAACCAGACTCCCCAAAGGAACAGAAAAAGTCCCCCTAGCGGCAGCACCAGCGGCTGGTTGAAGCAGCAGCAGCAGCAGCAGCAGAGGCAGAGGCTGTGTTTGGTTGAAGGGGGTTGGGCTGCCCGCTGGTAGTAAACCTACCGCCAGACATCCACTTTGTCCCCGGCGGAGCAGCGTCGCTTTCCCGCAGCCTGAGCAGCAGCGACACCGCAGCGCAGCCTCCAGCCTCACCTGCTCCCTCATCCATCCGCGCTGTTCCTCCGCCTCTGTCCAGACACAAACACTGCAGCACTCGGAGACGGACGGACAAGCAAAGCGGCTGTAAGTTACTTCTTTTTTTGGCGTTGAATGTTTGTTACGTTTCATCAAAAAGAAGGCAGAGGTTTTGTTTTGGCTGAGATTTTTTTTTTTTACTCTTTCTGGAAAGAAATAGTCCCAGGTAACTGAGAGAAATATGCGCTTTACCGAATGTTTGCGCCCTTTCAATCGCACGACTCACAAAAACAGTAATATTCTCTTTTTTATCCATATTAATGAGGCTATTCTTAACTTAAACCACCACGCATGCTCTATATCTTCTTAAATGTGCATTATCTCCATCAAGTGGTCCCTTTAATTGACATTTTTTATTGACCTGAGAGGCTGTGAGGAAAGAAAAATCTTTTCTCCTACACCCTCTCCATCTAGGAGCACTCTTCAGGGAAATAAGGGAATATCTTAAAGGTCGGTGAAAGATGGTGAAACTGGGGAGTAATCTTCAGGACAAAGGAGCCAAACCTGTGAGCGTGGAGGACGGCTTCCAAAATGTGCCCCTCATCACTCCTCTGGATGTTGGCAGCCTGCAGAGCCAAGCACCTGACAAGGTGAGCACCTCCACGCTCAGCCCTGTGAAGTGTGTGTGTTTTCGTGTTTGTGTCAGAGTGTGATAGCTTTTCCTGCTTGTTTGTGCATCTGTCTGTTTTTCTTAATCTCCTTCTGTTTGTGTTTGTGCAGTGTTTTTGTTGACCCATCTCATCCCCAAACCCTCTAATGCTGAACACCTCCACCTCCACCCAAAATACACACAAGCTCACACTGAAGCTGAGCAGCTGTGTTTCTTAGAGATATCAATATATTCTCAAAGAAATAAAAAGGAAAAGATAATGTTGTTTGAATAAATAGGGTTGATTTTGCATTAAATTTACATTGAGTGCAACTTTGAAAACTGATATATTGGTAAAAAGAAGTAAACACCATTGTGCTGTGAAGATGTTATGTTGTTTACAGCCGTGGTTCCCAAAGTGGGATACATGACCCATAGGGGGCCCAGAGTTATGGGGGGGGGGCAAAGCAAGACAGAAAGATAACAATAAAACAGCACCACTTGCAAGCATAAGCCGATTTTATAAGAACTTTCAGGTTAACCCAAGGCTAAAATGGAACTATAGCAGATGTTAAAACTACCAAAAAATGAGACAAAGAAAATAATGAATTAGGATCCACATCTGTGAAATAGTCACATTTACAGTTGTTATATCTGAAAATCTTGGAAGTTTTATGTTGCAGAATCACTTTTGATCATCCTGGTCCTTACTCTTTCCCTGTTTACTCTGTTTAGACAGGGTTTTGTTGCCTTTGTTGATAGAGAGTGACAATGGACAGACTTGTGAAATGGGATGAGAGAGAGCAGGGGAGGACACTATGCAAATGAGCCTCGGGCAGGATTCGAACCGGGGCTGGCCCTTTGGATAAATGCCTGAAATAAGGTCCATGGTGAACACATGCATACAATATTTCAAGATTTCATTTTGCAACAAAAACACATCTGGTATTGCCTGGCTTTTATATTTTATAGCATTGATGTGTTTCAAGGGATGGTTTCTAATCATATCCATATACAATCAGACAATAAAAAACATGGACAAAAAAAAGCTGTCCGATGGCATCACTGTCTCGTATTAGAGAAACATAACATGCTTAGCTTTGAAAGTTTCATTAGCTACTGTAATCTTAAAATGTTTTTCAAATGCTTACATAGTCTAGTTCCATCTATGCTTAGTGAATTTGCTAGCAGGAATCAGGACTCCAGTCGAGCGAACACACGAGCTTCTGTTTATGGTAACTATCGAATCTCAATGCACAAAACGTCCTTTGGATAATCAGCCTTCTCTGACTCAGGAACTAAACTCTGGAATAGTCTACCTACTGAGCTGAAGATGTTCTGGATATTTTAATTCTGATGTATTTTCTAATGAACTGTGCCTTAGGTATCTCTGTTTTTTTCTAAATTTTTCTTTGTACAACTTTAATCCTTAAAATCCTCCCATGGACTGGTGTTGAAAATTAGCACTGTGCTATAAACCCTTACAGCAGTGCATTTGGGACCTGTGTGTATTCACATATCACAGCATCAATGTTACTTTGTGTCCATGTCAAATAAACAAAAATAATTTTAAAAAATGACCTGCAAATAAGGACTAAAATAATGGCTGGGGACCCTAATGCAATATAGATATATGCTTTTAATAAACAATAAAGCATACACCATAGCCACAGCAAAACTGATCAGTTCACTGGATTGAAATGAATTTCTCAATCATGAAGTAACATTGTGGCGTTGTACATTGGTGGTGTGGTAGCTGCAGCTAAGTTGAAACACCATGTTGTAGTTCTGTAACCGCTCAATAGTAGCTTTTGACTCTCACTGATAATGTTTAAGCCTAAAAACTCATAAAAGTTATGTTCACTAATGAAGATTTCATCAACTTTTGTTCACCCCAGACCTTATTGTCAGCAAAAATCCAAGAATACATAAAAAAATCCTATTAGTGGAGAGAACGGCGCCATACCTACAAAAATATGTCATCCCTCCACCACTCTGTAGCTGCTTATGTTCCCAAAAAATATGAATTGCAGTCAAGCATGCTGTGGAAAGCATGGAAACTGATAAGGTCTTATGATACCAGTGCCATTATCAGTTCTTTCATACGATAGATCCTGTTCTTTACATGTTTATTTGTCGAATCCTGTAGATATTCAGTGTGGAAATAAGTCAACCTACATTTTGAAACACGTGGTATACAGAATTTTAGAAACAATTTGGCAACCTCAATATTCTGAAATGTTGACAGTGTTTTGTGCAATAATGACAGTGTAAAGAAGTTTGTCTGATATTAAAAATGGAAGAAATGCTCTGTATTGGCTGTTAAAGGCTTCTTTTTTTGTTGCCATTGTACGAAGACACATATCAATATTGTTTAATTTTCATCAAGGTCATATCATGGTTTATTTTTCTACATGGACAGAGAGATTAAGAAATGACACAAGTGCAATTTAGTGAATTCAGTAGGAAAACAAGCAAACAAAAAATAACAGCTTAGCATCCATTGTACGCTATTACAGACACATGCACAGCACTTGACATTTCAGATAGCTGTCATCGGGCACACCAGATGACAGCTATCTGGTGTGCCTCAGTAGTGCCAAATAAAATATGCTTTCTGGCAGAAAAGTGTTGTGAATGTGGCCATTTTAGTGTACAGTCACCTCAACTATTTTTTTTTTTTAAGTAAAGCCCTTGGCCTCTACAGAAAACTGCAGCCTTCATGCCTCCATGCCAGTTTTCTCCATGAAGTGGAAGGGCCAACCAGACTCACTGGGGCTGATGTATTAATTATTGACAAGTGCCTCATGCTACCCCACTTCAAAAATACAGAACTACCCTTTTAACATTCACTTGCTGAGTGGTGAACTACGTATGGTTTTAGTCAGTAACCCCCCCAAACCGACACACACACACACTCACCCACACACACACGTACACACACACTTTGATTCATTCACACGTTCATTCATCTCTGCTGTCACCCAGCCATCTCTTTTGTTTTCCAGCTGAGATTAGGAGACAGATTTGGTGCCAGACAGCCTGTCATTTATCATGTCAACATCCCACAGTGACTGCACAGCCGCTTGTTAATCCAGTTACCATGGTGGCAGTGCAACCATGGGTGTAGGTTTGGACTGCTCTGAATGAGCATTATGGAAATTATTGGCGTTAGACACTGGGTAAGCTCAATGATGCTCTTTATGAAGCATATTGTCAATGATCTGTTGTGTGACCATGTTTGGTTGATAAGTGTTGACACAGTGTGATGATTTATGGCAACAGAAGCTTATGAGAATTTATACTGCTGTTTATGTAGCCTGTTCGTGAAGGATAAAATGGTGTAATTTATCATAAAATCACTGAACTAGTGGGTTAACTGACACTATTTTCTAGATGACAGTAAGATCATAAATCAGAGACTTTATTTATCCCAAAGTGGCAATTAAGGTGTAAAATAGCATGAGGGACATATACCGTAATTTCTCGATTATACCACACCCTCGTTTATAACACGCACCTCATTTTTTATGTTTTACAAAGACAGCAGTGTTAAACAGACTGCTCCTATTCCCGTCATAAACATTTGTATTAACTTGATCTTAATGCTACTGTAAGTGACAGCTAATATTGATCCAATACTATCAATAAATAAAATTAATGAGCTAATGTAAGCCAATTACTCAACAGTGTTTTGATAATAAATAATTGTGTGTTTATAATTTTAATAGAGTTATTGATCCAAACACAACCAAAATACCTAAAATGCCCTTATGTCTGGAGATTTTTGTACTGGCAGCCTTTTAATGATAACGATTCTCCAGTATCATGGTATGTTAACATACCACAAATGACAATCTGGCAAAGGCTATAATGTTTTAAGTGCTAGAGACAGGGATGCACAAAACTATCAGTATCAGCAGATAATTGCTTCAAAAGCCAAGGTGGGTAGCACCAAAAAAAAAAGTACCAAAATCCCCTCTTCCCCTGGAAGAAAGCCTACAGTTCCTCAGTAAAGGAAGGATAAGGAGCTGGTCCTCTTGGGGTGTTGCCTTTCTGAGACGTCCATTTCGTGGTCTGTCTTTGCCTTCACAAGTCTCACAGAACTTGGCCCTAAATTTGGAAATACTACCAGGGCTGATACCAAGTAATGCTGCTACTCTGCATGCTGGAATGATAGCTTAAGGTTGCAGAGGATTTTGACACATTTTTTTGGTGCTACCCACATGTTTAGATGTGTCTCTCATCCCATAAATACACAATCCTTACCAGTTGTATCTTGGAAGATGGTTTCAAAAGGTTTCAATGAATATTAGATATTAAAGTGGAGAAAAAATCAACCGAAATAACCTTTCTAAACTTGTTTTGAGGAGGCACAAATATATCGCATATGGTCCACAATAAGGATAATTATCACAACATAGAGCCTTTGCAATATTGCAAGTCCTTTTTTACTTTCATAATGTATCCAATATGTCAGATAGATCTCACAGTTTACTGTAATTTCTCATTTATAACACACATTTTTTGCTCTTAAATAAGCTCTAATGTTTGGGTGTGTATTATACACAAGCAAAATATGTAAAATATTTTGTCTCCCAACATCGTGATTACAACACATCTGATACAAAAAGCCGAAATATTCTCTCTCTCTGCAAAACATTACCGCAAAACTTGCGTAATTCTTATTAAACTGACTGTTGAACTGTTGTAATTCAATATTTTGGGTCTTAATTAGTTGACCTTTATGTAATGATCATGTAATTCTCATCGCGTTACGGTACCACTCATGTGCAAACACATGCCATCTTGTGAGCAAGGGAACCAAAATAGCTGCGCTGTGATTGGTCGAAGACATCGGCATGTTGATAGCTGCTCTGTGATTGGTCGGTACACTACGACTGAGCATGCTCGGGCAGAATGGAGTAACTGCGCATGCGTGAAGCAAAAGGTGTTTCCGCATCCAGTTGACAGAGAAAATTATTACGGTATTTGTTGTTGTGAAAATACTGGAATTTCATTGATTAAAACTTTGAATAAAGGCAATTTTTGAGTTGTCTGAGAGAGTAAGGTTTGGGCAAAATGTGGGTGCGTGTTATATTTGAATACAGCATTTTTCCCTGGATAAAAGCATGAAGAAATGGGATGCACGTTATAAACAAGGGCATGTTATAATTGAGAAATTATGGTATGTCTGTAGTTCTTCTTGCAGTTAAATTTTGAAACACAATAACATGCTGTTTTGGCTTTGAATACAAGACTACTATGTAATTTAACAACTGCCCATAATATAATTAGCAAAATGTGTATTCAGTTTGAAAGAATTACTTCAAGTGGCTTCATTATTTAGGCTCTATGGAAAACTGAAAAAATATCCCCTTAATAAAAGCAATATTGTTTTTTTATGTGCCTACACAAAACACACTTCTTCAGCCCTGCCTGAACCCTCACTGTGTATTCTGCTGAGCGAGGCACAATCTCTTTCTGTTTCATATACCTGTTAACTGGGGAGGCCTGTCAATCACTGCACGCACACAAACACACAAAAACACACAGGCTTGCTCTCATCCTCAGGGGAGCTTATGTGTGTTCTGATGGAGCGTGCGTGTACAGTGCAGCAGCATGAACCTGTGTGTTTTTGATTGACGAGTTCTGTCAGCAGCCATCCGCTCATAACATGACGTTCATGGAGCTGTCAGTCATTTCACACTGATTATATCGCTCCCACTACACTGGAGAGCATGTCTACATTTACTACACCCAGAGCTGCTGTTTGAAGACCATAACACACACAAACACACATATAAGCACTTTGTGCTACAGTTTAAGCACTTTGTGCTACAGTTTTTGTTTGAAAGTGCTATATAATTAAAGTTTGATTGATTGATATACACACAGAAACATCACTATGGCAGTGTAGTGGGTGATTGCTCAGTGGCGATGTAGCTTGATTGCCTGACCAGGTATGAGAATAACCTAGATAAAGTATAATTTCCTGCGGTAGATTTAGAGTTTTTGCTGCTGACATTTGAAGAAAAAAGAGGTCAGTCATCTCAGCAGGCTGTTTTGTCGACGGTCAGTGAATTTATACGAGCATCTGGAGGCGCATGCACAATTATTGCTGTTTCTTGTGGCTTTTGGATACACTGGCTGGCGTCTAATGCAGATTTTGCATGCTGCTTGCTTGCTCCAAGGACTGACAAATTGTCCTATCAGCCGCCGTATAAGCCAGTCTAAGTTGTTTAAGTTAAAAGGGTAAAAAAAAAAAATGTCTCTTTTAGAAATCATTATGCAAATGCAGATGGGTCCATTTGTTTTCACAGTGGACAGAGTAGAAGTTGTAAAGGTCAATTTGCTGCTAAATCTTTAAACATGTCTCCTGCCTTGACTGTCTGAGAAGCGATGCATGAACACAGCAGAGGCCAAGAGAAATAATAATGAAATCTGTAATTAGATGTCAGAGCTGGGGGAGATGTTAATGATGGCTATCACACTTTAGATGATTTAATGGAGATTCTTCATACTGTGATTTATCTATGAGAGGATAAACTTAGATTAAAAGATATTGAAATTTTTTTTTACATTGCTCTAACTTTCCTTTGCAATAAATATTGCAATTTATTTTATTAAGAGCAAACTACATGTGATAATGCAGTTTTAATTAACAACTAAACTATTCTATATTTATTATTTTTTGGGTCATATTTAATTTGGTCTTACTTTGCTTATAAAATCCTTTTTGGCACTAATAGGTGAAGATGCAGGTAGTTGAGAGAGATTTAGAGCAAGTCAGAATTTTCTTTAAAGAACATGTATTATGCTTTTTCAAGTATTATGTGCCTTTAAATCAATCAATCAATCAATCAATCTATCAATCAATCAATCTTTATTTGTAAAGCACCAATTCATAACAAGTGTTATCTCACGACACTTTACAATAGAGCAGACTGAAGACAAACTCTTCATTCATTCATGCATTTATTTAAGTGTGTTCAGTATGTCTTCTCCACATTACATGAGTACTCCTATGCACAAGACAATCTGCCACACCATCTCAACTTCTCCCCTTCCCCTCTTTACACCACCGACAGCCCCATGGCCCCCAGAATAGACATGCCAGGGTGATGTCTTACTTTTGTTTTGTTGGCAGTTTAAGCCCAGTGACTTGGGCTGGTAAGCTCAGTGCAAAGCAGAGACGGTAAAATGAATACAGAGTTAACTGACCTATTACAACAGAGGGTTGCTCTGTGGTTTACAGTATACACCAGCAAGCATTAAAATCCCCTCTTCTACACGCGCAGTTTGTTTACACTTATATTGCATTTTTTCCAAATTGATAAATATGCTCATCTGTATAATCTTACATAGGATTTTTAACTTCCACTATTAACCTTATAATATTATTGTTTTGTGGGTAGCTTAGCCTGCTGGCTTTCTTACCATAATGCTGACTGTGATGTCATGATGTAAGGCAGCCTTTTGTGCGACTCAGAAGGGAGCTTGTGTGACTCGGTCCTTCTCAAAATATCGCCATGTGAACATGAAACAATCCAAAGGATTGTCAACGGGATTTGGAACAAATCAACCGAGCTGCAGGTGTGAAAACTACCATAGTGCCATAGGAGGTTAAGGCTCTTATGTTAGTTGTTTGTCCTCCCTTTAAATGAGGTGGAATTGCTGTGCTGAATGTGGCATTTATATGTATAAGCTTGTTTTTGATTTGGGTTTCCCCCCAAGGGTGCTGTGAACACATGTTGTTTGACATTCTGTTTACTCAGTGGCTTCAGGGATGAAAAATAACCAAACAGAAGTAATCAACTCTTGTACTAAAGTCCTGCCTGCTTTTGTGGGCCTTAAAAGGGCTTCAGTCCTCTTCATATTTGGATTGAAGCTCATAAGCTTTAATATCATTTAGCAGGCTAGAGGTCAAAGACATAGGAAGACAAACAATTTTGTCTGTTTTCAAATCTTAAAACATAGAACATCAGTAATATCTTTGAGATGAAAATCTCTCTAAACTGTCTGATTTTATAGTTGTTGTTTTTGCCACCACCTAAATACAGAAATAGTTCACTGATAATCAGCTTTTATGTGACTCTAAGAATCTGATCTGAGGCCATTTTTTTGTTCCCCCCTTTAAAGCTTAAATTAGGTTTATCCGGTCATGTTGCCTGACTCTGTACCCCAGATCAGCAGCTTTACAGAGGCAACTTTGACTGTTTTTACCCTGATCCTGCACCATCACTGTGTGACCTCCCCATCTACAGGGCTGCCCTGGAATATCTGCAGGGGCGGGCTGAAGTTCCCACACGCACCCAGGCGCATAATGATGCTGCTGCGAGCTGCAGAGGCTGAGGCATTATAGAGGTATTAGATCTGATTCTATCTAGGCGGGGGGATGCGTCACAGACACTGCCGGGTCAACAGTGTCTTGATTGAATTGCTGCTTGTTTGAAAAAAACAACAACAAATGAAAGAGAGTGGAGGAACAGAGAGATTGTTAGAGTGAAAGATCATTTCTTGGTGTCTGTCGCCTTCCAGGGATCAAAGCTTGGGTACAGAAACCTGCTTCAAAGGCTGTGACATTCTCTGTTTGTCTCCTTAAACCCACTCGTCCTCTTCCTTTGCCTCTCTGAGTGTTTCCTCTGAGCAGCTTTTAAGTCTCATTTAATCTTAATAGCTATGTTCTTATCCTTATAAATAAGAGAGGCCCTCGTGTGAGCTCTTTGGTGAGACATTTTCAACATGCAGTGACAATGTGAAGCCTCATTACAAGATGAAACATCATCCATGTTTAATGTGACAAATGATCATAAATGAAACACAGCCTACTAATGCATTTATTTGTGAGGTTTTTCCCTCTCTTAAAAAGCTGTGACCCTGAAGGAAACATTTATGGTAGTGCTGTTTCATTTGCCATTGTTTAAATAATTATAATGATAATAATAATGAGATCATGATTACTGACCACAATTATGGATATATTTTAGGGAATTTTTAGCTGTTTATGGGTTTATTTTGAAAGCATATATCCTGAAAACAGTCAAAAATCTAGGGCTGGCCATTTACAGATGGAGCAACGCAATTTTTCCCCAATTTCCTTGACTGAGTCTTGACTGGTCCTAGACTGGCATGAGCTGGGACCTGCCCAGTGTTTTCGGTGTACTGACATTCTCCGCTATGGTGTGACAAACCTGCTACGTTACTCTAATAATGGTGCACTCGGTTTACCTCAGAATTTGGATTTGAAAACTGGGAACTATGTCACATCCCATTATAATCCAGTTGCAAGCTGGTAAAGTCGGGGTACCTGAAGATCATCCTACAGCCCAACCCCCAAGTAATTATTGGTATGATATTTCAATTTCTAATGAGGTGGGTCAGAAAAGTGCCAGGACTGGTGTCACAAAAGATTTTGAGGGGATCATCCACTGCGAGTTCTTGCCACAGGGCCAGACGATCAACCAGCATGTCTGCAAAGAGATACTGCAGCGGTTGCTTCGTTCAGTGCGTGAGAAGAGGTGAGAGTTGTGGCAGGACAAGTCGTGGCTGCTTCACCATGACAGTGCGCCTGCTCACAACGCCCTGAGCATCCAACAGTTCCTGGCCGAGGAGAACATCGCCGTGCTGGAACAACCTCCCTTCTCACCCGACCTGGCTCCGTGTGATTTTTTCCTCTTTGCCAAGCTCAAGGGGGTCATCAAGGGGACCCGTTTTGAAGACGTGGACGACATCAAAAAGGCCGTGACAGAAGAATCCTTCCAGGAGTGCATGAAAGCGTGGCAGAGAAGGATGGGAAAGTGCGTTAGACTCCAGGGGAATTACTGTGAAGGGGAAAACTTGCAGTTTGGATTCTAAATAAATCTTTTGTGACACAAGTCCTGGAACTTTTCTGACACACCTCGTATGAAGTTTTTGTGTTTCTTAGACTTACATCAGATTGACTTCATGATACTCATTCTCATGTTTAGACATTAGCTTATAATAAGTAAAGAGAAATGTTTTGTTTCAGAGACAGTTACAAGCTGCAAAACAACGTTTTTTAAAGCAGAGGAGAGTTTGGAAAGTCATACGGCACCACAGAGGTGACAACAGGAGGCATATAATTTCTGTGTCAGATGCACTTGAGCTGTTATGGTGATATTCTGAAACTGGATGTGATCGCTAATAGAAAGCCAAATAACTGAATAGCTTGCCATATGCATAGATCACCAAAAAGACACTTTATTGTAAAATCAAATTATTTTATTACTAGTTGTGATTTTTTTATTACAAATTGATTAAAAAAAGTGGGCTGCTCCAAATTAGATGTAGATTTGCTATTCAAAATTTGATAGGAATGTATAATAAGAATTGTTTGTTTTAATCCACATTTTTGTGAAGTTCAGTCAAACACAGTTTGTTTCTGACTCTGAGTTATATAGTGTTTGTTATATACAGTGTTATAGCAGCAATGAAGGACTGATTGTTGTTTCTGCCTGCTGGTTGGACCATCCTGTTTTTAGTCCTCTTCAGGACTTTGAACTCTGTGGCTAGTTTATATTCTGTCTGTGTAGATGGATATTGATTTACACCTCTGATGTGGACAGAATGCGAATAACAAATCTCTGCTTACCTGAGCAAAGAAAGAACAAAAGGTGCTGATCTAGACAAGCACAGTGGAGAGACAAGTCTCTGTTTTTACTTTTTTTGTTTAAAAGGCTCTTTCATATGTTGTTGTACATAGATCTATATTTACAATAATAATAGTTTAAATAATACCCAGTATGTGAAAAATGTCACATACTGTCCTCGAGTAGCTCCACATTGGTGCTACTTTACCTCTTAGCACTTTCAGCTCATTGTGTTTTGTTTGTTAGAGGCAACAGGCAGCAATGTGCAACAAAAAGAAGGATAAGAAGGACACTTGCTGTTTGAAGGTAATTGGATTGTATAAGGCTGATGGCAAAATAAAAAACAAAGCCTGGGCACTGAGCTTTGTGTCAGTTATGTTCAGACAGCTGGCTCACACTTCAACAAATCAGCAGGCTCACCTATTGGCATTTCACCAAAGTGAGGCGATGGAGGAGGCTCCAAAGTCCAGCAGGGCTTAGTGGTGTTCAACCTCATGTGGTTACGTATGTTTTTGCATACATATACAATCCCTTTGGTGAGGCCATCACCAGGTAGCTCAGTAAACAGGTGTTCTCATCAGTAGGTAATATTGTAAAGGTAAAGACAGTCTTACTCGATCCAGATCAAGTTCTACGGCTCGTGTTTCGAAAAACTGTCTGTGTTTTGTTTGCAGTAATTTCAGTGTTATGAGTTTAAAGCTTTTGAAATTCTCTCGTGTTTTTTTTTGTTTTTTTGGTCGCATTTTGCGGGATGGACTTTTCATTCAAATTCATAGAAGACTGCAACTTCCACTGTGCTTTGCTTTACTGTTGTGGTAATCTGATGAAATAGAGATATGATCTGCTGGAAATGCTTTGTGTCTGCATTGCAACAGGGTCGAGGGTTCCTATATATTAGCGGATTAGCATGTTGAGTTAAAAATCAGTTATCCCATCTTGATTGGTACTACTTGATATCATGGCTGAGGATAAGATGCAGAAGAGGAATGAGATGGATGAGGGAAAAGAGAGTACCTTCAAAGGAAGCCAGACCAATTTAAATATTTGACAGGCTTTTTCACATCGGAGAACTTGGCTTAACAGTGGGCTGCAAGTCCTGACACAAAGCTGGCTAACTTACAGTTGGACACTTGAGTTATGTGCATGTACTAACAGTTCTAAAATATTGAGCTTTAGATGCTAGCAGAGTGATTTTTGTACAAACTCTTGTAACATAACTACCTTTTTAGAGGACATGGTTCTTTAGCTTCTCAAAATGACCCTGCCAGCTTCACTGCCCCTCATTTTTCAACAAATGCTCTAGGATACAGAGATGCAGTTAACCCTCAACTCAATACGCAGCTCAGTTTTGCTTTGGTTAGCCTAATCCCTCATACCAGACACACTTAAATAGAAGATGTAATGAACCTGAATGAGTCAAATTGTTTATTCAATTTTTGTTTGTTTTTTTTATTTTAGCTGAGGTGTCAAATCCAGATCAACCAATCCAAACTGACTTATGTTGAACCAACAGAGCTGCCACATTGATGGATCCAGCCTGAATTTCAAGTGGATTTTATTCACTGTTTTATTCAAACATGTCAAATCTGTCTGCAGCAGCCCGCCACACTAAGACTTTCACCAACTCTCTTGCTGCAGCTCAGGCTTTTAGAGGGAACATAAAACCACAATCACAGTGATAACAGGACTGAGGAATAACATACTGTTGAATGCATGGAGTAAAGACAAGGCTCGACAGCTTTTCCACAGGGACCATCAAGTCTAAAAAAACACTGTGGTTGGAGATATAGAGACGGAGCTGCCTCTCTGTGGCTGAGGAGCTTAAACTTACTATCTCTCATATTAAATAACAGAGTAAAAATTCTTCAAAAGCGCTAAAAATATGTCATCAAGCCCTGTTTTCTCCAGAAATCCTCCAGCACCATGGTGTGTTGCACTTATCTGTGGTTTCCCCACAGAAATAAAGAGTGTCACTCTATTACAGATCTAAATGTGACACTGTTTCCATCATGGGGGTATTTAAAGGTCACAGTGTCTTGAGAAGTTTGTGTAAAATAAATACCTCTTATTGAATCTGCGTAAATAGATTCTCACAGGCTATATTTGTGTGCTAGCTGGAATAATTTCCCTCCCACTGATATTCAAGTTGCTGTCAGTCTAATTGTCGCATTAAAGGGTCACAGTACGTGGAGGAGTGATGTGAGGCTGTTACTCTCCTGTATAAATACAACAGATGAATAAAAACAACCGAGGTAATCACTATCGGTAAAAGTCCTTTAAAGCAAGACTGAAAATGATTGTTGTTTGAATCAGGCACTGGTGTATTGATAAAAAATACCCACTGGTCCATTCAGGAAGTGAAAGTGGTAGAAAGGAGAACAACAGGGAACAAAAATAAAAGTTTAACATTGTGGACGAAAGTGGAGAATACCTTTTTAAAATATAATATATCGCCCAGCCCTAGTTTGGACACCCCTACTCTAAAACATGAAAGATCATGGAGGAAGGTTTCAAAGCCCTTTAGTATTTATATTGATGAATGACGGATCATTTGGGAGTTAGATGCACAGATACATTGGTTGGCTGATATTAGCTCTTTTTACAAACAGCAGCCATTGGCAAAAAAGGTGGCATTAACAGATGTAAGTTTTGTGAGAATTACACCTAAAGTAAGACAGTTGTAAAAACATTGGCATCAGTAGACACCAAAAGCTATGCAGTTAGTGTGGCAAAAACAAATAGACCACGAGTACTCAAAGTCATATAAAGTCCCAGGGGGCGTCGCACTGCTGACAATTAGGGTTCAGCTCTTTGCAGTGGTTGATAAGTAAGTTTTATTTTTATCTTATATGAACATTTGTTGCTGTAATCCATTTATGTTACATCAAGTTTTTACACGAATAAAAATGTGAAGTCATAAAGGGTTTCTTGGAGAACATTTTGTCCTCTCTAATCAGAGATGTTGACACTTAGTTCTACAGATTTCTCTGAGCTGGCAGCTAAAGGCCTATGTAAATGAGGCAGCATTGATTGATGGCCTCTTCATTCACTAATATGAAATAAAGGAGTGAATAGTGGAGGCAGGGAGGGAGTAATGGAGCAGCATAAAGTACTGCTATGTTTAAACCTAAGGGCTCTTATTGTGAAA